>VXBH01005053.1:0-150399 GCA_013400035.1 Rynchops niger | reverse complement strand
CCCCCTCTCCATCCCCTCCCGCGCCTCTTTTTTATGGTGAAAAAAAGCGTTTTTCTGGTGCGGGTGATGGGCTCAACCGTCCCCAACCGGCAGAGCGGCGGCAGGGACACACACACACACCCCCCCCGGCCCGCCGTGCGTCCCCGCCTCAGTCGCCAGTGAACCCCGGTTTGGGGGTTTTTCACCCATTTTTAAGCCCATCGCAGGCAGCCGGAGCCCTTTCGCTTCAAGCGTTCTGCGATGCAAAGCGTGAAGATCGCATGGCTGATACAGTCATCACTGTGAGTCCGGCTATATAGGTTTTTACCTTCCTTCTACTCAGGTAATTTTTAAGAAGTCCCAGTGACACCCTCGAAGCCGCTGTTCCCGCTACGTGTTACTAATTGTGAGCCCTTTCAGAGAGAAGGGGAGGGTGATTTATTGCTCTGGAAATGGCTGGGTGGCAGAGCCCGCCCCGGTCTCTCGAGCAGCATCCCCTGAAACCCTCGTCGCATCCCTGTGGTACCCTCCTTTGTGGGGCTCGCAGCCCTGCAGCCCCTCGCAAGCAGTGCTTCTGAATAAGTTAAAATATCCTTTAACCCTTCCTGAATCGTGTAACTCTGGGAATTGACAGACAGCACTAATGAGTTAGGCTTTAGGCTTTATACCCCNGGTTTTTTCTCCCCCCCCTTTTTTTGTTTTTTTTTTTTTTTTTTTTTTTTAAAGCTTAGATTTTGGGCCCCATATGTGCTTTCTAAAGAAGGTTAGGTCTCAGGAGGCTCAAGTAATTATGGTCATCTGCTGTTTCAGTCTGATTTATTTAGTTGTACTCTGTGCTTTCCTTCTCTGTGTATTTGGGATTCTCTCAGCCGAAGCTGGGAAATTCAGGAAGGGTGAATATTCTCAAATCTGAACAATTGAAAATGAACAATATTACATGGATATGTCTATGACGAATGTTTTAATGTTCTTTAGATAAGGACCTGCTCCCGTATACAATGCGCTTAGGCTTTTAGATGGGTTTGTATGTAATTCTAATAAAATGCCTCTACAACTCAAAAATAGTTGAAAATATCAACAAAAGGCTGCGATGCCTGAGTAAGCATAAAAAAGGAGATACCTGATTGGTGTATACCCATAAAAAACGATCTGTATGCAGTTCTGCCAGCAAAAATATGACCAATACTCCTGAGACATGGTCCTGCCTGAACATGTTTCTTTGATTTCATTGCCTTAGCAGAAGCCCTCCATATGGCCATGTGATTGCTGCTGCTCCTGCTTCACGTGATCCGGCTTTCCGGCACAAAGGCTCCAGGCTCGTACAGATGATTGTTAAACGTCATGAGACTCTGAAAGGTAGAGTAGGCAAGAGGAGGAGGAGGAGGATGCCAAGAAAAGAACTGTGTGGGAGTTGCACTGCAAAATGGATTTGGGCAGGGAAAAAAAAAAAAAAAAAGAAAAAAAGCACTGATGAAGCAACTGGAGGGGTAGGAAAAAAATCAATTGAGGATCATGTTCGTTAAGAGCAGTGGAGGAGGAAGAGAGATCAAGAAGATAAAAATGGCTGGTGGCATCAAAAGTAGCATGGAAAGGAGGGCGAAGAACTGTCTGGGCGTTTGGGACAGGGAAGAGTTCTTCCTAGTATCAAAAAGAGCTGTGTCGGTGTGCCAAGCCTGCATGGAAAGGGATGGGTGAGGGGCTGGGATACGGCCCCAGGGTCAAGCAGGACTTCTGTGGTCATCTCCTGTAATTTCCTGTAGAACATCGATCACGGGCTGTCACACAGCTGCTCCTGAGCCAGACCCAGGGTCTGGGGGTCAGCTGCCGTGCTCACGTTGGAAGGAGGTCTGGTCCTTCTCTGGCAGTTTTCAAGTGAGAATAAATCCATGGTTTAATTAATTGAGTACTCTCATTGTTAAAGTTGAATTGTTCCTCTTCAGGCTGAGCTTACTGAGCTTGAGCACTGGTATCTGAATTGTAAAATAACTTCACCTGCTATCCTAAACAAATCCTACCCCAAAGAGTGTGCACAAATCTGGACATAACTGCTACAGACATAATTTCTTTAATGCTATTTAGAGAAAAATTAAACTGCAGGATTGAAGAGCATGTTCAACAAAGGGAGGAGGCAGGCCAGGGAAACTGGGGCAGTGAAGAGAGGCAGAAATGAAGGCATAGCAGAGAGTAGCAGTAGCTGAGCTTCTGTGTCTCCTCACCAGGAAAAAAAAAATCTTATAAAATAGTAAATAAATTAAAAATAAAATGAATGCAGAAGAATACTGGGAAATAAAGAGAACAACATAAGGCCTAAAGATAAAAAAAGGAAGATCAATAGCTACTGATCATAATTGCCTATTAGTCTGTTTTTTTGACATTTATGGAATTGTTAACTCTATTAAAAGAGAATATGGTGCTCAGTTCTGCTGCTTTGAAGCAGCATTTCCTCTTCCCCTATACGAATGCTAGTAGAGCAAATAGCCCTATGGGCATGGCCTCTTTAGGTTTGGATTATCTTCACTTCAACTCACTGGAAGCAAGATTAGTTAATTAATATGATGTTAATAAAAAACAAATCATGCAATTTGCCTGTAAAAAAAAGTGTGTACATTTAAACTAGTCAAATTATATAACTGTTTCAGATAGCTTTTAGTGGATTTCAGATTTAACCACGTTTCCTGTTTTGAATTGCGATCGGTATCTGAGATTCGCTTCTAAATGTGTAAGATGCACCTCTCTATAAATTGTCACTAACTGAAATCACTGTTTCACTTCATAAATGCCAAAGAATAATCATCAGAGTGTGAAAGTTATATTTTACGGCGTCTGCTCTACCGCTATCTTCGTCTGCGCGAGATCCTGGGGGAGGCTGTGCCACAGCCTTTTTCTCATGTAAGGCTTGCCAGTAGAAGTTACGCTTATCTCACTCCTCCTGATATTCTGATGTGAAATGCATCTCCGTGGCCACCCTGGGACGAGCTAGCACAGGCAAGGAGGGACCCAGCAGCCCTGGAAAGCGCACTCCTTACTGATGATGCATTGCAGTCAGGGAAGTTGTGCTCTCTTGCCATCCCACCCAGTGATTCAGTCTACAAATCCATTTGATTCCCTGGCCTTTTTAACTGTGAGTGCCAACAGGAGAGTTAATTACAGCAAACTGATAATACTTCTGCTGTATTGGTGATAGTGCTTAGGGAGAGGCTAAGGAATATAGCAACGACAGCACAAATTACTAATACAGGTGTTTTGCAATTAGCTGAATATTAACTATGGCATTTTTCATTTCATAGCACTCCAGTCATGTTTAGATTGAGATCATCAGTTCATTCACAAGAGCTGAGCTGTAGTCATCAGGTGATGATGACTATTGTCATTGCTGAGAACTTCCAAACGTTACAGATGTGTGCCAGGGGTGAAGGGCTACGTTGCACTTGCATAGCTCCCTGTGTCGTCAACGCAATTAACTGTTGAAACTGCACAGCAGTGAGGTAGGGAACAGCAAGGTTATCTTTCCACTATAGATAAGGAGACAGATACAGGAGGCTGTGGCCCTGCTGAACAAAAGCAGGGCTGTCTTTTTGCTGTCTACCTTTAGTCATGCAAAGTCAGCTCCTCACGGTATCAACCCCTCAGCTGTGGGGAAGCCGGTGGTGGGTCTCCCATGGGTTATGATTACATTGCCCACAGCGAGCAGCCCCGAGGCCACCCCCATGGCCACCTTTGCCTGCTGCACAGGTAGCAAGCTCACAAATACAAACTCCGGTGTGGTTGCTGCTTGGGTTTTGGAGACAAGCTTGACCCAGGTCCCTGGCTGTGTACCAAATATGCTGCCAAGCATGCTCAGACAAGCTGCCTCCAGGGCCGTTCGCAACCTGTCAGTGCGGCGGCGAAGTGAGTTGTTAGCTGAAGAAGGAAATCACCCTGCACGTGGCTACTGTGCAGATGACTCCTCTTGATTAGTACAGACGTAGTCACGCCAGCATCTCACATGGCAAATTTGGGGGTTTTTTTCTGCCCGAGTATAAAAGAGATGATGTCGCTTTGCAAATAAGAGTTTACACCTACACTCATTTCTTTGCTTTGAAGGTTCCCATCTTGGCTATTACTGCTGATAAAAGTGGTGTAGCTCAGCCATTAGCGTTTAATTAAAACATCAAATCATTGAAATACACATGCTTTTGTTAGTAAACTGTATAGTTGCTCTTTTCGTGCTACTTAACATCTTCACAAACATGGAGAGTATCACCAGCTCAGCAGCAAATAGCAACAGAACTAGTGGCGTGCTAAAACTCATCAGGAAAATATCCTTAGGCTATGCTGCTCCACTATACTGCTATTGTGAATAAATTTGTGGTTTGGTGTTATATTCATCCATTTCAGCTAAACACAGCAGTCAGCATTACTTCCCATCCTCCTTCCCATCCCAGCTCACTGTATGGGATCACTCTATGGCATAAGGCAGCCATGGCATTTGATCCCCGATACAGTTGGTTTGAGATTCCCTGAGATAGGGGAATTACCTATATGGTAAATTGCTGTTGCTACATTTGTATAATTTCATTTTCAGATAACTTCTGGCAGAATTAATGGGAAATGCTTATTTGAATTCATGGCCATAAGTGCTGGAATATCTGCTAATATTTCTGCACATCAGCTCTTCTCATTTGAGTTGAACGTTGGGCTTAGGGGATAAAAGCAGCTTCAAATCAACAAGAATCTCAGCAGGGTGAGTTTGGCTTTCGGTTTTGGAGTATCTCATGTGCTAAAACTCAGTAAACTTTTTGTGTTGATGGCACTCCCATAGTTTTGTTTTGAAAAACAAAACCACCCCATTTATGTAAGGACACGTAAGATCAACACTTTGTACTTCAGCAGGAAATGTTTAGTCAGGAGGAGTTTCACCTCCTGGAGCAGAGTCCTCTCCGAGGACAGTCCTATCTGCTGGCTGAGCCTTGTACGAAATGTAACAACTATGTATTTTAACCTGCAGCATGTTTACACATTTAATATCACACAAGTGCATGATGTACTCACAGGAAAAGGCAAGGTCTATTTTAAACATTGAAGCCTACATCACACATTGTGACTGGTGCTAATTTGCTTGAAGGGAACTTATATGGTAAACTGCAAAGTGTTTCTGCTTGAGAAAGAAGGCTGTTGGATTTGACATTTGCAAACAAACCTTTCAAATGATCGTGTAATTGGGACAGAATAGTCAGGTAACCTTCCAGTCAAAGAAAAATGTTCTTGTCTAAATCGTATTGCTGTATATGCAGAAAACCAAAATCCAGATGCAGCAAATATGCTGCTTGCAATTCTGTATTTTTAAGCGACAGTATCTACCAGTATGGCTTTTGGACTACATGAGCTGCATCAACAATTTTTGTTGCTGCTGGGACTGCTTTGAATACAAGGATCAGCTGATTTCAATTTTAATACTGGCATCTCTGAGCATTTGTCTTCATTTGGTATTTAAAATTAGATAAGAAAACATAAGCAACTCTCTCAGAAACTACGGTATAAGTTTAAAAGCCCTTTACCACTAGCAATAGTGGCTTAAACAAAAGGTTCTTTTTGCATTCTTTCAATATTGATACAATAGCAAAAAGAGAACCCATTGTGTTCTCATTGTAAATGACATTTTGGTAACATTAAGTTCCTGCATTTTTAACGCTACATGTACCAAACAAAAAAGATTAAACCAAAACCTCGGAAACATTCCACTGAATGATATATTTTGCATCTTATGTACTCGAATGTCCTGTGCAAGTAGCTTGACTGAACGATAGAAGAGCTCAAATAGCCATCTCAAAGGACAGCTGAAAATAACAGCACTGAAAATGAAGTGCAGCATTGAGTTTCACAAGATTAAGCTGACTAATCTGCTGATTCAGTTTTGCCTTTGTTTTTTGGTTTTGTCATGCAAGATCAAGAGTCATGCAGACAAACACGTAATGGCATTCCAGGCTCACAGTAACAACAACAAGCAACGAGCTGTTCCCCTGCAACCTCTGCATCCTCCAGAGAGAAAACAGCAAAATGCTCACCAGCAGCAAGAGGCAGCAGGCTAAGGACAGGGAAGGCATGCTCTTTTTTTGGTATTATTTTTATTTCTTTTTATTGCAGGTATGCTGAATTTGATATTTTAATTGCATGGAGGTTTATTCTTAATGATGCTCGTTTAAGAAACCTTACTTCAGTTCATAGAAAATGTAATACTGCCTGTGTTGGGAGGGAGAAGATTCAAATAGAGCCCTTAAAACAGCTACAAAATATAAAACCCCAGCAGGATATTCTTCTATAAGGACCGTATTTTGGAGAGTCCAAAGATGTCAAACTCTTATAAGTGCTGATGGGTAGGAAAACTGTCAGTGGAACCTCTGGCAAATTTAACCCTTGCCTGCGGTGCAAATGGGAGCCTGCTCACTGCTCTTGGAGACAGTCATGTAAGGCCTGCCAGCCCCACCAGAGCTCCTCTCCCAGCAGTACCCACCAACACCATGTTGGTGAGGGGGAGGACCAGCAGGGCGGAAACTTGTGCGTGGTTATCCCTGCATTGATGACTCCAACCAAATCCTTGGAGGACATTGAGATTCTGGAGCGAGTACAGAGAAGGGCAGTGAAGCTGGTGAGGGGTCTGGAGAACAAGTCTTATGAGAAGTAGCTGGGGGAACTGGGGTTGTTCAGCCTGGAGAAGAGGAGGCTGAGGGGAGACCTTATCGCTCTCTACTGCTACCTGAAAGGAGGGTGTAGACAGGTGAGGTCGGTCTCTTCTCCCAATTAACAGCTGTTAGGACAAGAGGGAATGGCCTCAAGTTGCACCAGGGGAGGTTTAGACTGGATATTAAGAAAAATTTCTTCACCAGAAGGGTTGTCAAGCATTGGAACAGGCTGCTCAGGGAACTGATTGAGTCACCATCCCTGGAGGTATTTAAAAGACATGAAGATGTGGTGCTGAGGGACATGGTTCAGTGGTGGTTTTAGCAATGTTATGTTGATGGTTGGACTCGATGATCATGAAGGTCGCTTACAGCCTAGATGAATCTATGATTCTATGACTGTTGGGAAGGGCACAGCAGACACATCAGCATAAGAGCAGGTCACACTAGTGGAACTGCAAAGAGCAAGACGAAGCCAATATATCATGAAGGGGTATTCTGTGATTGAAACAAGAGAAATAAGAGTCCTTCCCAAACAGGAATCATAATCATAGTGGCTGGTTTTGTTGTTTTTTATTTTTTTTTTTTTAATATGAGAAATAGCAGTGACTAAAATCCGAGAGTGATACTGCAGAAATGAACATGTTGCAGGGCAGCTGGCATAGCAAGCTCTCCAAAATAAAAAGAGGATGAAATAAAGCCTCAACCCATACTGCAAACATTTCAATATTTTCTCTTTCCCGCTGGAAACGATATGGCTGTGTCATTATCCAGGCATATCTCTGGTTCTACCTAAGCTGCTAAATGTATGCTGATGGCAGCATGCGTCTTGCCTGCAGTAAAACTGGAGGTTCAGGCCAAAATGAACCTGGGAAGCACTTTGAGAATGAAATAAAGGCTCTGTAGACCTGAGATCATGTCCTTGAGCTGCCACTCACAGCTGTGACATGGCATTTGATCTCTGTGTGCATCGTTTCTCTATCTGTGGTATTCAGACAACTACATTTATTTTTCTGGGTTAAAGCACACTGGGCTTTTCTAGCTGAGTCGTGTTATATCAGGACTAAGTATTTGTATTATACATTTTATTGTAAGAGTTTCAAAAAAATAGCTGAAGGATGAGAAGGGCTCTCAGGCCAAATGATTTCGTCAGCATTTTATTGGATAGACAAAAAGGATTGGCAGGTAAATGAAAGCATTGCTTTCTACTAGTTGTTTGTGATGTGAAAGTATAAAGGAGAGAGATCTGGTTTTGTGAGGGTTTTCTTCCCTCTGTATTATGAATTTATTAGCATTAGAGCAGTATTTAGTGGAAGAAGTGGGAACAAGACCCCATCACGTTCAACAGATACACAGAAGTCTTTTGTAGCTTCTTGCAAGCTTTTCTAAGACACAGCTTGCAGACATGCATGGGTATGGGCCCACAGAGTTGAAGTTCAAAAGCTGGTTTATAGTGTTTACTGAGCATACTTCATTTCTTAATTTCCTAAAGAGCATCTCGTAAGAGAAATGCTGGAAATAAATCTGCAGATGTTGGATGTTATAAAAAAGGCCTTTGCAACCACTGAACTCACTAGCACATTTGCATTTCCTTTATATAAGCCTCTATTTCCAAGGATGCATCACTTGGACAGACTCTAAACTTGAACTTAGCATAGGAAATTTTCAATTCAGGAGTGATATCTTTTGGGGTTTTGTGGGTTTGTTTTGTTTGTTTGGGTGATTGTTTGGGGTTTTTTTGTTTGTTTGCTTGCTTTTTAATTAAGGAGATCAATAGGTTGGAAAATACATAAGACCTGAAATAATTTGAGGCATATCTGCTTTAATGCTCAAAGGCTTGTCATCAAGCAAAAATTACTCATGTTTAAAATCAGGGTCTGAATGTTTTATTAAAGTAGACATTTGAATGTTGTAGTTGTGGGGTTCTGTTAAAACCCAAGATGGCGGACAACCACGTGGAAGCTTTTGGAAACTGATCTTGCTGTGTGGACCTAGTCTCTGTTGGGTCAGTGTTCATGTGGTGCTAAATGAAATAAAGAAGTTCAGAATTTCAGTCTACAAGTTCATCCCAGCAGCCTCTCTCTCTGATTACTCATTTGCTTCTACTTTTAACCACTGAAATTGAGCTTGCTGCTTCCTAAGATAGCTGGCTCTCCCCTGACTACTGTGGCGGGTGATCATCTGCTCATCTGTCCTGCCTCATATGATTTTTTTAATGCACTGCTGATCCAAGCGATTTTGAAAGGGGGGCAGGAAAGGTATCCAAATTCTTCATCCCCTAGAAGTTTTGTGGGAAAATAAAAATGGGCAGAGGGAACAGATGTTCGTTGCCCCTATGGATAGAAAAGGCTCACCCTCATCTTGCTCTTTATCAAGATAATCGGTGTAGGAGAAAGATCCTGTAAGTGTCCCGATCATGGGAAAAGTTTCACTGATGGTTTGTACCTCCTCAGGAGCTGCAGTTAAGACACAAATCCGTAGGAAATCAGGCTTCATTAATTTCAGTGACCTTGCCACTACTTATTTGCTTGTTGGTGGTTGTTATTTTATTCCTCCAAGAAAATCTAGGAGCATTAGGACATAAGAACTTAAGTGCTGTTTCAAAATCAAATAGGAGTATCCAGCTTAATAGCTTCAAACTTTTCAAAAGATGACTGTTTGACTTCTGAACTCTTGATTATTTAAGGCATCGTGGACTTAAAAAGGAAAAATATGTGTAGCCATGTGACAAAGCAAATGCACCAAAGGAGTATTTATCCGGTTTTCAGAAGATCAGCAGCAGTGATTCACCCCTCTTGGCTGGGCTGGAGTGCAATATGGCCACTGTTTCCCCCAGGGAAGAAGAAAAGATGAAAGTCCCACACTGCTGCGATGGCCACGCAGGGAGCAGTGACCTGTGCCAGGATAGCTCCAGCCAGTGCACCAGGTACAAAGAAAACTTCAGCCTTAACCATCAATGTTGTTGTTGTAGGGGGTTCAAGTCAGGCAATCCAAATGTAGCTTTTAGCGGTTCAATGAAACACAGTAAAAACTTTAAAACAAGAGCGCTCACCATCCAGAGACTGAATAAACAAAAGCATATTTAGACAACTGTGTGCTATTCAGCATTTTACATCACGAGAAGAAGAGAGGCCCTCCTCTTTCAAGCCCCCGCACAAATCTTGCCATAGATTTTTCAGGCTGATCTCAGAGATTTGTTGTTTTCAAAGTTAAAACAACATCAGTTAGCAGATCTAGATGAGTTGAAAGGAGTTACAAAAATGTCCTTTTTATACCCTGCCCCCCTTATCCAGCTTTGAAATCTATGAAAGCAAAGCAAAATATATAATAAACATTAGTGTTTGTTTCAGTACTTGTTCAGATGGTCAGTGTTTTGTAAGGATTTACTGAATTATTGGAATTTTTGATCCTTGCAAGGATCAATAGGTTAGACCTTCCTGAAAAACACCCACTGGAGTAATGTCCAAAGTGTCATTAAGCAAATTAAAAACCAACTGGCAGGTGTTGCAATTGATAAAACCAATTTGTTTTAGGCTTATTTTTCATAGATTCTGATCTGCTTTTTACTCTTTAAACTGGTTATTTATATTTATGTCTTTCTTCTTTCTTACCGATTCCATAGTGAATCTCTTGAAGAAAAACTTGAAAGCCTGGAAGCTGAAGATCTCATGTCTCATCTGTCACGACCAGAAACCTACCTAGATAAGGAGAAAAGATCAAGTAAGTAAAACTGACCGAAGCTATGGGACTGACAAGATCACTTATTCAAACAGGCGGTTTGAAAAAAAGTCTATTAATTCTTCAGTGGTGGCAATTTATCACACCTTATTTCATTACTGCATTTGATATTGTGAATTTCATTGTGGTAAACAGATCCATTAGAAATCCCCTGAAAATAACACCTTGTTAAAAATTGCTACACGAGGGCTTCATTTAGCTGACTGGGAAAGCTCTCGGTCTAACTCAATGTGGCAACTACTCACTCAGCTGCACCGAGCGCAGAGCTGGTCACATCACCTGTCCAAGTTGTCTGACGCTTCAGAAGACCCTGCTTTCAGAGATAACTTCAGTCTAACCATTCAGGCTGAAAAATTCCTTGTCACGTGTATGCACCAGACTGATCTTTTTTGGAAGATGGAGATACAATTTGAAGGATAAAGAGACGGGAGCAAGAAGTGGCCTGATGGGGAGGAATCCAGCATGTAGGAGAGGGGAGGAGGGTGTAGGGAGACGGTCATACCAGGACATGGACAAGTGGTTTGACAGTTGTTCATCAGCCTTCTCCACCATTATATTGCATGCTATTTCCAGGTTAAGACTTGTGTTGCAGCAGGGAAAGGAAGGTGACAGAGATGCTGCAGAGCCTCTGGAGGAGGTGGGTAGGACTGGGACATACCTTTCACTTTGAGACCTGCTGGGCTGATCTCCATGGTGGGTCCAAAGGGACAAGGTGGAAAAAGATCAACCGGGGCTTGGGGCTATATATTGGTGCTGGGAAGGAGAAGACTACCCAGAAGCCATTGCCTTTAAAAATGAGACAGACAGATGTGGACTGGGTAGGCTGGCAGAACGGGAGACGTGACATAAGGATGAGACTGGGATCAAACAGAAGTGCCAAGGCAGATGGAGAGCGGGAGGCACACCATCTCCAGATCACATCCTTTGCTTAGCTAGTCCACCTGTTTCCTTTTGAGCGCACCACTTCATTCCATAAGGAAAAGCACATCTCCTCCTCTATAACTCTTTTTTTTCTTTTTTACCTTCTCTCTAAGAGAAGTCTTGTTACACTGTTGACCTATTTCACCAGAGACTGCTGTAGTTTGTTTATGGGTTTTGTCCTGTTTGTTTTATGTTTCCAAATATGTCATGTGGGTCTGGGGGTTTGCCAACCCTTAACACTAAAAATAACATAGAAAAATCCCTGTCTCCAAGACACATGGGATTTAATTAAAAATTGCAAGATTAAAGTTTTTGGATGGGATGTTATTGTATCTCTTTTCCCTTCTGTTTCTGAGCCTTCAGGATACTTTCAAGTGATGTTGTCAAGAGCTCTCTTGCCATTAGGAGGGCTAGACAGCTCTTTAACCAGCAGATTTCAGTTTTTTACATACTGTCTGGAAAGGATCTGAGATTCTACCAGGTATGCCACCAGCTGGGCAGGATGTGAGAAGAAATGGTTAAGGTCTCTGTCCATAAGGAAGAGGAGTGTCATTTGATATGAAGGCAAGGGTGTAATAGGAGAAGTATCTACCTTAAACCAAGAATTTTATGCTTGCTACATGCAGGAAAAAGGTATTAGAAGAGGACCTGGGTGCTACACTGGTGTTTGTGGGCTGGGAAAGTCCTCCACCAGCAGACAACCAAGTACCACAGTCTTACAGCAAAATCACAGCCACTGGCAACCCTGGATCTGGCACAACCCATGATGACATGTCTGCTCGTTGCTAACTTTACAGCACATCTGTTCCTTTTAATGATATTATCCGTCTCCTTAGGCAAAACAGTCACCTTCATGATTATAGGTTTATGCTATTCAAATCAAAGCAACGTTAGTTTAAAAATAATAAAAAAAAATATCTAATGGCTCATTGCTTTCTAAATCAAATGCTGACCTAAGTTCACAAGTAACTGATCTACATTAGATTATGTTTAGAATTGATGGTAATTTATTTTTCATAAGTCCAAAAAGTCACGGAATCTCCTTGCATCTGCTACAATGAGCTACTGAATATTATTTAATTACCCATGTGCTATAGGCAGCGTTACCAGCATTTGTAGTTAGAGCTCAGTGTTTCAGGATGATTACCCTGAGCTAGTTGAAGATGTCCCTGCTCATTGCAGGGGGGTTGGATCAGATGGCCTTTAAAGGTCCCTTCCAACCTAAACCGTTCTATGATTCTATGATTGTGTGGTTTTATGATTCTATTCCCTTTCTAGGTCTCCTACTCATTTACAGAAAAATATTTATCAAGAAATCTAGTTGGTTGACGTTATCAGGATCGATTAATGACAAAACAACACTGCAAAGGAAACATATGTGGCTTCCCTAGAGAGATGATGCTCCTCTAGTGACGAAGATGCTCATGTTGGTTCAACACCCTGACTCGGTGACATTGAACAAGTTATTACAGCAATGTTCAGATGGCAAATTCCAAAGTCGTCACGGCCATGCAAGTGTTTTGTCTGGATAAAGAGTCTTTCGAGGCTAAATACAGCTTTTATGAAGCTCTTAACCCAAGGACGTTAGTAAAATTTGAGCTGTGTCAAGATGGCATCCTGACTCTGTTTCTCACCCAAAAAAAAAAAAGAAAAAGAGTGCTTCCCAACTGTCCTTGGCAATATGAAGGTAACACTATCAGATTTATGTAAAATCCTTATACATGACAGTACATGAGTGGGAGCAAGAAACGAATAGGAAATATAAAACCTGAGAACAGATAGAGAACAATGTCAACCTGGGGAAATATGATTGCTTTTTACCTAGGGACACCTACACCTGAAAAGAGAAAGACAAGTTGGGGCTTAAGTAAGAGAAAGTGGCCCAGCTGCGAATAGGGTGGCATTAATGGCAGCTGGGTGACAATGTAATATAATACAATAATACAATAGCAAATTCTATTAGTCCTCAGATAAGGAAAGCGTTTGTTCTTGTGCCTGATTATAAATATGCACAATCTTATTGAATTAATTGGTACAATCTAAGTGCTTGACTAATCCTAGCTCTTAACTAATAAGTATAATGAGTAGAATCTCTACATTTTTAAGCTTTTAGAACTGGTTAAGTAGTGTGGAAAACCAATGGATTCTCAGGAACGGAATATAAAAATTGCCAATATATTGGATGATAGTCAAGAAGAAAATCTTATGCAGGGATTTTGCAGAGGAGAGGAAAAGATCGGGAAGTATTTTTACACACTTTAATTACCTGCATTTGATATCGGTTAAACTGTGTGATTTCATGTGTAAGTCATTTAGTGACCTATTTTGGATTGCTTTTTATTTTGGAGGACTTTTTTTCCTGCCGTAATAGAATACACAACCTAAAGAGCAATAATATATATTTATATTTTGCACGTCTAATGAATATTTTAGGACAAGTATTAACCAGCCAGTTTTCCTGTATGCTTGAACTGGATTTAACCTAACTAGAAAAACTCAAACAAGCAAAAGTTAATATTGTTTCTACAGTCATTGATGTAACAATAATAGTAGTTGTACACCACCATGCTGAAAATCAACTCCCTTTATGTCCAAACAATAGCGTGAATCACAGAATTCTGACCTTGATATACAAATGTGATCATGTAGTAATTATAGCTCTTGTGCTTTCAGTATAAACAGACTACTTCATCTGGAAATGCTGTAGGGTACTGCTTCATTCTGCAATTTACAGCTAATGACTGAGCAGAAAGCTTTTATATCCCAAGAAGTTTTAAAATAAAGCAGGTAGAAAAAATCCTTTTTTCCTGCAAATGAAAAAATTAAGCTGATTATTTGAACTACAGAGAATCAAGTCATTGCTCTGTTCCATTGAAAAGCGTATCTTATAAATTTAAAGATTGATTGTCTTCATAATCACTTTTTGCAAGGGCTATTGAAGCTATTTTCAGGGGCAAAATATAGAATTAAATTACTCAGTCCATGTGATAACTGACATGTTCTTGAACAACTGTGAGATTAAAGAAAATATCTTTCATTTCGTGCCAAAATATGCTTGTTCTGTTTGTGTCTGTGTTGGTATCATCCAAACAGGATGTGACAAACATATGTTCTTTGGCTTCACCCTAATCCATGATTTGGATAACACTATTAGGATGTGGTCTAACAAACTTCAGTGAAGCAAATCTGAGGATATTTGTCGGTGAACAAGTCACCTCAGACTTGATTTTAGTATGTCATAAGCAACAGAAGCTCCATCCTGACCTCATAGATTCGCTGTACGTGTTTTCAGTGCTTCCATAAAAATACAGCATGGAAACACTAGCATGCTTATAGGCACGACCTGAATCTTGAAAGTAAGAATGGAAAAGTCATCACCGAATTGCACTAACCCAGCACAGAGCCCAGGAGTGACCCTGAGGAGCTGACTGACATCCTCTTGATGATGAGTCCCTATTTATAATGGTTTCTGAGAAATGTCAATTGCTCGGTTTTTAATCTATTAAATAATTACAGTGATGACGTTAGATAACTCTAATTTCTTAATCAAAATGTTGTTCCGTGCCAGAAGTTCTACCGAAGTTTGTAAGTCTTACATCAATAGTATAGATTTTTTTTTTCAGGAAAACTTAAAACCTCAAAAAGTATCAAGATATCTTTCTTGAAATAAAATGTATTTTCCTTAATTCTGTCCTGATTGGCATGAATTGCATTACTTTTCTCTGATTCGTTGTGAATAGTGCCTGGAATTAGCCATTCTAGTGTTTTAAACTGGATTGATGTCAGGCTGAGAGGGTTATTAGTCCTCAGGTCATTCCACTGAACTTTTAAATATATTGGCAAAGTATGGGCTTTCTTCCATTCATTTTGAAATACTCATGTGTTTGAATATGTATGGAAAAATAACTTAAAAATTCAGATAGTTTATTGGATAGTACTCTTAGAAATAACAACTGACTAAAAAAGAACCTAGTTTTAGGACATGGTGTTACTGTTAGAATGGAATTTAGTTCTCCACGCTCATCTGATGATATGATCATTGTATGATTATGAAACAATGATAGGATATTTGGGCTGTGCAAATGCTATAGAAGAGTTGCACTGGGCAGCTTAAATCTGTTTTAGGAATTCATGCTGCAAAAGATGATAATTCTAGAGACTCAACAGTTTTGTAACGTATCACCACTGTTGGTGTACGATGATAGAACACATTGCTATAGAGGGCCAGAGGGCTTAAGTGTATTTGTTAGGTAATTTTCTGCCGTCTCATTCAAAGGTGAATTTTCTTTAAGACTCAGGTACATGACAAAGAGATTTGTGTAAGCATTAGACTGAAGGACTCTCTAGTCTTTGAAGCCTGTCTTTTGTTATTTTTCTAAGGGCTCCAGGATGATGGTATTGTGACTTAAATCTCCTTGGATCCACTTAAGAGTGACCTTTTTATCACTTCCAACTACATCCATGGGCTGTTTCTTGGGCTCAGGGAAGAATTTTCATTTTCTGGAGGCAGCGGCTAATCAGAATGTCTGCTGCCCGGCCTCAGACCTCTGGAGAGCTTTCACTGATCTTCTCAAGGGTATTTTTTTTTGTATTTGATGACAAGGCTGCCATCCACAGTCCAAGATTTTGGGTTACTTACAATCCATTTCTGAAGACTGTGAGGGGCTAATAACACGAGAGGGTTTCCTGCCTTCTCTGTAAGGTTAGTCACTGCTTAATTATTTACTCAGTACGTAGTCTATAGCAAAATAGCCTGTACACAGTATATGGATAATAGATTAATAATATAATCTGAATGCGACATCAAGTCCTCTTGTCACTGCCCCCACTCATTCTCAATAGCCACTGATTGTGGGTTGAACTCAATATCAGGTGTTTGCTGGATGTATTTTAAGGAAGGAATCATTATAAAAATTATAAACAAAACCTGGCGTAGCCGTGTTGAATATCAACTTGTCCCTGCACGAGAAGTCTGGTGCATCTGAACTTTCCATGTCCTTCCTACCGTAGCTTTTCTACTCTGTGTTGGGAGCTCTCAAGCAAAGCAAGCAGCACACCTCCTGCTTCTAGCCCTCATTGATTAGTCAGGCACAAATAAGGTCTTGCATTGTCCTTGTGTATGAACACCTCACAGAAGTTAATGACTATATTTCATATATATTTGTAGGATGAATATATACGCTTGTGATCAAAGCCTGGCTCTGTACATGGCTTCTGCCACGAACCGGAGCCCGATGTGCTCTTCTGCAGTCTAATGTCTTGAGTACAGAGCCAGACTTTGATCACAAGGATGACTCCACGGCGCCTTCTGACAACCCCTCTTGTTTTGGTACCGCTCTGCCCTTCGAAGTGCCGTGTTTTTCATGCCTTCCTCTTCAATGTGCGCCAAGCAGTACTACTCTCCTACTTAGGAGCCCTGTGACAATGTCACATACTATAGCTGATATAATACTGCTAGCCATCCTGTCCTTCAGCGGAGTGCAGAACTATCAAAGCATCTCTACAGAATATCCCAAAATACAAGGCACAAAGAAACCTCAATACAGGAATACAAAGATGTTCCTAAATATTCTCCTTTTTTGTTCTTCATGTCTGTATCTACCCCTACAGTGAGTCATGCCCAGATCCTTGAGCACGCTCTTTGAAATGATATGCACTATCTATATAGAAAAATGAGATTAACTGAAAGCAAGTGACAAAACAGAGCCTTTAAAACTTGATTCAAACTCAGTGCATGTAAATGGGATTCTTTACATCCACTTTAGTGAGCTCTGACTCAACTTTTAGACTGTAAAAGTGGGATTTATCTGACAAAGTGTCTTTGCCTGGGCTGTTCACCCCAGGCTCCCTTTATCGTTACTGATGTCAATACAGACAACTGAAACTAGGTTGCAGCTCACTTCATCCTACAACAGTAGATGTTCAAAATAGAGATACTGAAGCGGATGTCTACAAAGGTCAGATGAATCACAGCCCGAACTGCCTCTTTCATTCTACTGACAAAAAGAGAGAGAGTAGGTTGTCGAGCCCAGAGGTAGACACCTGCCCCAGAAGTGCATCGCGGCAGGGCCACCTTATTTTTGCCTGAACTGTACCGTGGGTAGATACAAGACAGTACCTCTAATTCTACAGTCAAGAAGAGATGCCAGGAGGAAGAAAACAAATTAAAAGCCCAAAACTTTAAATGGAAATCCCCAGAAAAAAATACCTATTGGTGCAGTACCGTGGATGCTGACGTGATTTCCAATGGCAATCTAATGGGAAGTTGTAATGATCTTTAGGTTTTCTTGGATAGAAGTTACACAAATAAAATACAATAAAATTACATGTTTAAATATAAGTTTTATATTTTTACCAAGAGAAGAACAATGCATCTGAAAAATAAACTCCTTTTTTCAGTTTCATTTTATCAGTTTCCTGATCAAGTTCACGTGACAGTACTTGGACTGCCTTTCTTGGTGACAGCATGAATTTATACCGAGACAGAAGCAATCAAATCATATAGTTTTCAAGAAGGTGGGAAAGCATTGAGACTGAATGTCTCCTGGCCCTGTTGGTAGTTCAAAATACTGAATAACTTACACATTACACTCTCTAAATGTCTCCTATTATTTAATAAAACGCTTCATAAAGAAATTAATTTTACTAGTTTATTAATTAGTTGAGCTGTCTAATGAGTTACTAATATCTCGGCAAGTTACAGTAAGATGACTAATCTGGATGCTCTCAGATGTGGTTGGCTCACATTATAGAAAGTAGAGATGTGCATGGTGGGAATCTTGAGGTTTCTTCTGCCCTTCTGCAGCTGTGGAGCTGAGCTGCCTGCTCAGTGAATACTTGCAAAATGGCAGTGTTAAAAAAAAAAAGAGAAAAAAAAAAAAAGAAAACTATTTCAAGGGCAATTATCTAAATGAGCTGGAGAAACCTGGGATGACTAAACCCCCAGTCTCTGGAGAATTTGTTCTGAGCACTTTGATGAATTTTAAAATGGTATTGCATTCTGGGTTTTAATAACATAGCCTTGCTCTTCTTCTGGCTCTAGGCAACTGTTGTTAAGTCCATTTTTTACAAAAGCCTAAGGAAACTGAGTTAATAAAGGCAAAGTCACTAAACCCAGTCCTGCAGAGCTGCCAGGTGTGTGAGAGCAGGCGAGAAGGCAATGGTACCTTCAGCATCGTGCCCACCGAGATGGGCCTTTTTATCTGTCATGTTGGGGATCTGTTTCATTTTCATTTCAGCAAGTAAAATTTATTAAAGGGGGAAAGAGTTTCGATATCTCTAGCGTGATCAGTGGTAATTTATGCATCTTTGGTTTCCTTCCTGTGATATATTCATGAACTAACTGAGTCTGGATCTTAACAAAACAAGAGACATCTCTGATCAAAAAAAACAGCAAGACCAACAGGGAATGTCAGTCCCCATCACTGGTTTACAGGTTTAACTCAGTTTCTTCAGTGAACAGTGCTAGAAGCACGAATGTTTTGCTGCTTGGGATTGGAGTCACACGCAAATCTGGCACTGAAACACCAAAACAAGCGCAGGTTTTGGGTGCTTTAGTCCCTGGGAAAATTCAAAAGTCTGACTCAGCTGCCCATATGTCTCTTTAGCCAACATGTGGAAGGCTGGACACTTAAAAGCGGATTCACAGTGAGAAGGAGGCTCCTAAACCACCTACCAAGGAACATGAGAGGTGCAACCGGGCTTTGATCACAGCCTTCGAGAATTCAGGGGTGTCCCTCTCTGTGGCAGACCGGTAGTCACGAACCTGCCCCTGGAGGTGAGAACTAGAAGTCAGCACTTCGTATCTTGTAGAAATGGGATGTTCCCTGCAACACTTGAGCGGTTTGTGGCATTGTGCTGGGGAAGCTCCATGTTCAGTTTTCTCCTCTGCCTGAGTGAGACCAGGGTTTCCAGCCGGCGCCTGTCCTCTCCTGCAGGCCCCTAAGGCCTTCTGCAAGGCCTAGAAATTGTCAGTTATTACAAAACAATCAAGCTAAATCTTCCTTTGTGAAAAACAAAACCAAAACCATAGAGCACTGTGAGGCTAACTCAGATTTTTTCCGGGGAACATCTGATCCAATTTAATTCAGTAAGTCCCATTCCAGTCATTAATCTCCAGCCAAATTCTGTTTTCTATTTTATTGCACATTATGATTTACAGCTCTCTGTTCATTATTACATAGAGAAGCATTTGCTGAGATCCTCTTTCTCTTGATACCCTGATCAGGAAAATACTGAGTAGATATGAACAGAAATAAGACTATTACTCCTCTGAGAGAACTCTTCCTCAATTAAAAATAGTGTCTGTGAGGGAAATTATGATCTTGCAAATAGCTTCTGCTTCTAAGAAAGACTACATTAACAGCACAAATGAGGCCACGTTTCCTTACATCAGGTCTGCTGTTTGCTGCAAAAACAGTGCAGTAACCGACACAATTAATATTGCATAAATATCCTGGGAGGGCCTAAAAGTGTTGAAATCCCACACATGTATCCTTCAGTACTTAGAAGAACCTGATCTGCCCAGTGCATTCTGGAATGAACCTATTTCCTTTTTGGGAAACAAATATCTTGTTTGTTTTTGACATGCACAGGAAAGGACAAAGCAGAAACATATTTTCTCGTGATAACTACTGTCAAAACCAGTGTTCACGCAGATGCTGCTCGGTCACCATGGTCCTTCCTCCTCCTCCCTTGTGTCGTATCTGTGGTAACCAGAGCAAAGCTGGCTGCAGTTTACATCTGGCGTAAGATCTGGATGAGACTGCTCGGTTCTGGTGTTCGTGACCACCACTCATCTCCTGCTAAACCTGGTAAACTAATACAGGTTGCAGGTGGCTGGAGGTGCTAAGGAGGGAAAGCACTAACCCGTCCTTTCTGGGGATCTGAGTTTCTTTCCCGTCTGAGTTCACATTCTGGAGGGAGCCCAGTGTCTTTCTCCAAGACGCAAATTGACTTGTCTTCAACAGTCTGGCCCAGCTGATGATTTCAGTTTTGAAAGGGCCTTGAATTATAAAAACAAATGTTCTGCAGCTGAGGACTGAGATACATTGTCCTACACTGGAAAATTCAGGAGGAAGTGTTGAACTCTTGTCTACTGCAACCCTAGTTAATGGATTGAAATAACTGACCCCACTTTCAAAAAAGACATAGAAATAATTTATCCAGGACTTTGGTATGAGCTAAGGCTCTGAGTTTTAGGCAACCAGCTTCTGAAAATTACTGATTTAAGCATTTATCTACAATGGCCAGCTTTAGCAAGCAGGGTCCTCTCCTGGTATTGCTTGTCTAAGCAAAACGTTGCCGCTGTACTAGCAGCCAGTAGTAGTATGCAAGCAATACTGGTGTCAGGGTATTATTATTGCCAGGAAACACTTGTCGCATTAACATGGTGGTTTAATGGCCTGTGATATTACATGAAGGTATTTCTTCCAAGGAGAGACAACTGAAGTACTGAGATAAATAGCAACATGTGTCTTTCACCTAACTGTTTTTGCTCCTGAAGCCATGCTGGCACATGCAGGTTTCCATGAACACCGAGAGGACTTGGGAACACTGAAACCCCCACGGGTAGCCTGAAGGGCAAATGCCTGTGGAAGCTTTCCCCCCAGGTTGTAGTGAGCACAGCACTGCACTCCTGTGGAAATTCTCTTTTTGTCTCACAGTAGTTGTGACTTTCCCCTTGGAGAGGAGGTAGTCAGAGGTTACAAATGGTGGTTTTTTTCCTTCTTCTACCCATCTGCCTGTTTTTATAAAATATGTAGGAACAGTTGAGACCTCTGTTCCTCCATCTGTCTTGGTTGAGGGTAACTCAAAGTCATGGGGAGACATGTGCACACAAAGAGCAATTGCCTCATCTTCACTAGTAGAGACCAGTCTACAAATATTGCAGAGTTCTCAGTAACATGTTATTTAAACTCCATTTAAATGATTTAAATTTCCATGATAAAAGTTCTTTTTTTCTCCCAGGGTGTAAATCACCACACAAATAAGATTCCCTTAAATGATAAGGTGTCCTTTAGCAACCAGTGTCATGAAAAAGTGTTGTCTGGCTCCCCTTGTTTTCCTTAGGGTCAGGCTAAACCTGGTCTCACAGGTTGGGGGTCATGTTCCCTCTTGTGCCTTATCTGTCTAATGGTGCCAATCTGCTGTAGGAGTTTGCTTGTAAGTCTAACTCTCTTGCTCAAGTTGTAGCAACTGGAAGACTTTGCTTAGGACTCTGCCAACGTGACTCACAGGACATGGGCCTATTGCACATCCCAACCTTGAGAAGGAGCTGCTTAGGGCCTTCTGGCTGTTTGGGAAATGAGAGTCTTAAAATGGGCAGAATTAGTGTTAGAAATGATGCCTGGGGGAAGGAGGTTTCTGACTGAAGAGGAACCTTACAGCCAGGCTGTGCTCTGTGCTTGAAGGCAACGGAAAGGATGAAGCGTAGGAGTTTATGATACACCATGTGCATACATGTATATACCACCCTACAGGGAGGACTGCATAATTACTGTTCTGAGCTTGCTAGGAACTCTGGGAATTAAAACATAAATCTCAACAATCGAGCGATTTCTCTAATTCAGACCAGGTGCCAGGTAAGCTGTCGTATGGCTCCAGCACAGCAGCAAAACATGACTTACAATCACCTTTTTATCCTTGTTCCTGTTGCTACTGACGCCCTTTAAGTCTAATATTCTCAATGGCAAGGAAATTTGTTCCAACTGAGCCAAATCCCATTTGTCTGTCTAGGTAGTGAGAACAAATAGCAGCTGTAGATCATCTTGGGTCAGAAGTAGATTTTTAACCCCATCCTGGTCAACACAGAAACATGATAGCTCCTTCTCCACCACAACCTCATAAACACAGGAAATAAAAATGATAAAGTTTAAATGACCCATGAGATCTGGGATTCTGGCTAAGGCCTGTCTTACCATTGATTAAATCTGGAGTCAGATTGTGACATTAGTTTAGGACAAGTGTAAGATCAGAATTATACCCTGCTGGTTGATAATAATTTAAAAACTCTACTTTTAATGTAGAATTATGGTATCCATTAGTTTAAATAAAATATCTTTAGAAATTATTGTACCAAGGCAGAGATCCTCTTTGGTTCTGAATATAGATAACTACTGAATTGTAGGAATTTCAGATCCTGACAAGCTTTGCTAAGGACTCAGCCACTAATTATGAGCAGGAATAAAAGGACACCTGCTGAAATAATTATTAAACGATATGCAACTATAACCTGCCTCTGATCAGATGGATGGAGACACTATTCTACATCAGCAGAGAGTGCAGTCTTACACATTTTATGACAAATATACCATTAGGTAAATGATTACATCAGTAAGCATACTAATTTGGGTGACTACTGAACTTCCTGGATTTGAATGCAGAAGGAAAGTAGCAATATAGTTAAAGTAGCAATATAGTTTCATGCTAAATTGGATAAAATAAACATTAGGTGCTGGCATGGATCTTATTTACCCACAAATAAATCTGCAATATTTCCACAACATTTAGTTTGTAGCAGTACTATAAATCAGGTAGGAGACTAGGATTTGACTCTCACTGTCAGTAATGATTTAATAGCTGTATATTCAAGACAAAATTCCTTCCATGAATTTGTCTACCCATATTTGTCTACCAATTTGTTGTACTTATATAAGCCTTTTTTCATGGATGCTTAACATGTCTGTTAGTTTAAGTAGAAAAAAGCCTACAAATCCATGTTGCAAATCTGTGCAGGACAAGAACATCCTACATATGAGCTCTGACTCAGAAAATGCTCCAGGTGCTATCCTGGAAAGCTGGAACCGTAATCTGGGAAAATACTGCTACATATCCTCCCTGTTCATCTCTTGCATCCTCCATGTCAGCCACTACTGGAGACAGAATCCTGAAGCGTTGTCTCAGATGGTTTTATGTTCTTACATAGAACTATACTATTATGCTAAGGGCTTGGTGTTATAGAATCACAGAATCATTGAATCATTTTGATTGGAAGAGACCTTTGAGATCATCGAGTCCAACCATTAACCTGGCACTGCCCAGTCCACCACTGAACCATGTCCCTCAACACTACATCTAACCATCTTTTAAATACCTCCAGGGATGGTGACTCAACCACTTCCCTGTTCCAATGCTTGACAACCCTTTCAGTGAAGAAATTTTTCCTAATATCCAATCTAAACTTCCCCTGGCATAACTTGAGTTTGTTTCCTTTTGTCCTATCACCTGTTAATTGGGAGAAGAGACCGATCCCCACCTCTCTACACCCTCCTTTCAGGTAGCGGTAGAGAGCGATAAGGTCTCCCCTCAGCCTCCTCTTCTCCAGGCTGAACAACCCCAGCTTCCTCAGCCGCTCCTCATAAGACTTGTTCTCCAGACCCTTCACCAGTTTTGTAGCACCTCAATGTCTTTCTTGTAGTGAGGGGCCCAAAACTGAACACGGTACTGGAGGTGCGGCCTCACCAGTGCCCAGTACAGGGGGACAATCACTTCCCTAGTGCTGCAGGCCATGCTATTTCTGATACAAGCCAGGATGCCAGCCAGGATTGTGCTGAATCTAGATAACATAAGTGCCTGAAACGTCCTTCTGCCTCTGGCTGGCAGTTCTATCCAGAACAAAATTGCTTTCTATGCATTTGGTCAACTGCTATAAAAAGGGCATGCAGCTGCACCAGCCTTGGCAGGAGACATCTCCCTCTTCTTGCCCCAGTAGTTTTGAGGAGCACATCAACCGTGTGCCCTGCATTTCCCACTCACATGCTCCCTTCTGGCTACTCCAGAGGTGAAGAAGAAAGGGGGAGCCAGCCATGCTTCTCCTGCTGCTGATCTGGGTAGAGCCATGGAGTGACCTGCCTGTTGTCACATCGTAATTCAGTGCCAGCAGGTGGCAATCCCAGGGCTGTGGTTCAGCCACTAACTAAAGGCTGACTTATTTTCTCCAGAGACTGGAGAATAGATATGGAGAAACGCATGTGGTTGCAGATCCTCCTAGGACCCTGGGGCACAGCTTGATTTCTAGCTGCAGTCCCACCCCAACCCCGTGCCACAAGGCCACAGCTCCAGCCACTGTAACCGAGAGAGAAGACATGGCAAGGCCTTATTTGCCCTTTCTCCAAAGCAGGCTGAATTTTCAGCCTTAGGGCCACACTCTGAGTGTCATTTTCTTTCCTAAATCAGGGGCCATTCTTGTGATTGTACAGATATTTTTACCTGCTGAATTATAAACGTGGCTTGCAGCTGGGTGAAGAAGATTAATTGCGCTATTTTATTTGTGCAATGAACACATAGGAGCATGTCTGTTTGTAGCCAAGGAGAGGCTCTCCTAATCACAGACTGAGGATGCACTGGAAATGGATGGAAATTAAAACCCATGACCTTTGGGAGTCACAAACCACTTGCAGAACGTCTCACAGGCATCTTCTCCCATGGGGAAATGTTGCAATCTTCAGTTTTAGTGGTTTCTTTAAGCTCCAAATTCTTTAAAACTGGATGCTACTATAGCCCCATGGCCCTGTGACAATGGACGCTGTGGCACCATGCGGGTGTTGGGATCTTTACCCCCAACCAGCACTACAGCTCACCTCTTGCTTGCACATATCCTCCCTCCAACCTTTCCTCCCTGGCCAAAAAAATCAGGTTTGAGGGACGGAAGAGCTCAAATGGGGCATTTTACCACCCTGAGCAGGATTGCTCCTTGCTGTCCCTGCTGGAGCCTGGCTCTCCAGCCCCATGCCGCTTGCCTTTCGCTGCTTCCCTGGAGATCGCCCGATGCTCTCAGGCGCCCTTGGCTTCGCGGCAAAGCTTCTCCAATTTGTTTGTTATTTTTTCCTCCGGCTTTATTTACAAAAGCTATGTGCTGAAAAGCCCTCCCCCTCATCACCAACCCTTTTCTCTCCGTTTTGTTTCCTCCCGGGTGTTTCGCCCCAACACACCAAATACAGACACAAAGCAGGAGGTGGGGAACATCTGGCCCTGGCTGCAGAGCATCGGCAAGGAGTTGATCTCCTAGAGACAAAATAAGATTTTTTCTCCTTCTTTGCAGGATCTTACTGTGGGATGTTCAAGGCTTCCTGCCGCAGTTCCCGGGGCAGCCGGCAGCCCCCGGCCAGGGCTCCACTCTCCCTAACGCAATTACAGTCTGCAAACGTTTAAAGGCAGTTTCTTTTGAGTTAGCCACATGCTTCAAATTGTTATGTGGTTAACCACTGAGAGCAAACCCCCACACAAATACCTACGGATCAACTTGCTCGAGCCAGGGTGGTAGCGGTGGGGGCGGAAGGGGAGGGGGGAGGCTTCCTCATTTTGCTTTTGATGAGAAGAAAATAGAGTTTTCTTTTGACTTTCCCAAACTGCTAGCAGCCGCCGCGTCACAATACGCGCTGGTTGTTGTCATTTGCACATTTGTTCGCGTTTACCACTGATGAAAGGAGCCTTGTTCGACAGCTGTGGCCATGTATGCCATGGGCCAAGCGCTCCACTGGTGTAAATCAGCTCTTCTGGTGAAGGGGAACTGAAAACGCGACCTCCTCTCCGTGCACGCCATGCAAACACCAAGCCGCCAAGCTGGGGGAAGACTTCTGTGCTTTGACATTGCCCTATCCTATGTCCCTTAACTCTTATAAAAGCCGAATACTTTTCTGCTGACTCACAGAAGCAGATGGATTTTGTTAACTCCAGCCGAGATAGAGGAGGATACATGAAAAGCATCGCTGCCTCTCAGGGCAGATGAACCTGGCTTTGGTGTTCGGGGGGACCGAGCAAGGAGCTTCACATCACGCACTGTTCAGCGTAGATGGAGCTTGGCTCGTGGGTACCACGTGGGAGGAGAACGATACGTGGTCCAGGCTGAGCCCTGCTGCTAATAGGCATCACAAATAACGAACTTCACTGTTGTTCCCTCCCCCACCTCGTGCCTTCTCTCTGAAGCACTGCAGCTCCCCAAAGCCCAGGAGAGAGTCTTAGAGCCAACAGCGATGAGAAAACAAACACCCCAAAACAAGTCCAGAGCTCAAAACCCCTCAGTAATTACATTGCCTCTACTTAAAGCTTCTGAAATTACTGAGTCTTTTTGTGAAATAAATTAACTTCCCTTTGCTTAAATTTCCTTGTATTTTTGAGGGCTGTGAAGCTGCTGAGGAGCAAATTGTCTTACAAACCCAATCCTACACGGGCTGTTTGCAAATATGGTTGGTGTAACTGTTCATGTAGCAATCATGAGAGCGGACCCAAGTGGAAATGTAAATAATCATTTTGCCATGGGCCAACTTTAAGATCCATCTTAAATTTATTTTCATTTATAAAATGGCGGATCAAAGACGCTGTAAGGTGGCTAGAAGAGTCTTGAGGGAAAATCTGCAATCCAAACATGATTTGCTTTGCGCAGGGCTGAAACAAAATTGCATTTTTCGCTTTTTGTGGAAAACAGTGCGAAAAGGAGGGGTTAAAAGCTTTGTATGTGGAGAACAGTTTCAGTGAAAGTGGTTAAGTTCCTCTGGTCCATTTATCATCTCAGCAGAGAAACATCACTCCGTGTATGAAGTTAGCTCTGCAGGACTCTGTGCCTGTCAAAACTGTTTATCCACACTTGCCAACCACAGCAAGAAAGGCAGGAGGACTGGCAGCCGTGATGGTGAATGAGTTGGACACACGGAGTGAGGGCGCATGAGTTGGACCTCCTCACTGATGCAGAAAGGGAAAAAAGAGGGAGGGAAATAACCCTGAAGCACGAAATCTCTAATCTTAGAGAGTTTAATGGTGCAGTTGGTTACCAAGAAAAAAAAGACCTTTTGCAGAATTTCTTCATGGGCAACTGAGTAGATAGGTCTTAGTGGCCAGTTAGTCCTCACACTGTGGGAGGTGCAGGAGTAAATACCAGCAGAAACAGCAGCTGGGGGACGTCGGAACATCAACATTATTGGCCGTAGGTAGCTGAGTGGGGAATATTGCACTTAGATAATTAAAAACTAATGCTATAATCACTTATTAAGGAACTATTTAGTGCTTGCTAGAGTTATATGAAGATGTATAAAAAACCCCCACAGTCAAAATCAAACATAACTTTACACCTATGTGAGGGATATCAAGCCATTAAAAAAAAAGAAAAAAAAAAACTGGGGGAAGGGAAGAGAATTCAGGTTTATAAAAAGAAACACGTACACAATGAGCTGAAGGTTGTGCTTCTGCACTTCCTGGTCTGGGTGTGAGCAGAAGAGGAAATACCAAAATACCACCAGAAAAACTATTCCCACAGCATTTCCAACCTGGCTGAAACCAGAAAGTTCTGACAGCCCTGCAAAAAATGGGGGAAAAACCCTAACTGACCCAGTCCCAAGCCTCCTGCTCATCGGAGAGCCAACGAAATTCTGACAGCGAGGAGATTTGGGTAGACCTAAACAAGTCTGCGTATTTCCCCTGAGTCCTCAACTGTACTCTGTTTGCTGCGGTTCACTAATTGTTAGTGACATTTTGACTCTTCTGCCAGCTTTGAGAGGAGCACATTTCTACCGTAGCCAGTTTAATCGCATCCATGACCACAGACCACCAAATTGCATATTAACCACAAGGCAGGGTGCCATGGTCTGGTCTAACTCAGGTGAGGGGTTCCTTGTCCTCCCTTTTGGTTTTTTTGGGGTCAATCCCCTACAATGAAAGGACAAACCTACGTACACAGCAAGAACTGGCATTTCAGTGCATAAAATGCCATCAGTTTCAGCGTTGCCCCATGTTAATAATTAAAACTGAATTCCTGAAGGCTTGCAGGCAGAAAAGACATGAGTTTGGCCTGGCTGGTCTCACACAAACCTTCCACTGATACCAAAGAAAACCTTGAAGAAGAGCAGCAGAATCATCTTCAAAGGGTTGTGCGGAAAGCCAACACACCAGGCAATTACTTTAAAACTTCAGATTTGGAGGCTCTGCAAAGAATTTGGAAAATGGCTCTTTCCATTTATTGGTATAAAAAAGGAAAATATTCTTTCTTCCTAAACCCCAAGAATTTAAATGTTAAAGTCTCTTGATTGACGTTCAGTATTATATACTAGGATTCAGGACATTTTCAATAGCCTAATGAAAATCAGGGCTAAAGTAAAATTACTATAGAAAGCTGTTTTCCCTATAGATATTTCCTAACTTCTAAGCAATTTCTGAATCAAGTTTTTTTTTCCCTAAAATTAGAGAACCGAATCCCTGGAGCAGCTCCAAGGAGCAGCTCAGGAATGTTCAGCGCAACCACAGCCTCCAGCTATGGGACAGAACAAAAGTTGCAACAGTGATGATGCTTTATCTTCCACATTTTACTCCAACAAAACTTCCAGGGGTGCCAGCAAATTGAAATCAGCTTCAAAAAGGTGCAAAAAGAAGACTGTTTCTTTTCAAATGCTGAGTCACTGATTTTGAGACTGGTCAACTCGTTGCATTTGTGACCGCGGTTTAACTAAAACCACCTAAGGCCAATAATGCCATCATAGACTCACACATCCAAAAATGAAGCTAAAACTTTAGCTAAGCCTCATGGCTGAATGCAGCTTTCCAGTCATTCAGAGCAGCACAGCACTCAGCATTTTCCCTCCAACAACAGAAAGCCCCTTTCTGGCCTCCCGGAACATTGCTACATGAAATACGTTTTCACTCCTACTGCAAACTTATTTAAAAGACAATAGGAGAAATACTTGGCATGTGGATTCTTCTTACAACTTAAATCTAGATCAACAATAAAACATAAAAGGCCAAGGAAGCATGCAAAGGCATTCAGAAAATTCTCATTTTTCTCTTAGGATTAATTTTTGCTGAGATTGAGAAGTTGCAATTTGCTCAACGTGGGCCCCATTCTGCAAGTCTTTTCTTACACGAGCTCCTTTTAAAACACTGAGGTTGTTTATGTGAGTAAAACTTACGTGAGTAAGGACTCACAGAATCTGGCCTTACACATTTTGCTACAACAAAGTTTACCTGGATGTTATCTAGGCTGTAGAGCAGCGTGTATTTTTAGGAATTAAAAATGGGCTTCAGTCGTTGGTTTTTTTTTTTTTGGATCGAGTTCTAACTTCAGCTTCACCCATCTGCTTTTTGCAGTTTGCTCAGCAGCCACATTGAATGGACGTGCTCAGCCTTTGTCCCCGGCTCAGAGCTGCTTGTTACCAACCACGCTCAGCCCCAACGCGCTGTAACTCACCAGGATGTGTGCAGTCTGAATTCCCATTCCAGATTTGGTCCTCAAACCTAAGGCCATTATTCCATCTCAGACTAAAACATATTCCCCCGTGGGCAGCTGAAAAAGAGCATGTTTCTTCAGGTTTTCTTGCCACAAAAAGATAAAATAAGGTGAAATGGGATAATAATAATGAAAAAGGAAATCCAATGTACGGCGATCCCCAGAGTTCTGGAGTCTAAGAGTGTTGATCTGCATCCATAAATGTCCTGACCGGTGAGGAGACACAGGCACTACAACTGGAAAGAGAGCAGGAAGGAAAACCTACCATGTGAGCAAAGTTTAAAAAAAAAAAAAAAGAAGGGGGAAAAAAGAAAAAAAAAGTGAGAGAGAGAAAAAAAGGTCTGCCTAGTGGACAGCACTTGGGCTGATAGCAGGGATTTCAGGAAATCCAAACACTCAGACAGGAAATCTGAACACTGGATAAACATGCCATAATCTCCACAGATACAGTTAACGTGCTGCGTCTCCCGTTAACCCTTAGCCTGCCCACGGCCGAGGCTGAAATCAGATATGCAACGCCTGGAAACACAAGCTGCCCCGGGGGGCTCCGAAGTCTGAGCGCTCCAACGTCTGAGCAGCAGCCCCGCGCTCAACCCTGCCCTCTCCTTCCCGCGCTGCTCTGGCGAGGATATTTTCCTCCCTTTATTTCTACATAGGGAGGCTTTAGTTAAAAAGCGTATGGTTTTCCTCCTTGAGAAGGAGATGATATTGCACCCTGAGCCCTGCAACAGCAGGACAACCTGCCTGAACGCCTGTATGCCTCCAACCGTGGCTACCTGGTAGGCAGGAATTAGTTTTACCTGGTTTTTCCCCTCTCTCTTTTGCCATAACACAATATTTATACGGCTGGCTGTGAGATTCTTGCAGGGTGCCAGTAATGATTTACTCCAGGGCTGGTGCAGCAGGGTTCAGGGGGGTGACACCTTAGAAATTAGAGAGAGAGTGTTCTTAAAGCAACAGGGGGAGTTTGAAAACTCCCTTTATGCCATTTTGTCAAGGAATTGAGGATCAAACTCTGCAGTCCTTAGTAAAAGTAAGATGAAGCCTGTTTGGCTGCTTATTTCTGGAATATAGACTTTGCTTTTTGTGTCTTGTGGTTCACTCCCCAACATTAACAGCATCACTCTTTTTTTTTTTTGTTCTTTGAGGCTTCTTAATTGATTCCTTTACATCTGCCTTGCTTAAACTATGAGTGTAAAACTCTTCGCTATCTACAACTGTAAGAAGAAGGAACGACATTTCATAGAGCTGACCCCTTGTTCCCACAGGTGTAGTTAACAAAGTGACGTTGAGGTGAGAGTTGTCCAATTGCAGTCCGTAGCACTACGAGCACACCCACACCCCCCACTAAGCCCCAGTGTGTTTGCAGGTTGGGGACTTCACTGCATTTTCTGTAGGAGGACAACTGCAGGCTTCACCGCTTTTCAGAGGTCACTGCCTCCTAAAGCAAGGGCCTGCTTCCAAAAAAATGCTTCTTCTCTTTTAAAATTGACTCTTTGGGACAGACCTGCCTATGTAGCATGAAAGAAAATGCCATGTCTTCAGGTTTTCTGGTTCCCCTAGGACTTCATAGTGATAAAAAAATGATAAAAATTAGTACCTTAAATTTAATTTTGCCATTTGCTGGTGGAAGTAACTAGACACAGAGGTAATATCCACCGACTGGTGCCCGTGCTTAAGGCATTGGCAATTAGCTCATCTGAAATAGCCTTAATGTGAGTCCCACATGCAATATTAACCTATATCATTATATTAGGGTACCCACCAGGAACAAAATCGGCACATTACAGGAAAAGGCTTCCTTCAGCACCTTCTACAATGTACGGTGTGTTTCTACTTATTATTTCAAAGACAGATGCTTTGGCAAACCAGCATCAGTTAAAGAATTCCCTGGAAGTGAGCAGGCTTGGAATTCACGCCTGGTCTACTGAGATAGGTTGTGTTGGCCAAGCAACGCAGCAGGGAGCCTGGCAGCAGAGCTGGGGTGGAAAACGGGGCTTTTGGGGCATCCCTGCCTCAGGAAATCTCCTCTGGTCTCCAGCCCAGTTCTGAGTCAGGAAACATCTTTCAAGTTGGGTCCTCATGTTCCCGGTAACTCTCCTACTACTTTTTAGGATGTATGAGGTCAGGGATGGAGGTTGGTCCCTACGAGCGTGGCTGGAGTGCTGGTGGCAGCATCTGCACAAATAGCTGGTAGAACAAAGGCTTGGCTTTAAAGGCATGAAGTCATTCCCCTTGCCTAGCACGTGCTACATGAAACAAGTACCAAATGGTTGCTTGATGATGTCAGGAGGGAACTGGTGGAAAAACAGGGAAAAATTAAAACATGTCAGGGTTGGACTTTTTTTTTTTTTTTCCTTCTTGTTCCATGTGCTTTGCCAGTGAGCTATTTCAGTTATTCACTTTTTTCCATAGAAGTTCTTCTGTTGTCACGTTTTTTTTTTTCACCTTCCCTTTTCTTCTGTTTTCCCCTTAGTGCAACTCTTTCCAGTAGCAAAAGGGAAGCAAAAACAGAGGAAAAGAATAACATGCAGCCTTTGCTTTTCATTATAGCTGGAAAAAAAGAGAAAAAAATTCACAAACCCTCAAAATATGCATTTTGAAAAAAATGCCTTCTAAGATTGAGAGACTTTTCATTTGAAAACATTCGAGCAGCTCTAGGAAAAGAAAAAATGCTGGGGGAAGTGGGATATAATTTATTACCACTAACATCTGCTGTAAATCAGTTAGAGGTAGGCAAACATTCCCTGTCAGGGCACAGTTAGGTCAAGGTGAGAGGGGATAAAGCAATAATTAAAAAGACCAGCGTCCCCCAGCTAGCCTCAATAGGCTGTAAGCAGAAGAGCAAGTGTTTGCTGCAAAACTGGTTTTTGTGTAGAAAAATTTCATGGAGGGGAAAAAAGATTCATAAGTATGTTAAAGGAAAAACTATCAGTTTATAAAACAGCTCCAAAAATTTCCCTACAGAACTACAAAAAACTGTTATACTTTTCTGTTTTTCTAGTTAAAAAAAAAAAAAAATGACAAAAGGTTGTACTTATTGCGAAAAGTTTAATTTGATGAGAAATTTCTGTTGAAAAGCTCTGCAGTATTATCGTTAGGCCTGGTAAAAGGGAGAACAGGGATAACACAGTAGGTAGAATAACAAAGCTGACAAAAATAAACCATACAGAAACATTCAGCAGAAATGGGGTAGAGAGAAAACTTCAAACTCAGGCCAGTGGAGTTATCAAAGCTAAGAAGTGGATAAAGATTCCTGCAAAGGCACAGCAGCTGCAAAAAATCCACCATCACCTGAGAAAAAAAAGCCTGTGGCCTTACTCAATACAGATGTGAAGATGCTTGCTTTTAAATTGGAAGAAAAAACCTTCTGCCACATCCACCCTTGATGTACCCGCAGCAGCTGAGCTTTCTGCTCCCTTCCTCTGTATCCCCAGGATGTCACTTTCTGTAGTTCTAGAGCTGATAACGAAATTCTCACTTCTTCCACAAAGAACTCTACAGCTACTGAATTAAGACAAATCAGTTAATTAAAGATTAAAAGGGTTTAGCTATGTATGTGAAAGATAAAATACATAGAATTATAATTGAGATTGTGAACAAAATGCTCGTGAAAGAGTTATCATTAACCTATGAGGCCCTGAGCTCTGTCATTTTTCATGTTTCAATAACAAGCCTTATCATTATAAATAGTTTGGATTTTTTTTTTTTTTTTTCCAGTATAGATTTGAAACGAAGATCAGTTCTTTAATTTTCACCACCCTACTTACTGGATTTGGTGAAGACTTCAACACAATAATTAAAACATTTGGAGAAAAAAAAAAAAAAAAATTGCAGGTCCCGGTTGTGTCATCTTCACCCTTCGGTCACCCTGAGGCTTTACACCCTTGAAAAAAACTACTTAATATATTCATATGAAACTAATTGACTTTCCCTTTAGAGCATGGCCAGCCCCGTGTGCTCAGCAATCCCAGACCACTCAGTAGCTACCAGCAACTGGATGCCAGAGAAATACTGCGACACGCTTAAACAAAGTTCCCCATTCACACTGTGACTCTCTCTGGATTTACAACAACATATGCTAAAACTTAGCAAACATTAGAGAAAATGAGTAGAAAACACTAACCAAAAGGATTTCATAAACACTGACACAACTTGCCATAAGCTATAAACACTGTTTTTCTCACAAAACTTCAGTAATTAAATGGTTTAGAGACTTCTTGCTGCGCTACAAAACATATCTCTTTGTGCACTGGCTTTCAATTTTAACATGTTTGCTTGGAGATCCCTGCCAATTTTATTACTAGTCCGCTCCTTTCTAAATGAGCAGTGGGAGAGGTTTACTTTTGAGATCAGCATCCCTGCTGGCAGTGGTGCATTAGGAAAAGCACCGAGCCCCCTTCATCCAGCAGCAAACCACGTGCTCTTGCATTACACAAGAAACATTGCTGCTTTCCCCACTGTTCATTCAGTGAAACACAGCAGAAGCTGTGTTCTAACAGGTTTAACGACATATTTGTACATTTATTAAGCAAATAGCACCTCTGGATGTTACGAAAAGGTCCAGGCATCAGAAACTGCCTTGACAAGAAGCACTTGACCCTTGGTGGTAACTACAGGCTGGAGCAGCGCGCAAGAGGCTGTGCACATTTCATTTTAAGTTGTTTTTATGTTTTCATAGTTTGTGTTTTTTTTTTTTTTTTTTAAATGGGAAAAAACCCAACACCAAAGCATTTCCTTTTTTTGCCTTTCCTTTTCATTCATCCTTCCTTGTTGAAAAGGCAAAAGAGGGGATTTTTTTCACAGTTGTCTTTTTCTCCACTAATTTTGTTTTCCAAGGTGGCATATGAAAAGAGGAAACCAAAGACATGACGAAAAAATTTTTTCTAACCATCTCCCCTCAAAATATTCCGTTTAGATGTATAATCAGTAAAAGGCACTAAGGAAAACAGCTATCACCTAAAGACATCCCCATGGTGTGAGGGTAGCTGCCAGCTCCATTGTTTGCTAGAGAATGTGGCTACTCCAGATAACATTCAGAGGCAACTATAAATTGGATTACATACCACCAATATCAGTAGTCATGAAATGCTGCTAAGTGAAGAAAAGGCTGCAATTTGAATTTATGAGTCTCACTTTGCATCGTTCTCTATAGGTTTTCAGGCCGTCAGCCATGCAGAAAGGGCCGGGTTAAGGAGGACACCTTGGACATGCTGTGAGCATCACACCTGGCTTATTCTCCCTTGTCACCAAAGTCTTCCTCAGCTTCCTTTGTAAAAATGAGTGAAAAAGATGCCTCCTCAGTGTGTTGTCATTAGTTGCAGAAAATTTAAATGACAAACACAACACGTGAGTTCCAGACATTAATAAACACTGACAAATCCCCAGATGATCACCAGATTGGTTTAGCAATTGTAGGATTTTTGTAAAAAGGAAATGTAAGGTTCTCATGATCTGAGCCTTTGTAAGTCATATGAGCAATAATTTTAAGCATTTTTTACAGATGAAGACTAGATGCATACTTAAAAATTAGTACTAAAATTCTTGTCAACCCCTTATCACCAGGCGTTGAACATTTAAAAGTATGGATGGGTGCCATGAGACTTGTCATAGACATTTGAGAGTCAACAATGCTACAAATGCTGCAAACTTCATATGCTATAAGCACTGTATATGTGTATACAGCATAAACTCTGTACAAGACCTATTAGCCCAGGGAGCTTTAATGGGGTCTGGAAATCAAAAGACCACAGGGAAAAAAAAAAAAAAAAAAAAAGGATTCTTCTAATTCCAATTGCAGCTTTTGGAAATAGGGGATGACCCCCATGGCGACATGTCTACAACAAGGAAGATAAACTCAAAGCCAGATCTTTCCCCACAACTGTAATCCCTTAGGCTTTTAGATTTTTATGGCTGTGTATATGTGCATGTGGTCAAAATCCAAACCCTCAAACGCTGATGAGGAAACAGGGCTGAGAGACAGAGCAGCAGGGTGAAGTATGAGCCTGACCTGTTATGGCCCTGAAGTGTTTAAGTAAAAATGAGGTGGCCCAGCACCAGGTTGGGACTGCTCCAGGAAGGTAGGACTTTTGCAAGGAGAAACCAGGATGGTGAGGATAAAATGGTGTGGTTGCCTCCGTTAGATCCAATACAGAATCCCATACTCAGAAGGGCTGCAGCTCCTGTCCTCTGATACCTAAGCACTGGGGACCATCACCAAAGAGCTCTGATGGCCCTGGGGAGAAGAACGTAATGACTAAAGAGACTCATTATTGTCACAGAAGAACTTCAGCACTTCCCTGAAGGAGGAAAGTGCTCTGCAGATGTCTCATTCCCATCTTTCTCCCCATCGCATCACTGTTCTGGTTGCTTATGTTCTGGTTATAGGCTTCGTCCTAGAGAGGCTCCTTCAGCTCTTCTGCATGCGGTGGTGGCCACCTTCATCCCACTCACACTTGATGTGAGTCCCTCCACGAGTGCTTGCTGACTAAAGCGCTTGTCCTGGCTCAGTCAGGATACTTCACTTGTGCTCTGCTGTGTTATCATTGGGGGTTTCAAATGCTGCAGTGACCTCACATCTGTTTTAGAGCTACACAGCGCATCTGTGGACGAGGGCCATATGACACCAAACATGAATTAAGCCTCCATCTGAATGACTCTTTTAGGGGTAAACATCTTGCTTTCCTACCTTTTAATTGCAGCACGCACTGCCCCACTAGCTTTGTGCTTCAGAAGGAGGTACCCATTTCTCCTGGTGCTCAGGGCAACAGTGCAGTGGTGTTCACGTGGTGCTTTTCATACAAACAAAGGATCATGCCCTTTTCCTCATGTGGAGGTCAGATGAGTGATCTGCTATTCTGTCTTTGGTTACTCAGTGACTAAGGGCCAGGGGTTTATAACCTATTTCTAACACCTTAACACCTTCAGACCAGCCTTTCTACTGCCTGGAGCCCACAGCACTCTCTGCCTCAGTGGCACCCATGATGTTTGTGGTGGTTTGCTCCTTCTTATCCCTTTCCAGTCCTTTCCCCGTACAAAGGAAGCAGATTTGAGTTGTTAAAGAAGATTCATTAAGCAGAGTCATGGATAATGCTGAGTTCAAGCTCTTACGCTGGCCTTGGGCAATTCACCCAGGCTTCATTTAAACTGACAAACACCAGGTCACTTCCAGACTGCTGTGTCCAGTTGTGTTCATCCCGACCTGGAGCAGGACCCAGGAATATGCACTAAGCCTGCTCCCCTCATATGCTGCCCCACAGCTTCTGCTCAGGTAAGACACAGCCTGGGTCTCTCTGGTTACACCTCTTATCTTGATGAACTATGCCTCAGGATGGGGTCCATTTTCTTGTTAGATGCTTTACATTGGTTTGGTTTGCACTGTCAGTCGGCACTGCATCTCAATTTGCAACTGGGTGCATAAATTTTTCTGAGTTGATGAGACCACGGTCTTCCCCAGACTGAGTGGAGGCCAGCGTCTCATTGATGCTGATGATCAATAGAATAGAATATTTCAGTTGGAAAGGACCTACAATGCTCATCTAGTCCAACTGCCTAACCACTTCAGGCTAAGCAAAAGCTAAAGCATATTATTAATGGTATTGTCCAAATGTCTCTTAAACACTGACAGGCTTGCGGCATTGACCACCTCTCTAGGAAGCTTGTTCCAGTGTTTGACCACACTCTCTATAGAGAAGGGCGGGCCCCTCACTACAAGAAAGACATTGAGGTGCTGGAGCGTGTCCAGAGAAGGGCAATGGAGCTGGTGAGGGGTCTGGAGAACAAGTCTTACGAGGAGCAGCTGCGGGAGCTGGGGTTGTTCAGCCTGGAGGAAAGGAGGCTGAGGGGAGACCTTCTCGCTCTCTGCAACTACCTGAAAGGAGGGTGTAGCCAGGTGGGGGTCGGTCTCTTCTCCCAAGTAACAAGTAACAGCTTTGTTGCTGTTTAGAAGAAAATAAGGTGGTGCCCAGAGCTGCAGAGTAATGTCAAATGCAAGCTCGAACCCTAAGCCAACACAGAGGTACAAACATGGTTCTGTCTCAATTCTCCATGTACAAATGGGGATAATCACAATTTATGGCATTACAACACATGACTCGGATATGCTACAGGTCGCAGGTTGCACAGGTGCTTCAGGAATGGTATTTGTAAGACCTAAGCATGAGTTGTAAGGATGGGATGCTATCTAACATTTCTACCGTTATGGCTCTAATGGTCAAATTGGATTATTCACTGTACAGGAAACGAGAGAAAGTATCATACAAGGCAAACTGGATGACATCAGTTTTCCCTCTCTTGCTTCAACACTTTATATACATTCAATACGAAAGCTTGATTCTGTCTCATAAAACGTACAAGAAGTTTAGAAGAAAATAACATTTTTGTTTGGGGAGCTTCAAATTAAACAATTTCTAAAATGGGCCTGAAATCAAGAGCCACTGCTGTTTGCTATGTGAAAAAGGAGAGGAATATTAACTTCTGTGGGAGTAGGAGCTGTACCTTAAAAAAAAAAAAAGCTGCTATTGAATGCAAAGCTGGTTTGGAAACTCAGATAATTGGAAACACATGTTCCTGGCTGCAGGCATACAGCACATAAACTGCAGAAGAAAAATAATAATAGAAAAGACATAGAGTATTTGAAAATATAGCAAGAGAAGTCAACATTTTACAACTTGTTAACAGTGACTATACCTGAAATACTGGTTTGCTTTGTTATTAGCCTTAAGAACACAAATATCTATGTAGGCTTTCCGGCGTACACCGACTTTATAATGAAATAGAGATCCCAGGTATGTTGGGTGATAGTATTACATAAGGAGAATATTTTAATAAACTATCTGAACAAGGATGACTCATAATGATACAGATGAATATTTTATTTTAAACACAAAATGTTGTGAATTACTTAGCACCTAAAAATAACACGCCCCCCCTTTTAACTTTCAATGAACTGTGTTGACGTTGCGGGAGTTTCTAACTTTGTCAGTATGGCAAATCATCCATCTTTTGTAGTCTGTTAACGCAAATATCTCTTTTCAGGCCAAAGCTTTGAAACCAAAGCACACATAAACCCCCTCACACCCACACTCCCTTCAGTTTGCAGCTTTTTGTTCCGCCTCTCTCCCTTCTTGGGTAGTAAAAGCCACAGAAGGAAGGAAAGGCTGTGAAAATCTGCACATAAAAAATGAAAATTCAGTGTGTACTGTAGAATATTGTACACCATAGCCATACTGTAACGGAACATAGATCGGTTGCTTAAAGATGTGTGGGCGGAGCTGTTGCCAACCTGCCTCCTTTGCATCTTTGGCCACTAAGTTGCTTCCCATCCCTGTTGGATATGTGGGTGTGTGTTTCTCTCTCCTTGAATCATCCCTGATTTTCCTTCCCTCACTTCTCAGCAGGGGTGAGTTTTGGATCTCTCAGGTATCTGTGCACTGCCCCAGTTGTGTGCACTGCCCCAGTTGTAGACCACCCAACTGTGGTCTGCGTTGGTCCTGGTCAGCTCTGGGCTGGCAAATCATAGAATCATAGAATGGTTTAGGCTGGAAGGGACCTTAAAGATCAGCTCGACTAGGTTGCTCAAAGACCCATCCAGCCTGGTCTTCAACACTTCTAGGGATGAGGCCTCAACAACATCTCTGGGCAAGCTCTTCCAGTGTCGCACCACCCTTATAGTGAAAAATTTCTTCTTGATATCTAATATAAATCTACACTCTTCCAGTTTGAAGCCATTACCCCTTGTCCTATCACTACATGCCCTTGTAAAAAATCCCTCTCCAGCTTGGTACAAATCCTGTGGACCAAAGTTGTGTTGGAAAATTTTTGTCATTGAAACCTAGATTTGTCTGAATTCATGCTGACTTTCAAAGATGTGAAAGGGACATCTCTGTCTGCAAAGTCATTTTGCAGACAAATTTCAAGTTCTTCTAATGGAAGGAAGGAGTGAAGCTTGATGAACAAGGCCTCCACAGTGCTGTAAGATGAGAATGGGGAGAGGAGGTGGAAAAGGAGCTTTCCCTGCAACTTCATCATCGTGAATGACTCAAACTTTTAAACTTCTAGAAAGAAATAACTATTTAAAGTAGATCACCCTGAGACAGACAGCTAAGGTAGAAAATGTGGCATGAATAGATACAGCTTACTGGACTAATTTTTTTAGGTTTTTGATGAGGCTATTTGATGATAGCTGAGGCTATTTTAGTAATCGATGGTGCTTCCTGCAAAAGATTGTCATCCAAAGGCGTCAACAGAAAACTTTCCCTCAACATCTGTGATCTTCAGGTCACACATCTGAATCATCCAGTCCTGTGCTTTTTATTGTATTCATGGGGAATACAACATATATGGTGGTTGACGAAAATACCTTGATGCATCAAAAGCCAATTCTAACACTGCATCCCAGGATTAGCATAATATTGCATTTCACACGTTGCACTTCCTCACTTTGCTAATGTCACTTAGCTTATCTTCATCATGGGCCACTTTAACTGTGTGGTTTAATGTTTTTTCTCCTGCTAGAAGCCAGGTAAATTATCTTGTCTGTGAAAAAATGAGAGAGTCCTTCCGAGTATAGGCAGAAATAGATGTTTTCATGGCTTGAAAAGCAATGACCAGGGTATATTTTATTCCAGTAAGAGTAGAAACTTAATCCCACACCTACAGGTGTTTTCCAGCTTTTCTGTGATGAGCTCCACGTCTCAATAAAGAAATTGCGTCATGGGCACTTATTCTCCGAGTCATTGTGTAACATCCCTGTGGCAATTTACATTACATGGAAAACCATACTGAAAAAGCATTTGTGCCTCTTTTTAAGAGGTCTTTAGAAGAATATGGGTATTGACCTTCCTGTAAAAGTTGACCATGGTTTCTGCTTTTGCTGTTTATCTCATCTCTTCTCCTTCCCTTGGCTCTGTTCCTCTCGACTGAAGTCCAGGACGAAAGCCAGCATACCGCAGGCACAGTGAGCTCACCAGTGCGCTGTGGACCACAGCTAAGGAATCTCCATCCCAGTCCTGCTCTAGTGTGAAGCTTCAGTGTGACATGCAAAGTGCTAACAGTATCACAGATCATATTTACTAAGCAAAATAAAAGAAAGGCAAGTCAACACCCCCAGTGATTACCTAAGAGCGAGCTTTACAGCCAAGTATAACACCTCTCCCTGATGCACTCTGCTGCATTTTTCCAGGATCGTTTGCCCTGTTCTTCCAGAAACAACAGGATGGCACTGGGACCTGAACTCTGACTCTGCTGTTTCTGCTATTCTGGATGCTGATGCTGCTCTTTCACAACAGCTGAGTTGGATCTAGATGGAGATGTGAGTTATCTTTTCTCTAAAGAAGAAACATTAACAAAACCCCTGACACTTTTATATAGCTAAGAAGTTGCTTCTGTCATTTTTTGGCGTGATAGATTGTAGACTATTAACATAGTATAATTGCTTATGGAAATACCAAATTGTTTCTTGTTAAAGTAACAGATTCACATCAATCCCCATTCATTTTAAATCAATGATTTTCAGCACCTTCAGGTAAAGAATGTGTAAAGAAAAAGACTTTTTTTTTTTTCCCCTTGAAATTGTAGGGCATGTTGAAAATTTCAAAATGGTATGATAAATAAAGTTGACATTAGTTATGACTGCCTGGGAAAAATATTTTAATACATGGAAATGTATATAACTTTTGAGAACATTGTTCTCTTCTTACAGCAAAGGCAAATCTGCAAAGTTTTGTCTATTCTAAAAGACTTCTTTAGGACCTGTCAGATGTCTGCTCCTATCATGCCATGTAGGACAATCCAGGATAAGAAAATAATGTGACAGTGATTAAAGGTAGAAATCCATGTAGTAGCAGCAGGAAATTCCTATTAGCTGATGTCTGTCCCAGCTCTCCAGCTACTTAATGTCAACTTGTGTTGTCAGATTTTTAATATTTGTTTATGTTTTCAAGAAGAGTTATTGAACCAGTCAAAACATGTATCTGCATGATTGGCATAAAGCAAAAGCTGAAAACTGAATTGCTGGGAACAATCAAAGAAGAAAGAAAGAGTCAAGGCTTTTTCATTTGTGACATTCTTTCTAATTGAGAGGACTTTCATGATTTACTACTACTACCAATAATAATAATTAATAAGGAGGGGTCATCTGAGTATTCTTGATCTTGGAAATGTAGTGACAACTGCTGTAGAAGGTGGTTATGGTAAACAGGAAAAAGGAAGGAAACCATGGGTTTTTCCTTCCTTAACTTCAGATAACCTGTGACTTCAGTGACTGATTTGTGCTTTTCCTTTCCAGGAGCTCCTGATGCTCAGGACGGGGTGTGCCACAAAGCATCAGGCAATGGCAGTGTCGACTCCAGAGCACTGGAGGAGGCTGGCCAACACCCAAGCATCAGAAGCCTCTCAAACATGCTGCATGCTGATAACAAATTGCAGTGGAGAAATTTTCCTCTCTTATGTCCATAAGCAGGAGAACACAATACGTGCATTACTCACATAAGACGCTGTACTGTGTTCTCAGCTTTTCCCTGAGCTCACTGTTAGACCTGAAGCTTTTGAAGGGATTAAAGGGAACCATTTGCATGTGGTAAAATCAGTTGTTCCAACATCAGTGAATGCTGGGGAGCCACTTTTTGATGTAGTCAAGCATGCTGAGCTTGACTAAATGATTATAATCATATCTGATTTTAATGCAAACCAAAGCACTGCTCAGTGCAAGTGAAGACGGCAATGTTTTTTCTTCCATCACGTTCATTCTCTGAGGCATCTTGGGTTGTCTCTTGTGTGTACAGAGACATCATCCCTCATCGTCCCCCCATCGTCCCTGCAACCCATCAGTTGCAGCAGCTGCTTATTGGTGTGCAGAAATCCAACTGAGGCTGCAAGAGAGCAGGAGCCCATGCTGGGAGGGTGAACAAGAGACCTGAAATTACAGCAGTTGGATCTCGGCCAGAAACACTAGGGTGAAAAACCAAACTCTCCAAAAGAGCTGCTGATCCCTTACATGGTGGCAAGTCATGGGCAGGATGTTTGTTTTCCATCTCCTGCAAGGGACGGCACATCCAGCTGTAGTTTCCCATCCGAAAGCCGTGCTGGAACTTTTGTTCAGGACTGACTCAGAGGAAAGGGTGCCACTCAGTGAATCACTGTGTGACTTCCCCCACTTTGGGGGTTTTCCTTAGAGACCTTACAGCTCACTCTGGAGCCGTCCTGCCTGACGGACGGCACAAAGAACATCGCCCTCTGCAAACGCGCTTGTCGCCTGGGGCCTGCTCCAGCAAACCCATACACATATGCTTAACTCTACACTTCTGAGGCATAATCCCATTAATTTAAATGGGATTACTCATGGTCTTAAATTCCTGCAGGATCAGCACTGAGGTCTGTTCATGCAGCTGCCGGGGGCAGCACAATTAATGGTGTAACAAGAGGTTTGCTCGTTCTATGACCAAGGGCTCACTTGCTGAACATCACCACTGTTCATATCCTTGATCCTGAAAAATGAGCCCTTCCTAAATTAGAAGGTCTCCTGGATTTTAGCTTTGCTTCATCTTCCTTTACCAGGAAACCAGACTTTCCGAAGTAGAATTTTCCTATGGTTTCTACCTCTTCTTCATTGTCCCCAGGCGTAGAGGATTTTTGTGTCCACCACTGCTCATGGATCACCTTAACTGCCTTGATTAGTACAGTCCGGTGAACCCCTCCCCTCTGCTTATCTTCTCTAAACAAGCATATTTCCTGCTACTTAACATCTTTCTGCTAATCTCCTCCATCCTGCTGGAGCAGACTGCCTCTTAAAAGAAATATTGTCTCCACTTGCCCTCAGGTCATTTTGTCCATTGGACCCTACTGCCAGCCCAGGGGTAAAACCATTGTCTGCAAGAGTTAGTTAAAGCTGGGGATGAAAAAAATGTCCTAAAAGTGCTGCCCTCCTTGCTTTTTATATGGAAGGTTATTTTATTTTCTAAGTAGTTGCTGCTTTTCCATCTGAAATCGCCTGGACGCTTATATTTTAAATGAATCAATATTGCTGTGAAGTTAGTAACTTTTTCTTTTTTAATAAATAACTTAATAAATAAATGAATCAATAGTTTGCTTTTAAAGGCCCATGCACAATGTGTGTACATGTAAGTATGTCTAACAAATATAGATTCAGGAGAGGTAGTCTCTAAGTGAAAGTGAATTTCTTTTGTTTAACTGGATGTATTTTAACATTTTCATTTTAGGAAAAAAAAAATAATCTCCCACTGGAAACCTTTCATGCCAAGTTTGAGCCTGGAGCAACTTTTTACAGCTCAGTTGCAGTAACCCCTTGAATATAGGGGTTTATAATGGAAACTCTGACGAACCCTCAGCTAAAGCGCTTCTAACAGATGTTTCTGTAATGAAAGGGCTGTGCAGAACAGGCAACAGAGAGCAAACTGTACTTTGTATTCTGCAAAGATTATGGATGATTGTGCACAATCTGTAAAACCACGATGGCTTTAACCCAAAGTTGCAACGCTCACCCCAGACTGCGCTCCATGTGCCTGCATACTTTAACAACATAGCGTTTCAGTAACGTAACCCGCTGCTGAACGTAACTCTCTGCCTCCCTTGTATAGATTTGAACATACAGGTCACTTTGCTCTTCTGAACAGCAGTTCGGCCGTCTGGTAGTGGTGGTGGTGATAGGTATGCTTTTGCTCAAAGTGGCCCGGAGATGGATGCCACCAGTGCTCCATTAAACAACTGGTCTGAATGTAAACAAAATCATAGGATCATAGAATTGCCTAGGTTGGAAGGGACCTTTCAGATCATCTAGTCCAACCATCAACATAACTCTGACAAAAACCATCACCAAACCATATCTCTAAGCACTATGTCTACCCAATGTACTCTTCCATAACTCAGAGGAGCTGGTTTGGCCCCCCAGGACGGTCTTGGCTGTCTCCCTGTGCTGTGGCATCTCCAGGAGACCTAGACACGGCAGACTGAACCTCCTGGTCTCCTTCCCTGAGGGGGGATGAATGTCCTATGCTGGCTTCTGCCTTGCTGGCCCATGGGCCCTGGGGAGAGTGGATTCAAGCAGGTTGGGAGGGTCTGGGGATGAAATTGGGCAGAGACTCAGGGAGCCATGTCCTCACAGCACATTGCTAACCTCAGAGACCCAGATGTCTTGGCCCACAGTCACTGAAATGTTGAAGTCTGTGTTAAAACAGAGAGAAAAAAGAGCTCAAGTCTATAGCTTCACCAGAAAAGGAGGCTATATATCTAGAAATGCTACCAGAGAGTATTTTGGTGTTTGTTCTAATCTCCCTGTCAGCGCTTATTAAGTGGAGATCAGAGTTACTGGACCATCATCTGAGGGTGTGCTTGATGGTGCTGCGGAGACCTTGGCAGCCAGCTGCAAGCCACAAGGCTTGCGGAGCCTTCATAGGCAGGATGGAAATGGCATTTATATATGTCACACACACATCGATTTGTTCCAAATGCCTTCCTTTTTATGATGGTGTTTTGCCAGGCTGAATTCCTTTTGGGTGAGCAGCAGCGACAATGTGTAATTAACGTTCCCCTGGTTAACGCTCTGTTAATGCGCCGTACCCAGAAAAATGCAGTCCCTGGGGCTGTATTCATCACTGCCTTGCAGGCAGTTTGGAGTAACCATGTTCCCTATGTGAAAACTTCACTCTCCTCCCTCGGCACAATGAGCAGAGGCATGTGTTAGCACTGAAAGATGAAATGTGCTTACAACAGCCTTCAAGCAACGCGGGAATAAAAAAGCCCCTGGACTGACTTTATCAATTCCCTTTTGATATGGCTGTCCTGTTATTTTTAGGGCTTTGTTCACATGAAAGCATGTGGGTTCAGGAGTGCTTGTTGGAGTGGGCTCCTCCTTGCCATCACATTTCATGTTGCACTGGATCCAAAATGACTCCAGTCACCCACTGCCATGAAGCTGCTCTGCCTTTGCAGGGTAGCTTGTGGCATCAGCACGTTACCCTCTAAACTGAGACGTCCATTTGTATCTGGCCAAGTGCTTTTAACTTCTCGGTTATCTGCTCCTTCGATATGGTTTGGCTGCAGCACTCTGCCCTTTTCCTGACTTTCTGTCTTTGCTTTTTGTTTGTCATGGTCCTGATGCAAGTCGAAGCAAGGGCCTTCTTCCCAAATGCCACCTTTGATGCGTCAGAGACAAAACAGTGCTCTGGTTGTCCCTGGCTCCTGGAGGAGAGCACAGCCTGCCCTGGAGCAGGAGCTCTCTCATTGCCTGCCTGTCTCGTGGCCATTCATTCCCTTCTTATGAGAAGTTCAACGTTTTCACCAGCCTGCCCTTATCTTTCTGTGGTGGAGCTATCAAGAAGCAACAGACAGCTTTTTTTCTGAGTGAAACCAGTAAATTTGTCATAACGGATTCAAATGTGAGAAAGTTATGTTTATCTTAGCTGAGGGACAAATAATACGGTTGTAACCATAAGCACAGAGGAAAGGAAAACCGGAGACATGCAGCGCAGGAGCAGTCTCAGGAGAGCACTCTCTCAAGCTTACCCTTCATCAGTCACTGTGGCTTAAAGGGATCAACATTTTTTGCCTGCCTTTGCCTACGCCACAGCTGCCTCATCTGTTGGTAAATTTGGGCTTGTGCTTTGCTATCCTTATCAGACCCCTAATAATCCTCCAGAGGAGGACCTGGTTTGATTTTTAAAGGAATTACATTCCGAGGGAATAAGCTGTAATCGAGAGTTCACTGCTTGGACTTCAGTACTGTTGATCTCTGATGTACCTGCCAAAATTGACTTTGGGTAAGGCACAGGCATGCAAATTTTAATTGCCAAAAAAATCAATGGCTATTTTGGATTGAAACTTTCAGTAGCTCTGTTTCCATCACTGAAAAAATGCCGATAGCCAAATTTAAGCTCATGAAAGTACTATGGTCATCAAAATATGCTGATGCCATATAAATGCTATATATATATATTTTAATGGGAAAGACTTGACAGTGTATTCTACTTATTCTTTAAGTGAATGATAGTTGCATCAATCCCGAGTGATCAATACCAGGTCAAGTCTGACCCATGTCAGTGAGTAATGACTTTCACTACTTACATATGAATATTATATTTATTCCACCCATGCTTTCCCCCATGCTCAGTATTTTAATGTCCTCTTCCACTGTCTGGATTCTTGGCAGAAGGCTGTGCAGGTTGCCAGAGGAGTCTGAGCGAACTCATCCATCCATTTGCTGGCCCTTTGAAATGCTGGATGTCTTCCAGTTATTTATCTGTTCCTCTCCCTAAGGCTCATGTATGAACAATAAATTAGCTGAGAGTGCGCAGTGACATACTCTGAAACTTTATATTGATGTGTGCGTATTTAAGAACATCCATAAAAAGGCATTAGGATATTGCAGGAGCTGGGGGTGTGTTGCTGTGTTTGGTCTATACAAAGGGAGTCTAAGGTGCAGAATGGTAGGGAATCAGACCCTTTTAGTGCCCTACCTTTTAGAGAATGAGTAGTAATGATAGATTTTAATTAGCAACAACATCTTGGTTTGTGATATCATTATCTTCAACAATATATTGTATCGATGTAGTTCCTGGTAGCAAAGTGGCTATGAAAAATGAGGACCAAGGGTTAATTTCTGGCTGCCTTTAAGTTGATGGCAGAACTCCCAATGACTTCAAAGGGTGAAGATCTCACCTCAGTTTTCAGCTGGTGTAAGTTGACATACCTCCATATACTTCAATAAAATCAATGAAGCCTTGATGATTTATTGCAAGTGATAATCCAGCCCTAAAGCTATTAAGGCCTGTAATTTATAAAGCTATAATTATGGAACCATAATTCCATCAAGGGCTTCTGGCGATATCATGGACCAGAGTTAAGTGAATTGTGCAAATAAATGTAATGGTCTTGCAGTGCAGTGGAAATACTCCTGTCTCTCTAGATAGGACTCTTAACACAAAGATATTAAAATATATTTTATCCACTCACAGCAATAATTGGAAAAGAAACATTAGCTGCAGCCTTGAGACTCCCAGGGCACTGAATCAACACGTGCTTTTTGCAGCAGCCACTCAAAAACCATGGATGGTCCCCTGCACTGCTGTGATAACTCAAGGCATAAAATCTCCTCTTGAATCTGATTTTTATGTTGGTTATCATTATCCACTAGCTTTGATAGCGGGGCTCAAATTTCAAAGCTGGTTGCATCCAGACAGCACATAGGTGTTTGGGCTTATGTAGCCTAGCGATGTAAAGTAACAGCCGTGTGTGCGTGAAAATGTGCCTGAATGGCAGGAGAGGATGGAGGCCAACACTGGGGAGGGGACAGCGCAGGCATTTGGGATTCAGGAGCATAGATTGTGCATGATAGAACTGATAATCCACTTTTCTACCTCTTTTCAGACGTCTTTCCCCATTCTTTTTATAAATCAGTACCTGATAATTAGTCTCCCAATTAGAAAAAGTCATACACAAATACTCAATCATTCTGTTCTTGCATATGTCAACTAGGCCTATAAAGATGTATGTGCCCCGGTGGGTCTTCCCTCATTTAAAAATCCACCTCAGCCGGCCTCTACTGCCTTTTACGTCTCTGAAACTGCAAGGACGCCCATATGTAATTAATCTTCGTTAGGAAAATGCACCTGAATCACAGCCCTGAATCTGAAACAGTCTGGGGCTTGGAGGAAACACATGGATCAAGATTCAGTTTGGACCAGATGTGATTATTTTGAGGATACAGTTCTCTCTTGACTAGGGAGCCACGCTTTTAGTGAGTCAGCCTCTTAAAATCAAGGCGGGCAAAGGAAGAAATGAAAAAAAAAAACAAAACTGCAAAAGTGAAAAACTTTGAGTAATGTATTTTCCCCTTCTCATTCACTCGTGTAACAGGATTTTTCAAGCAACATACTGGGCTGCGGACATGAGGTATCAGTCACCGCTCCAGCTATTTGTAATGTCAAGTGATTGAAAAACGACTTCAAATTCAAGTCTCCCTTGTGCCACAGTAAACTTTATTTTGTCTATATTTGCCCAGTCAGGACTGTAAAGAAAATAAATGGCAGATTTCCTCTGTGGAAAAGTCCTGCAAAATTTAATACTGGTGAAGCCGTGAGGATCTTCAAAGATGAGGAATCATAGAAAAATCCAAACTACCCCCTGAAATTCAGCAGATTTCCTATCTGTTCTATAGCATTTTATATGTAATTTCCTATTAAAATGATTAAAAAGCCCCAAACTAAGCATTAGAAGACTGGAATTTCCTATGAAGTGGTGAAGGACTTTTCCACAGGAGCTGTGGCAGGTGAACTGCAGCAGCTGAAAGCAAAGTCTCTTGAGTGGGATGGACTGAGCCGCAGTGAGAGCATCCACCCTGGAAGGGCAGCAGCTCTTCAGCAGCATCACTCCATGCAGCCCCTGGTCCAGTTTCTGCAAATGAAACAGCTGCAGCCAGGCTCTGCTCAGCAACGCGCTTACCATGTCCTCAGACCAGCCTCTGGAAAGTCTCATTTCTGAGTCTTGTTGAAGTCACTGAAAATGAGGCACACGGTAAAAGTTAATGACTTATTTAAGCAGCGCTTTGCTGTGCCAGGCTGAGGCCTGATCCTAAAATCAAAGCACAGCTTTTCACTGCCCCCAATGGACTCTAGGGCAGGTGCTATGACAGCATCTCCCCTACACTAGGATACATAACATGTTATTCCTCCTGTTGAATTTCTCCCAGGATGCAGAAAAAGCAAGCATAGCTTAAGCCTGAAGATGTATGCATTAGTGAGATAAGGATCATATCTGGGAATTTGCAATGAGATTGCTCCAGTTTATACAGCTGAAGATCTAATCCGTGCTTTCTATGCTAAAGGAACCCCAAACTGGCAATTAGCTCAGTTTTTTCTTAAGTATGCCAAGCGTACATTTTAAATACCCGCATATAATTCTAGGGAAATTATTTGTAAGGATGCCGGCAGACCTGAGGGGAAAAACAGATGATGACACACATCAATTCCTTTTAGGAACAGAAAGCCAGGTTTTACTGAAACCTCAGATAAGGAAGCCTCTTCTTTATATGGAAATCTGACCAGAACTGAGTGGGATTGCCTGCTTTGGTACAGACTCATCAATGAGCTTCTCTTACCACGGTGTACATTACTGCACACTGTACCACACACTGTACATCACTGCTTACTGCAACGTTGTTGGTTTAATTGACTGCAACGTGTCATCTGCTTTATTAAGCTATGATGAGGCATATGGACACTTAACAAAATATATTAAATTTTAAAAAAGCTGTAAATAAGCCGAAAGAGACGACTCCAGATCCAAATTTTCCTAGTATCTGGAGTAATCTGTTTTCCAGTATAAGAAACAATATGCAGAATGTTTGTGGGCCAGCTTTGTTTTAGGTTTCTGTTCATCCTGTTCATGGGTCTAATGGCAGGAGAGGGCACATCCCCTCGCTGTCGTGGCTGGCGGGAGTCTGAGGCACTGCTGGCAGCGTCCCAGCGGGGCTGCATGGGAAACACCTGCAGTCCCTGGCCCTGGCTCCTTCCTCCCGTGTGGGACGCCGGGCTGGGGTGGCGCGGGATGCAGCGTGATGCTCAGCAGATGGGAAGGCGGGCACCGAGAACCCGTGGCCACTGGCTGTAGCAGATGCAGCGGATGTGAATATGCTGAATAGACTGATGCTCAGATTAGTGATGGCTTCGGCTCAAGCGGGGTTTGCTTTCCTCAATACAGCAGCCCTACAAAATTCTCCTACAGTGTCAGTGTTTTGGAGCAGCTCCTTCAATCACAGAAGTCCTGCAGTCACCCGAATATACTGAAGATGTCTAATCTACACCTTGGCTGATAAATAGTGCCAGGGGATTTTCCCAAGCACTGGAACTTGTCTGCACTGCTATATTTTTAGAAAGCTCCCCAGTGCAGCTCAGGAATTAGCATGGGTCAACCACCTCTCCCAGTAGGCAACCTTGAAGGGGTTACACTGTTTTGGAGAGTAGAATAGCTTAGAAGCATGGGTGCAGGCTGTTCCAAACTGGTTGGCCTCATTGCCAGACAAGAGTCCTGGGCACGTTTAATTTACACTGCTTGTAGTGAGGAGCCCTGGCAGGGCGTTGCTTGCAGGTGGGCATTGGGATGACCCCCACCACAGGGCTAATGGGGACTGGTCACTGTAACCCAGCCACAGCAGGGCTTCCCCGTCACTGGGACATGGTCTCCCATTCTGCAGCCTCTGGCTCAGGGTGGGATACCCCAAAAAGGGTACATTTACGTGCAAAGGCACAAAAGACCCTCGCTGCAGTGATTTCAATCAGTGTCACTAAACGAACCTGACAGAGGGCCAGGCTCAGGATCGTAATAAGCACATTTTTAATGAGGGAGCTAATGTGGAGCTCCCTGCTGTGCTTCAGGGCAGCAGCAAGGGCATGAAGTCTGGCAGGCAAAGCCACCGCAAAGGCGTGTGCAGCTCGTCCGGGCACCTATGGAAAGACAGGCTTTCTGCTGGTGTAAACTTTGCGAGACCGCTGGGGGATTAGCCATCCCCATTTGAGCAGGAGCCAAAGGTCAAACAATGACACCCAAGCCCACATCACTTGTTTAGTTTTTGTGTCTGCTTTTGGAGGATTAGGGAGGATTTGTCATGGTGAGCGGCGCTGGTCTCTCCTGCACTGTCTGGGTACGCACCGGCCGACCCAAAACATCTGTCTCCAGCCTTTTAGATCATTGCACAGCCCCCTGCTGTGAGACTCTGCAGCACAGAGACTTTTCCCTGCTGGGCAATCCCTTGCGAGGGGCTGAGCCCACGCTTGCCCTCGTCGTGATTGGGAGCTGGGGGTGATGGACCACCTCGGGGTGCTCTGCCCCTGCCCTCTCCCCATTACTCCCCTTCTCCTCCTCTCCCTCTTTCCTCGTCCTCCCCCGGCAAGGCTTGCTCCCAGTGCAGTAGCTGTCTGCGCGCAAACCAATGAAAGATTTTGTTTTTAATTAGGGTTTGATACTAATTGACTTCAATGAGGCTATTTTCACATCACAGCTGACCAAAGACAGAAGACGTTAAGTCTGTCTCCCCAATAAATCATTCCTCCTGTTTCCCGGGGTTGGAGATGAAGAGTGAATAGTCAGTGTACACTGCATTGGCCTAATTGTCTCCTAAAATATGCAGGCAACTCCCACAGCAGTCAACAGAAAGGCACGTGTGCATCTAAGGGGGCCTTGTGGTATTACCGATGCTCTCACACCAAGGGAGCCATTGTCGGCTTCCCCCTCCCTCCCCAGCCCTGGCAGGGAAGCCTCCACGTCTGCCAGCCAGGAGGATGAGCTGGAAGCTGATGAAGAGGAGGGAGTATCTCTTTAAAGTCAGACAAAAGAAGCCTCAGCCCTCCCCTCACCACCCCCAGTTGTAAAACAAAGGCTGGGAATAAATATTCTGTTTCTACTGACTGGCCAGTTTTGGAGAGAGAGATGCCAGCTAGAGATCTCTGACACAATTAAAAAATAAAAAGGCTTCTCTGGATAAATACTGATTTGGCATTGCAGCCTGACAAATCCTTCCCTAATCCATGCAAAACCTCCCAAACCAGGCAGAGAAATGCCTGGGGAAACTCAACTGCTCTGAATTTGTCCAGCACCTTCACTGCGTGTAGCCCGACTCCACTGGGAGCTCCTGGTCACCCCCTCTGTAGCTCCAATTCCCAGAAGCCCAGCTTTGTCCTCAAAATCCTGTTTGAACCGAGTGGCACAGCCCGCTGAGCCCTCTGCTCCTGCCACAGACATTGCCTGGCCTTGGCTGGTATAATTTTTATCAACAGGGAAGATTCGATCCCTCATTAAATAACAGACATCACAGAAAAATAGGGCAGGGAGGGACTCCAAAGAGCTGTCTGGTCTCTCTCCATCACCTCCGGTTAGCATCAGAGAGCTACCCTGCTCCTGGCAGATCTGTGCCTGGTCCCACCGAGGTGATGCTCCTTTGGAGCTGAGCAAACACCTTCCATTTTGGCAGCTTGCGCAGCTGATGGGTTTCTCTCTGCTTTGTGATAAACGTATTTTTCATCTCTGAGTGCGTATGGTAATTAATAAAGGCTGAGGGCCAGATCCCCACCTGGCATGAATTGGCAGAGCTCTGAGGAAAGCAGCGGAGCTTTGCCGGTTCGGATCAGACAGGAGCTCGACTGTGCTCCTGAAATCCCTGCAAGCCCTTTCAGCCGGTGCCGTTCCAGGCTTTGCTCGTGCATCCATGGGAATTGCTTAATCCAGGGTTGCCAAGGAAGAAGAGCACGTTAGGTGTTTAACAGCACAGCTGATGCGATGCTCCACCTTGGAGCAGGAACTGGATTAAGGCAGGGAAATCAAGGAGAACGCTTCTTTTCCTAGTCTACCCATTTACAATGGAAAAAATAAACCTCCTTATTAAAAAGATTAAGGTTAAGCACACTCACACACAAAACACACACAGACACACACAAAAAAGAAATATTAAAAGTACCTTTACATTTTCACGTTGGGATTAGATTTCTTATTCTCTTATTTCACAACACTGCAAAGGATCTTAAAGGGATTGATGGCTCTGAAAAGCAGAGACTGTGCCTCTATTTTCTTTGGAAAGTACCTCACTGGCTGTTGGTTCTTGCTACCAGAGAAAAATAACAAAAAGCTGAAGGAATAAGACAAATATGCTCCTTCAGGAGTTTCTAATAAAATGATAACGTTGAGCGAGGCTGCCAGTACGTTCTGTGTCCAGATGCACTGCAGCAGAAGGGAAGAATTTAACATGTTTTGAAAATGCCAATTGTCTGTTGCCAAAGATGCATATGATCCCACTGCCAGCAGGGTAGGCGGCAGGGATTAAGATGTCAGAGGAGACGTCACTCTACCTAGGCAACGTTGATTTCACTGAAGAAGACAATGCAAAGACAGTCCTGTTTCCTGCAAGGAAGATTCCTATTTTCCCTGTGGTTAATTCTGAATTCTCCATTGTGGCAAGGCTACTTTTACAGAAGCTCTTTGTACTCCCTGGAATGTCTTCATGGTGACAGCAACCAGGATATAGGGTGGTGGTACTTTTCCATCATGTTTGAGAGCATCTCCCGGTCCTTCACTCTCACGTGGGCAGCTGTGACAGATACTAAAGTCATCGTGTTGCAGTGGGAACGTACCTCAAGGTCGTGTCCAAAGCATGAGTCAAAAGAGCAAATGGAGTCCAGGGCTGGTGTCCTCAGCATCCACCTGCCCCAAGCCTGTAAACAGGAGGTCCACGTGGGACTGGTGAAGCCCCAGGTGCCATCAGCTCCTGGCTGTGCTGCTGCAACCCAGGGAGCTGTAATTGCCATGTCTAGTGGTTAAGGTCAAACCCAGCTTGCATTTTTGGCCTTCTGAAGTGTCTCCAGATGATCCAGCTGTTTTCTTCAGAGTTTTTCTTCCCCTTGTGGATCTCCCCGGCACATTTAGTAGAGACTGGGTGCAAATTTGGATCCCTGGTCTGGTTGGCCCAGACTCCAGAGGCCTTTTTGTAACCCCTACCTCAGTTCAGAGGTTTTAAGCATGTATCTAAATCCCTCCCTATTGGGGCCAGCATTAGCCACATGCTTAACCTGAAACATGTGATTAGAAACCATATTTCAGTGGGAGTTAAGCATATGCTTAAATTCTGCTCTGTTCTAAATGGATACTTTCTTGAACTGGAGCCTACGTTTTTTTTGTATGATCCATCTTTGCTCCTCCACATACCTTTACTGCAAATTATTCTGCAATATACATATGGCTCAGTAAATGTATTGCTCTGTGGCTTTTACACAAAAAGCCCGATTGATACATCACATACTTAACCTCTTGAACAAAGGAGTTAACTTTACAGGATCAATTTACATGCAGGGGCCAAAGCTTTTGGATGGAAACTAGCTGTCATGTGGTGTGCAGTCGAAAGAGCAAACAGCTTATTCATTATGATAGCATTGGATTCAGAAACAAAACACAGACGGCAGAAAGAGCCTGCCCAGATTTCCAAACGTATCGCCTGTCACCACATCGAAGCATGTTTATTTAAACCCTCTCTCTGCACATGCAGTCAGTTGTTAGACTTAACTCCCGATCTCCTCACGTTAGGTGGTTCGACCTGGACCCTGCTGCTCACACTGTGGTCTCCATCACGTATGGGCAGCTCCTACCAAAGTGAGCAGGAATTGTGCTGCTGTGTCAGCAGTATAACTTTGACACCAGTGCTCAAATGGAAATGAAACACTGGGCCCACTTGTCAGCGTGTCGTGTTTGCGCAAGAGCACACGCCACTCATCGGATCCACAAACTCCCCAGGTCTGAGCATGACTCTTTGGATGACCGTCCCATACTCTTCATCTGGTTTCCTCACCCACTCAGTTGTCCGCCTTTTTTCCCCCCCGTTATTAATCATTCTCATCTCCAGGCACCCAGATGTGCTCATTTCACTTTCAATGTAATGGATGCGCAGGCTATTAAGATGATGACTTAAGCCTGTTAGTGCTTGGCCATGCAAACTTAACCCCTGTCGGCAAATGCTCAGTCACAGAAATGGTCTCATTAATCTGTTACTGCTGTGTGCAAGTCCTTGCTCTGTAAAGCTCATGTGGGCTAATCCCGCAGGACATGATCCAAAATTTACTCAAGTGAGTGGGAGTTCTATCAATTGATTGGGCTTGGCACCAGTGTTTTAAGGAAGAAAAAGGCATTATAAGAATGAATTCAACTGCTTTAGACAGACGTTATTTATAATGTAACATGGCATCATCAGTTGCCTCCAAATTTAATTCAGCAAGACACCTACAATTCTTTGCACGTCCACCTACGGTAGAATCAATCGGAAATACAAAACCAGAAATAAAGTGACTTTAGTAGGTTATTTTCCCTCTTTTTTGAAGCTGGTTTTAGGGAGGTTTCTATCCATTTCCTTTACCGTGTACCCACTTTTGTGTTATTGATTGGTACTGCTCTGTGGTGGTGTGTTGGATCAAACTTGGGTATTAAGCCCCACATTTATGGCTGTACTGGCGTGTCATCTGGAGTCACAGCCACAGTCAGGCTGCAATAAGGAGGGAGTCACAGCCGGGTGAAGCAAACACATGAGCAGCAGGGAGGGAGCGACAAAAATAGGGAAAACATGTTTTATATCAAAACCAGCCATCTGGGCTCACTGCCTGTCCAGTGGAAATGGGCTGTAATGGGACAGTACGCGGTCTCCAGACTCCCTTACTAACTACGGGGGAATTCAGGTCCCATTGGGAATTCCCAGTTTAGACTCACGAGCTCAGCACAACCCACAGCGCTGAGAAAAGTCAGCTTTGGACTCCCGAGTCCAAAGGGCTTGACTCCCGAGTCGGGACCTTTGGCTACACCTAGGCTAGTGAGCTAAACAGGGCCAGGGCACAGGCGGGAGTTAATTAATTAATTATTAATTAGCACAATCCCTCAAAGGTTTTGGCCAGTCCCAACCAGCGTCACTCCAGGTGCTGTGGCACAGCTCAGAGGACAGCGGGGCCAGCAGGTAGCAAGGAGGAAGCTGTTCTGGTTTGGGTGTGCAGAGCTCCATGGGCTTGAACTGCATCACTTCCCTTGCCCTTAAGAACGTGCAAGGTGTCCGGGCTTGTTTTCTTTACCAATAAAGGTTTTTCCCTTGACCCAAACATTATATTTTCATCCAGGTTGTGTGGCAACACTGCTTTGAACTGACACGGAGGGGTCTGGCTTGTTCACTCACCCACACCAGCAGGAGCATCCCTTAGTGAGGAGACAGACCAGGAGCGATGCGTTGCTCCTTTCGACCATGCCACCCTCCCACTTGCTGTGGTCATCATCTGCCTACACAGTCAATGCACTGGCACTGTTCCTGCTCATAAAAAAGTCCATCGCTCAGACAGACAATTTGCCTGGTAGCACAGAGCCAGGTCAAGAAACAGGCTTTCCGCTTCAGCTTTGGAGGTGTAATGCAATAGGGAGGAATTAGCCGGTTGAGTTCTGCTTCCAGTAACAGCGCTTGGGATCATCACTAACAGATGGAAACCAACTCGAGATGCATCTATGCATTTTTCTTGAATGCCAGATGAATATTTATCTATATCTGTAGCTTGTTCTGTTTTGGGATTTTCCTCCCGCAGAACAAGAATCTCTGCAGTGATTTTGGCACAAAGCCTACATATATCTTGCCCTGGTCCAAATGATGAGCAGGGACATAAGTGTGCTCACACAGGCCAGTTCACAGTGTACCTGACAGTGTCCTTGCTGCATACTGTGTCCAGAGAGCCTCTTCTCTTACAAGTGGGCATAACTAGAGGAATTAGCCTTCCTCTCTTCCTGAAAAACCTCACGGGGTAGGCACCTAACCCCCTTACACACCTTTGAAAATCCCAGCCATGGTACTCAACACCACCACTTGTAGCAGCATGAGAGGTGGTGAAGGGCCAGGTCTCCCAGGGATGGGAAGTGCTACAGACATAGTCAAAAGCAAAATAATAGCTGCAGCTGTGCTAAAAGGCAGGGCACAGAGAGTCACGGGGCTCTGCATGGAGTGCAACCTTGCTCTGCAGGCTTTGTAATGCCGCAGAAGGTAATGCGGGAGTGAAGCAGGAAACCACCTCTCAAAGCAAGTCTTTTGTGGCCAAGAATGCTTTGGAGAAGTGTTTTGGGTCTTGCACAGGTGGAGATTTGCTGCAGCACTCTCATGCGGTTAACGTTTGTCAGCTGTGTGTAGCGTGCAGCAAGCAGGGCCTGCTGTGGGTGCTCTGCAGCTGCCTACACCACCGTCCCCCAGCTTTAACAGCAGCATTGCCACCATCATCCTCCTCTGGGTGGGTGTAATCTCGTGACTTGGTATTTCTGAGGGGTAACAGCTCAGGTACTGCCCCATCTCCGTGTTCTTTGTCCTCTGCCCTACTCTGCTGGAGACATCTTTGTCTGGCAAGGTCTACTGCGTGTCAATGCAGAGAAATAAACAGAGCCCAAGTAGGCTGTTGTGTTTTCCAGTTTGCTTGCTGATATATTCAGAAATTATCGATGTGTTCTGAGCAGATCAACATGGCTTTAATGATTGGGATGAAAAGAAACAAACTCCAGTCATTAAGCACTAATCACACAATTACTATTTTACATAGTCAGACCTGGCAATGAAATACCCATCTGACTGGCTGCAAAGAGATCACCAAATCAATTTTTTGCATTAACATTTTATTCCTTCCCATACTAGACATTTGTTCAGCTTGTTTATACTCACACCACATGGCCACAAGCTGTGTAGTTAGTAATAAATGAGTGAATACATTTATCTTTGGGAACTTAGGCCAAGCCAAAAAGTTGATCGCTTGTTTTTCTAGGAGAATAACACATGTGAGATTTACTCAGATAAATCCCATTAGCAGTAATGGGATTGCCTATGTTAATTGCCCACACAATAAATTCCGATAACAACAGCTAGGATTTTACAGTATACAGCGGGTTTCTAGCATTCGATAACTGATGATCACAGCATCAGAACGGGGCAATTAGGTCTGTCTAAACAGAGGCGAGCCTGAGAGCCGGCTTCAGCCTGTTGGACACCAACTTCTAACGCAACTTCTGCTAATCCCCTTTCCACTCAGGCGGTGGGGTCACGGCCGGACCGCCGCCTCCCTGCCCAAGCACCTCTGTACCGACCGGTATGAGGGTCCCTTCACAAATACACAAAAGGGCGAGTTTTTTAGCAGTTCCCACCTCCTCCTCCCAAACTGTGGCCATACTTAAGCCCACCGATGAAGGCTGACTATGAAGCCATGAAAAGCCACTTCCAGGGGCGACAAGGAGTGTCCTGCTGCGATTGCTGGAGCCTGCTAAATATCTCCACTTTCCATTTTTGCCTTGTTTTGCTGTGTATTTTGGGTCAATTTGGGACAGCTTGCGCATTTGGTGGGTGACAAACGCGCGCAGCCATGTGTGTGGCATGTGTGTGCCCTGCCCCGTGGCAGTCTCCCTGCCTTGGTGAATGGGCAGATTTCAGCAATTTTGTGTGTAAAGTGCTGACAGACAGGCTGTGCTGCTGCTGCCCCTCCCCATTTCTCCTGTATTCACCACAGCAGCTCCCAGGACCCTTTTCCCCTTCTTATCAGGCTCAGCTTCCTTGTTTACTCCTCTGGCCCCATCCCATGCAAAGGGTGACTGCATATGCACGGAGCAGAAGGAGTTCAGTGCATGTCAAACGCTGAAGCTTACGTAGCAAAGGGGTTATGCAATTTTCCCTGCCTAAGCTGCTTAAACCTTACGAGAACAAAACATTCCGGCAACTTTTTTGGAATAAAATCCTGTGATTGAGAGAGAGAGAGAGAGCACAACAAGCAGTTTGCGCACACAGCCCCCGTGTTATCTCCCAACTGGTTGTTTTGCTGGAGAGTGGTTGAACTGAGCCCACCAGAGCCGGTGTGTCTTTAGAGGCACACATCTCTCCCCTTCTTGCAGCTTAGACCAGCTAATCTAAATTTAATTTCCTGAAAGCCACCGTTCTCACAAACACAGCCAGGGTGCCCACTCTACAATGAATCTATTTGTATCTCCAGCCTGAGTCAAATGAAGCTACTATTCTAAAATCTATAAGGGTAAGTGGATCCGATACTTACGTGGACACGCTCCTTTTCTGCTGGGAAGCTCTTACAGACAGAAACGTTAACAGGATTTACAAAATCCATTTGTGTGCAAAACCAGCATCTCCGCATGCATTCAGTGCATTCAGACTCGTGAGTGCCAGCAGGTGCCCGAGCTGCGGCTGGCTCGGGCGGCACACAGCCCGCCTAGTGCTGCTCCCCGATTCCTCCCGCTGACAAAGAGCACGTTTTCACTCCTGGGATCATGGTGAAAAGCTGATTCGAATTTGCCGAGTCAGGAAATTCAGAACTCAAATGACTTGAATGGGTGGATTCAGTCAGGAAATTTTTAAAGTCGGAGAACAGCAATGAGATGCAAAGCATTTCTGTTGGCGTTTCCAGAGCCCCTTATGGTGGAGGATCTCTAAGCTCCTTATAGATATTAATGAATTAAAGCTACAGCATTCCTGAATGCTGGGTAATTTTATTATCCCCTCTGCTAAGAGGAAAACTGAAACACAGGGAAAGTGGCTGGCCTGCGGTTTGTCTGCTCAGCTGCCGGAGGAGGAGGCTTCGGGATTTCAGCACAAACCACACGGCAGCAGTGTTAGAGGAAAAGCTGTTGCCTCTTTTGGGGAGCAGGGATAGTATCTAGTGACTAGTTGTCCTTGAGGGCATAAATGCAACATATTCTGCCTTTGTGATAGCACCAGAGGTTTTCTCTGTCCCCCTCACTGGGCTTCCCAAAGCGTCTCAGTGGGAGAGCAAGTTTGCTCAATACAGACTCCTCAGAGAGGGAGTAAGGAGGGGGGGCCTCACATAAGGGACAGCTGGCATTTATTTGGACTTAGTTCTCGCATGGGATAAAAAGAACCCTTTCCATGTATTCAGCACTCCAGAATTGACCAGGGAATTTATCTTCGCAAACACAAGTGTGAAAAGCTCAGGGCTGCCAAGGCTGTTTTGTTTTGCTGTTTTTCTCAACAGTCTTTTCTTTCCCTTCCATGTCTTTCCACCAATTTTTCTTTCATCCAGGTTGTTTTCATGTCAGAATTTGGACGGGTGTCCCATACCAGCCCCAGCAAAGGGGAGGAAACCCCATTGCTTCAAGAAATAAAATAATGAAAAATCTTCAGGTGTCAGAAGAATTAGGAAATTATGAAACCAGACCAAATCCGACCAGTCTGGCAACATATTTCAATTCCCCCAATTCTTTGGTGACTTTGGAAATGGAAATCTGGTGGCTGGCTTCATTCAGGGAATCACCAGACTTGGACCTGGGGGTTAGTGGTCTCATGGACGAGCTGTATTGCAACGTATGCCAGTATGTGGGAATGGGAATTGTCCCCTCCTGTTTGACATCTGCACCTGAGCTTGTCCAGGTTCCTCCCTGCATTGCCAATGGGGAAATGTCAGCCCTCTGAGGTACTGTACATCTGCTGTCTGCTTCAGGATGGGTGATTTGTCACCACCAAGTGTCTGTTCCTCCTATTTCATTACTAGACGGGATTCAGTGATGAGACAAGATGCACCTCTTTATATTTTGGTTACCTTCGTCTCTTCGGATGAATCCCACTCTTCCTGTCTTGGCTAAACCAGGAGCCAAATTTTAATTTACTGTCTGTCATGGTTTCAGCTAGGATGCAGTTAACTTTCTTGCTTGTGGGGCTGTGTTTTGGATATGGTATCAGAGCAATGTCAATAGTGCACTGATGGTTTTGGTTGTTGCTGAGCAGTCAAGGCACTTTTCTGCTCCTCGTACCACCTCACCAGTGAGTAGGCTGGGGGTGCACAAGAAGCTGGGAGGTGACACAGCCGGGGCAGCTGACCCCAACTGACCAGAGGGATATTCCATACCATATGATGTCTGCTCAGCATATAAAGTTGGAGGAAGAAGAAGGAAAAGGGGGCAAATTCAGAGTTACGGTGTTTCTCTTCCCAAGTAGCCATTATGCGTGATGGAGCCCAGTTCTCCTGGAGACAGCTGAACACCTTGCCTGCTGAAGGGAAGCAATGAAGTAATTCCTTGTTTTGCTTTGCTTGTGTGTGCCTTTGGTCTACCTACTAAACTGCCTTTGTCTCAACCCACAAGTTTTTTCTCACTTCTACTCTTCCAATTCTCTCCCCCATCCCAAATGAGGGGAGTGAGTGAGTGTGTGCTCCTAGTTGCTGGCTGGAATTAAACCACGACACTATCAGAAACAGTACTGGTGAGACGTAGTTCTTCATGACTGCTGCAGACAGTGAGCTGGGGCTCGGCAGAGGTATTCAGATGAGTTTCACTTAGCTACTAGCAGGATATAAGCTGCGGTGACACAAAGCTTGGAAGCTCATTTACCCTCTCCCTTGGATGCTTTTTGCAGGTCACGAAGATGTTTGCAGCGTGAATGTGGCCTGACAGTTATCTCAATAATAGCAGTTTCCTGTATGCTGAGATTCACTGTCCTCTTGCAAACACTAACTCTCACTGCACCGTGCTGTGGTCTGTATTTCCAAGGCTTCTTCACAATAACCTTGTGTGATGATATACTAATGAAGATTTGTAGAGCTGTCTGTAGCAGTTGTTTTTACGTCTTTGGTGCTTGCTTATTTTCCTGCTGTCTTTCTGAGATTTTCTTCTTGCTGTACTTCCTTTTTTTTGCCCTCATACTTATTCTGGGAAAGAGATCTGTGAAGAAGGTGAGTCATGTGCCACGTGGATGGGAAGGGTCATGCTTACAGGCTCATTCTGTTTTCCTGTCAGGGGGGTTGAGTCAAGAAGGAGCTTTTGTCTGGAAATGTTTTATCACCAGCAGAGCTGGGTCAGTGAGTCGTGAATAGAGAGGCTGCTGAAGCAAGAGCAGATCCTTCAATTGCCACCTGAAATAGATTGGAAATGTCAGATCACTGGCGCAGTAGCCATGACCTAATATGAAGGGTCTTTGGCCTGTCTGGCAGCCAGTTTGCTCCTCCATCTTTTAATTGTCATGGTCCAGCACTTGGTATCCTCTAGCTCATGTTCCCTGGGGAACTGCTGTTGTTGACACATTTGACATCTGTGCCAGGATGTGACATGCCACTCTTGCATGGTCTGGTCAGATGGCTGGGATGCTGTAGTCTGGTGTCACCTACAGATGAGAAAAGCAGAAGGTGGTGGTTGTGTTGGGACTGTGGAGCAGCACTGGTGCCTTCTGCTGTCCGCCTGCCTCCATGCCAGGGTGAAACCTGGACAGGAGTGCTTAACTAGCCTGCTCTACTCTGAAAGTAACCAGATAAGTGGAAAGGGAGGAGATCAGAAGAGATCAGGAAATCAGGTCGCTGCACAACCACAGGGCTCAATGTGTTTTCTTTTTGGCCATGGCCAGGGTGTGCAGCCTGACAGAAATATCACCGGGACCTCTTCTGCTCTCAGCATGACACAGTTTCCCATTCAAGGTGAAGCAGGGTGGTTTCTGGTTGGGCTTAAGATGGCAGGGATGGTTTCTAAGTGATGCCCTGCGTCCATGCAGGATGAGCCCAGGTCCCAGATGGCATCATGATGATCTGCTAGCCATCGGGAGAGAGGTAGATGCCTCTGATGGAGGAAGTAGCCCTGTCTGGTTGGTGCCCCATCTGATGTATCTGGACTAATTTTGAGGAAGCTGGTTTTCATCTCACTGTGGGCTCTGTGGTGCTTTACATGCTGCACTTATTTTTTGGATAAACAGGTGGCACAGGAAACCCAAACAAAGAACTAGTGAAAGATTCCTTCATTTTCTATTGCTCTCTGGTAGATGCAAATAAACTCTTTCGGGAGGGCACCTCACCTCAGTTCTCAGCAGCTGATTTCCCAGGGATGGGGAGGAGAGAGGTACAAATTAAAGGTCTGTAAACCCTTTCCCCAGTGGCTACCACTGCCTGCTGTGGTACCCACGTGAGAATGTCTCTGCCTCTGTGTCCTCTCTTCACCGCAGCGCCTGGAAATACCATAGACTCCTACGATCCTAAATAACATCTGAGGCCTTGCCCACATCTCAGAGAAACTTGACCTAGTTTCTCCATCTAAACACCTGCATTACCAAGCTCCCCTAAGCGGCAGATCACAGACTGAGCAAAATCTTTAACATTAAGGGTTTTTCTTTTTTCCTTCACAGAATTAATTTAAAAAAAAAAAAAAAAAAGTGTCTGCCAAACAAAGTCTTATTTCATTTTGATGTATTCTAAGCTGCCCTAAATATTTTGCTTTCCTCTCCTGTTGAGTGCAGTATTTTTTTACTGCAGGCTCATGGCAACACCGCAAAGATCTGGGGGAGGTGGCGATTCTGGATGTGCAAATGCAATGAGAAGCAAGTGGGTGCTGTGGAATATGTCCATGATAATAACAGTTACTGTGAGGTTTCTGTTAGTTTGGACAACACAGGAAGAATTAACAGCATTGACATTTATGTTAGATGTCATGATTAAGGTGCCAAATGTCACTTAAGATTTAACTGCAATGAGTTTAAAGTAGGAGAAAATATCCCTTCTGATTACAGGACTCAGCCCAGGGAAAGAGGTTCACATGTGACATTTTTTTTTTCATCTGCTTGGGCTAGGAACTTGGTCTCTTTAAAAATATCATGCTTAGATTCTCAAGTCCAGGTCTATAATCTGGTATTTTCTGATAATGTCCCAGGCCAGGGAACTGCAGAGCAGGGAAGACAGCAGGCCCCATCTTTATGGAATATATTGCCCCCGGTGTTGTCTTCGACTTTATTTCAAGCAAAGAAATTAAATAGCGGCCCGCGAAGAGGGGAGCAGAAGAAGAAGACTGCACGTCTACTTGAAGGGAGGATAAGGATTCATATTCATATTTCAGTGGGACTTCAGAAAGCACAGCACTGATGTGCTTTTTCTTTTGGTTATGTTGGCTTGAGAGTGGTATAGCCCCAACATTTTCCCTGGGGCTTTACTCCAATGGAAGTACGTCCCAGGTGAACTCTATCTCCATGATGCCCTTCTGTCTGCTTAGTCACATCAGGGCTGAGTGTGGAGGATTGGTGGTGACAATGCTGCTCTCCTGGTCCCTGTTATAGATGGCCTTACTGGAAAAATCTTTTTTTTAAGGGTAAAGGCTGTTTGCCTCAAAGGATTAGTTTTATTATACCAACATAAAGGTAACTTTGCCAGTATAGCTGTCAGTCTAAGAGGACTTGACCAGCAAAGCAGTCCTGGGGTCGAGGTAACCCAAGTCCTGCTTCTCCTACAGCAAGGTGCACTGCAGTAGCCTGGTGAGGACCCTGGCAGATGTTGAATGTGACTGCAATGAACAGGGAGTATTGCTCAACCTTGGAGAATTTTTCCTCATGTTCCGCATCGTTTATTTTGGAGTTCACTGTTGCCAGGAAGAGCTGCAGTGGGGCTGTAAGGTTTCTACGGCAGATGTGGGGTGTCTTCTACCAGCATTTTGCTTATCTCATGCACCACCTGGTGTCAGATGTTGTTTCTGAGGGTAACCTTTCTGTGGTCTGGTTATACAGAACAGCATCAGGAGTTATTTTATTTGGTGAAAGTTATTTTGCCAGATGAAACTTATGGCTGAAGCAAGAAGTGATGGATTGTTTTTCCCTCTGTGTGTGTGACAAGTCTGCCCAAGGCTATTTGGCTACACTTCACAGCACAGCAGAGAGAACTTCCCTCTTGCTTATGAATTCATCCAGTTGTCCAGGTTCTTCTTGTGTTGTCCCAAGCTCAAATGCTTCCCTTTTGTCTTTTAAGGGAGGAAGACTTGCCAATTCCCCACATGCGTGTGCTCATATGAGCACAGAGAAAGCACTATTTAATACTCATATGCATTGTATTTAACAGCTGCACAGCTTTAGCAAAACAGGAGTCAGACCAAAATGTAGCTCATTGTTTTTAATAAAAGGAATACCAGTCTTGCCAGATGTGGTGTATGCTTTTCCAAATGAACTAGAACAGTGTCCGCGGCTGAGCATGATGTGGGCTTGTGCAATAACATCACTTGTTTTTGCATGCCCATGAATGGCAAGGCACAGACTGGTGTTTAATCGAAATCACAAAGCGTTTTCCTCATGAGAACAGAATGAACTCAAAGGAAATGGAGTACAAGCTATTTGCTATACTGTTAGCTCTACTACAGCAGTAGCCAGCCCATGGATCAAGAGATGTTTCTCCCAGCAAAGACAAACAAGGCTGATGCTCTCCCTTATGATGGCTATTGTCATGTCATACTACTGAAAGCTGATGGAACTGAAATATAGAGAACAAGCTGAATGTGGAAGATGGAGTTGCAGTTCTTGAGACGGTTGCTGTCCTGGTCTTGCAAAGTTACAGACACCATAAACCGAGCAATGTAGAGAGTACGCTGCAAACAACGGAGGCATGCAGGTTCAGAAAGGTGTGTGAAACTGAGCTGATGAGAGCTTTCCTTGAACCAAGAGAAGAGCCAGGAAACTTCACTGATGTACGACCAGGTCTCCACCAGGTGTAGAATGTAGCAGCATCGTTGACTGTGCCTTGATCTTCAAGCACCATAGCGTTTCTAAAGCTTTTTCTGCTTGAGTTGTAGGACACTGCAAAGGTTGCCTTGGCACTCTTGGTATAACATCTCTAAATCATCCTGGAGCTGCAGCTCCACAAAGAATTTCTCTCCCAACACCAGGGATGGATATGTGACTCCTTCTGTGTGACTATTCCTGCTACTGTTTGACATCTCCATCCATTGGCAATCTCTGACATCTGGAATATCCTGGGAGAGGAAAACCAAATATCTTCATACCACACCACCTCTGAAAAGGTAGCCACAGTCATTCTCATTCCGGTTTGATGTTGGGATTTTGCTAAATGGAGAGGAAGGGAAGGATGTTAGGGTCAAGCAGGCTGGTTGTCCTCACCAAGCAGCGTAGCCCCCATGTTGAGCTGCTTTCAAGCAGTTCTGCACTTTGCAGAGCAGATGTGTTCTGGAAGAGGGAGTACGTTCAGGGGAAGTCTAGGTACTACTGTGCTGTAAACAAACTTCCCTTTTAAACAGCTTATTTCAGTGCTGGCTCTGGATAAACATCATCTTGTTTTAATCACTGACTCTTATGGCAGCAGCAGCACCCGCCGCAGCCACTCCAGGTCTTGATCCTGACATCATAAAAAAGAAAATATATTTCCTCTCCTTGCTGGTAGTGTTCAGACTAAATAACTTCACAGCTTGAGAATGGATGCACTTAATTCACATGTAGCCGGGTTTATGATGTCAATATGCTAATCTAGCTATTATAATCTTTTTTTAAAACTAGTTACCATAAGGGCAGCACAGGCAGGCCTGGCCACGATGATTTCGGAGGCAGAGGAGGGTACATCCTAGCTCAGGCAGGAGCTAATTGCTTTCAGGTGGCCTCACTGCAGCCTGCATTGGAGCCTCAGGGTCCTAAACCCTCTGGCTCCGTACGCCTTCTCCAGCACAGCTCGATTTCTAGGATCAGCCTTTACATTCTGTGTATGTCTGGGAAAGCCATTCAGTGCATGGAAACGAAAAATGTCTTATTTAGTGAAGACAAGGTCTTTAAAAAATGGAGTTCTGGAGGGAGATTTCCCTCATCTGGGCAAAGTCATTAGCTCAATGTTTGGCACGGGTGAGGGATAGGCTGGGAGTTCAGACTCTGACAGAACCAAGTGATTCCTCATCGGGGGTTTAAATGCCACTGTGTTATCTGAGATCTTTCTCAGACTTGTCATCAGAGGCATGATTAGCAGCAATCGCATGTGATTCGTCCTCTGTTCTGGTCCCTTGAGGAATCTGGGCCTGTGCTTTCTATCGCCAAGTCAGAGAGTCATTCCCTACCAAGGCAACTTCAGAGAAGTTTACCAGGAGTGGGAGCATGGGTTTAGGGACCCTCAGTGGCCCCCACCCCCAGGTCTTTGCTTTGAATGCTTCCATGTATCAGCACTGGGGAAATGTTTTTCCCACACCAACTTGCTGCCACTGCAGGAGTGACCTGGACTTTCTCAGAGAAGGAACAAAATTGGGTTATAAAAGACTTGGATGTTCTCATTGATGCTGAAGTCTGTGGAGTTTTCTATTTTTCTGTTGTTTTCTGTGTCGCTTCATCATGGTGTGGCAGCCCAGCCTTCAGGTTTGCAGCACCAGCAATGCCTTGAGAGGTGCTTGAACCCCAGGATGGATGAATCTGCCCTTCACCCACCTTCATTTTTAGTCTGCAAGCTGATAAGCCAGTATAAGAATATTTTATTTTGTGTTCAGGACCTGGAGGCAGATTTTGAAATGAGTTGCACACAAGGCTTTCTCCATAGTAACTTATCTATTGTCCAGTGCAGAGCAGCATTTAGCCTTAGGTTGTGTATGTTCCCATTTTATGGCAATAAAAGAGGTAGCAATGTGAAAAGCTACTAAGAGCTCTTTAGAGCAAATGTTTCGTAATTGTAGACCATGAAAAAATAAAAGTCCCTAAAAAATTTAGACAGCACAGTTATAGCTCAGAACTAAGCAGGTACCAAACACTGAGAATTAACATCTCCTGCACAGGCAGAAGGCTGGTGTGACTGACTGATGACATAAACACAAAATAATAAACATATTACTTTAGTTTAGCTTCAGATACTGCTCAGTAGAGTTTTTCCTACTCTTTTTTCACTATGGTCATTGTCATAATAGTCAATTATCTGATTATTATCCTACATTTTTCTTACAAATGTACTAGTGTTCAAGGCATGTTATTGGAGTCTATGATTACTGTTCATCAGTTTTTCACCCAGACAACCACCCTTCTTTGGATTAGTCCTGGAGTGGATCTGTGCACCTCGAAGGTATGCTCTACCTTCTTCCAGTATAACTCTTGACAAACATTTAATGTATGGAAACTCTGTAGGAGAAACAGGTCCATCATGCTTATGTGCTGGATATGCAAGGGGGAAAAGTATGACAGGAATATCACTACTGTCCAGGTAAAATGCATGTATCTAGCTATAACAAACCACGCTAATGTTGATACTTTGGCCATCTTTACAGCGACTGCATAAATTCTTCTAAAGAGTGTAAGAGAGCAAAGCATAAGAAAATTTCCAAGGAAAACGTACATAGGATGAAATGCAGCTCTGCAATGAAACTCAAACTGAGCTCCAGGAATGGGACAAATGTATTGCTTGAGAGGTACATGATAATGTAGGTAAAGACCAAGCCATCTTATTTACCGACATTGGACAGGGTTAAGAATGTCCAGCTAAGCTTTATTTTTATTGTAGTCCTAAGGTAGTTATTTTTAATTATTTAGCTTATTAGCTCATTATTTAAAAATGAGTTAAGTATTTTTAGGTACTCCTGATTTTACACCACCTACTCACAGAGTTTTCTCGCTCTTACATATCTGTATGGATTTTTTGTAGCAAAAAAAGTAAAGATGCTGTTACAACTCAAGAAAGAGATCTTGGAGCCATCATCGACAGTTCTCTGAAATTGTTGACTTAATGTTAAGTGTAATGGAAGAAAGTCAATAAAATGCTGGTGCTCATCAGGAAGGATATTACAGTCATGACAAAGAGTCATTTTACTGCTGTGCTCTGAATCTCATGTGTCATCCTGGTTTCTACATCTCAAGACAATAAAGAGTTCAGGGAAGTGATGAGGAAGATGACAAAAATAATCTAGGGATTGGAGAAGCTGCCTTATGAGGAGGCACTGGAAAGGCTGGGTCTCTTCTGGATGAAGAGAAAGCTGAAGGGGGGATGTGATAGGGATTGACAGCCTCAGGGAGGTGGTGGGCAGTGTGATTGTAGAACGGTTACTGACCACATCCCACAATACTGAAACTACCTGACACTCACTGAAACCAGTAGAGGATCTTTTAAAAACACATAGTTTTACATATGGTGGACTGAACTTCTGGCATTGCTGCTATGAGAGACTGTGAAACAGGCCATGAACAGCAACCAGAGGGAACTTGAACATCCCTTTTCCAGTGAGTGTCAATGCTGAGGGAGCGTGAGGGAAATAAACCACAGATAGTGTCTGGGCTTGTGTGTTCTCCCTAAATAGCATCTTCTGCTGTCACTGGTGGAATAGATGGATGATGGATCTGACACAGCAGGGTATTTCTAATGAGCTTATGCTCTTATGCAGAGAGCGCTGATTCATTTTGAGTTCTGAAGAAAACCAGGGAAATTTTGAGCTAAAAGGAGAAAATTTCAGGGGGAATTTTGGTGAGATACTGATGACTTTAAATAGAGTCTAAGTACTGCAAAAAATCAGGCATCTTTAACAAGCGTGTCACCTCTTAATAGACATTCTACATAGCATACATTTCTTTTTTAAATATCATAGCACTGTAGAGTAACTGGGGTTGGCAGAGACCACTGGATGTCTCTCAAAGCGGGGCCAGCTTCAAAGTTAGATCAAGTTGCCTGTTGTCCCTTTGCAGTACACCTCTGAGAAGCCTGGCTCCGTCTTCTCTGTAATGCTCCTTTTAGGAATGTAATCATTCAGTGAGCAGGACAAAAGTGATGTGAAGTTTTTTCCATGTGTATTCCAGCAATGGGCTGTGACCTTGCATTAATATAAGTTTCCTGTGGATGGGTATATTTTCTATGAGCGTTCTCTCCCCATCTCTCCTCCCTGCAGGACTTTATCAATGCAAGTGTTGAGTGTATAACTCATTTCCTTCGAAAATGCACACCCCATTTTATAGGAAATTCCTGTAGAAACATAAAGAGGAACCTCAGGTCTCAGAAACGCTTCTTCTTTTCTCCAAGACTTCTGCTATAAAGGTGGTGAGAAAACAAAGACTGATTCTGATTTGCTCTGTACTCTCCTCCTCTGTGTCCTGGAAATGATGATGAATGTGCATGGGCTGGTTCGTAGCATATGTAGGAGGGAAAAATTCCAAGATTGTTCTTTTATATAATGCCCTGACAACAGAGAAGTGGAACTGCACCTTCCCAGGGTCTTGCCAGGATATCAGTGCAAACAGGACTTCAAGGTAACTGGAGAAAGGGGAACCTTTATTGTTCCGGTGGTCTCCTGGCAGGCTGACCACAGATCACGTCTCTTGAGCGTAAGATGTGGTGACAGCTGGCTTTTGAGTAAAACAGGCAAGGAGCGAAAAAGGCTTTTTATGACTTTCTACTGTAAAAGCACACATATGGACGTCTGCAGACAAGACAGAATTGTCCCAAGGACTGTGGGAAAATACATGAATTGCTCTGTATTTTGGGTCTCATTAGCCACTGTGGGAGGGAGTTCAGAAGCAGGTATTCTTGACCTTAAAACCCTGCTTTCTATGATCGGGAGCTGGAGATACTCTGCAGGGAGCCACCATCACTGAATATAGAACAGATATCACCTTAACATATCAGTGTCGCTAGACACCTTGACTGCATAAGTTCCATGGGGATCACTATATAGGGTCCAATTACACAGCAAATGGCGCTCTATGGAGAAATGCCACTTACTGGAGCAGAGGGCAGGACATTGCTTTGAGGAATGTGGGGGCATTGCAGAAACAACGATGGCCCTCTCAAAGTGGCTGCTTGCATTTGCTGCAGAGTGGTGCTGCTGGAAGTAATAACACTTAGCACTGACACAGCACTTCATCCAAACATTGGGCAATTAATCTGCAAAGCAGCAGGAGATGCTCTTTGTGACTGGTTCTGTAAGTACGACTAACGGACTAGAGTGAAGAGAGCTATTAAAAACCATGCTCACGTCCAAATTGTCCCTTGGCAACTAAAGAAAAACTTCCAGAACTTACCATGTCCTCTTTGTTTTATTAGCCTTCTTAATATTCAAATGAAAAGAAAGTTTTCCAGAGCTGGTCCTCAGCCTGCCCAGCTTGCAGAAGCTTGGCGGACTTCAAAGGAGCTGCAACAATTTATTGTGGTTCTTACTCCAGACATTTTGTGAGGATGAACACATATTCTAGCTGGAAAACAGTTCACTTATAAAGATTATAGTATATCCCAATTACCAGAACACTGTAGATTATCTGTTTTAATGGGTTTACCCACTTCCCTCCCTTGACTCTTTGTAGTTTAAGAGTTCCAAACTCCTAAAAGCTTGGAAACAAAATTGCTTTTGCTATTGAGTTCATTTTCCATTTATCAGCATTGACTGCTTTTTCCCCTCCCCCAGTGAAGCTGCACAGGAGCGGCCGTGGGAGGAAGGAAGGAGAGTTTTGTGGTTACGGCTCAGATTTGGAAGCTGGGATGCCAGGGCTCTGCTGCCGGTCCTGCCCTCTCTTTCCATGTGACTCAGAGCAATTCATGTAACTTGCTTTCCGAAGTGCTCTGTAGTATTTGCTGAGTGCACCATGTCACTGCATCCCGTGACTGCATCCTCTGGCTGGTATCAAACAAATGATTTTCACTAGTTTTATATATGACCACACCCATGTTTTGAAGGCGAAAAAATGCAGGATGAATAATTATTTGGCATCCTATGGAAATGTTGAGTTCTCGTTCTGGTAAGGGTCCTTCTTCAAGAGTCTGTGCTTTAATTCCCAGAGGTAAAATCCGGACTGCTTTAGGTCCAAATCCTCAGCATCCGTGGGACACAGGTGAATGCTACTGTGCATTTAGAGCTGCGTTCACTAGGGAGTGTAGCTGTGGCAGCCCTTGGTTTAGGTACTCCAGCTCTTTGTGCCATGTGGTCAGCTATGGAGAGCCAAGTCCTTGGGCAGAGCATTCTCAGAAACTGGAAAGATTAAGCCTCATCTCTCACTAGTGACGACAAGTCACTTCAGGCAAGTCAATCATTTTAAAGAGTCTCATCCCTGAGCTTCCCGGCGGGTGAGCACTGACTTGCAGCATAAGAAAGGATCATAGGAAAGAGAAACAGTAGGATCTTTGCTCCAGTAGCGTAATGGTATAGGCATGGATCTGGGACAGATCCCCGCGTCAATGTGCGTCGTTGCTTCGCATAGCAGAAGTACTTTGGACAGGAGAGGTTCAAGTCATGCCATCCTAGAAGGCACCTTTATACTGGCTGCTGTGGGTCCCTCCTCGATGGTGAGAGACAACAGCTCAAAATCACACAGTTAAACTGGCAAGAACGAAAAGTGTCAACGGAGAGATTTCTGCTGTCTGACATTGTGGTAACTCCACAAGCCACTAGAAGGAAGGTTTCTCCTAGGATTCTGGTTCTTAATATCATCCTCTGAAGTTTAGCTGCTTTCCAAGCTCCACCCTGAACATGTATTTTCCTTCTGTTTGTATACCCTTTATACCTTTGTGGACTTAGGAAAGCCTTTTCTACCACCTCTCTCAGGGAGGATATTTAGATATTTCAGTAATCCTAAATTAGACCCTTTTGGTTCCTTGTTGTTGCTGACATTTTCTGAATTTCCCTCTAATTTGTCAACATTTACTTTCTCTATTACAGCTCTAATGATGTCTAGCACATGTAATGGCTAGCAGAACCACAGAATCACAAGATGATAGGGGTTGGAAGGGACCTCAGGAGATCATCTAGTCCAACCCCCCTGCCAGAGCAGGGTCACCTACAGCAGGTTGCACAGGAACGCATCCAGGCGGGTTTTGAGTGTCTCCAGAGACAGAGACTCCACCACCTCTCTGGGCAGCAGAATAATTCAGGAGTGCTTGTTCCCTCCCTTTATCACGGCACCTGAAAGTGGAAAGGCACCTTCCCAAAGATCTCCCAGTAAAAATGTGGAATAGCAAAGAGAAAGTGCTACACAGACCATTATAAATAGTTCAGGCGCTGCAATGACAGCTGAGAGAAGGTCATTGAGCTTCATAGAAAAAGTGAGCTCTGAAGGAGATACAGAGCAATGGAGGTCATTGACGGTTAGCAAGAGAGGGAGAAAAGAGGAGGAGACCAGTTTGGACTGTGGTCAAGATGCCAATCTGGATGGATGTTCAGGCAGCCATAGGGAAGAACAGGCAAACTACATTTTTAAAAAATAAGTGAATAAGTGGGAATGCACTTTAAAAACACGCCCTGGAGAGTTGATGAGGGACCTGGGACAGACTCAGCTGGGTGAGGTGAGGAGGTGCAGAGACAGGTGAGGCACAAACAGGAGAGATTTTTGCTTGGCTGCTCTTGCTCTCAATTTGCCTTTTTCCATAGCGCATCCAGGACTGTGACTAACATGTCACACGCTTTTCCCTACCCCTGCTCCCCATGGGGATAGAGCTGCATTCTTGGGAGCGGAGTTTGTTGTGATGGGTTTCCTGACGTCCTTAAACTAGTTGATTTTATGTGTGTAAATGTCTCATTTTCTGTTACTCGCTGTTTCTTTAAGAAGAAAACTATCTCTGCGGTTGCCATGGAAAGCCCTGCATATCTCATGAGACTGAACCACAGAATATATAGTGCAGCCACAGAAAATATCTGGAAATATGTTTGCCTGAGAGTTGCAGTCCTCAGGAGCTTGGCAGCCTTGTAAATGGAGATGCCTCAGCTGGGAAAGGGAATTTCTTTTCCCCAGGACGTTAATGTGGCGATGGGGATGGGATGGTGCCTGGAAATCCTTTGCCTCTGTTAGGGGGGCAGGGGAGAGCTGGGCAGCATCTCGAGGATGTCGGGATGGCACAGTGCCATCGCTGCTGTGGAGCGAGCCGGTGGCAGGGTGAGGACCATGGCCATCGGTGCCTCTGCATCCTGCTCACCTCTGCCTGGTGACACCTTCTGAAGGCTAACACAAAAATGCACACAAGCAACGTGTGCAAGCCCTACTGCTCTGACTGCTAGCCAAAGAGCTGATTCCCACACCTTCCTCTAATCTAAAAACCACAGTTTCCCCTCACTCCAGCTGCCAAAACCTACAAGTTCCCCCACAACTTCCTTAACACAATGCCATGTTTCATGACAAAGTGAAACTTGGAAGTGCAATCAATTGGGATGAATATTGAATTTAAGATAGTGCATTGATTGAGCTATCCATTTTCATTTTTTTTTTTTTTTTTTTTTTTAAAGACTATTAAGAATGCCTCAATCAATGATAAGTTTAAGGGGTTTGGAACAGAACTAGGGCCAAGTGCCACTTTAAGACTCCCAAACTGTCCTTTATACTGCCAATTTTTATTTTTTTTTTTTTTTTAAGTCAACATTACTGGCTTATTTTTCCAACCCAAGAGTTAAAGAAAAAGTTCTTTAAAAAAAGGAGTAACGAGAGTAAAAAAAAAAAACCAACCAAAAAAAGAAGAACAAAGGCCAAACATTCATATCTCAGCAATCTCTTTGAGGATGGATTCATTAATGTTCTGTTGTCCCTATTTTGGATGACAAGCAAAATGCCTAATTCTAATGCACAGCTTTGCCCAAGAGCAGTCTGGGGACAGTGAATCTCCCCCATGGTTTTTGGGCTCAAAGAGCTCATAGGGATGGAGCAGTTTTACAGCTTTCTCCCACCCGTACAATACAGCTGCCTCCGACCATGCTGTAGCTCAAGTTACCAAACAGTTCCACTATAAGACCTTGCTTTTAAAATACAGCAATTTTTGCTAAGGGTCTATTCAAACCAGCATTTTCTAAAAATGCCACCTGAGGTAATTCTGCTGTTCCCAGGAGTGAGGCACAACCTGGGTGCACTTGGCACAGGTCTGTGGCCCCTGGAAGCTGATTGAGATGCCTCATGTGCCCAAGGATGGTGAAGCATGAATCAGGGCCCCGTGTGGGGCAGCTTTGTGGGTCTGAAAGGGACAGTTTTGCTCAGACTTCCTAGTTCTGCTGCACTCAATGCTTTGCACACACTGACAACCTTCACATGCGAAAGAGCCACACACAGGACACCGCTTTAGGGGTGTTGGGGAGTCACTGAAATAAATCGTAAAAGCTGGCAAAGTCACCATTACTGTTCTTATTCCTTATCTTAAGCCAGCTGCTGGGCCTTTCATACGCACAGGAAGGTCGCATTGTGGCTTAGCGTCACCTCAGCCCACATCAGCTCCTGCCCCAGTTCTCCTTCTGCAGAGGCTGTAGGAAATGCTTTGGTGGAAAGCAAACTCTCCTTGCTCTTCAGCCAAGCTGACCAGTCTTTTCTGCTAGTGCTTCTGCCATGTCCCTACATCCACATCTAGCCCACACATGCTGTTGTTGGTCCTAAACTCCCTGCAGGCCCTGAAAGCCCCCAGACTGCCTTGCAGCCCTCCCTCTTGGCTCACAGCATCACAGTATCTCATTGGGATCAGTTGGCCCAGCTTCTGAACGTGAAAGGGCTGTTTTAATTTGCAGTTTGAATTACCCAGTTTCTTCTTCAGCTTGAACACTTCACAGTGTCCAGAGTCCTAATTTTTTCTTCAGGGCTTTCTCCCAACCTGGGCTGTGGGTATTTCCAGCTAGACCTCAGCAGGTAGAGCCTCCCTCCCAGCTCCATCCAGGTCCAACACACAAGTCTCTCCTCACATCCCTCCCCTATTCTTTCAGGCTGTTATTCTGGAACCATGCTGATCCACATCAGGCTCTCTCCCACAAGTGCATTTCTGTTCTATTAGCCAGAAAGCAACATTTTTTGTCAGCTTAAGAGAAAGGATGACAAAGCTTCTCTTTGGTCCACTTTAATCAGGTCCCGCTGTTATGTGATGCCTCAACTCTGGCCCAAGCCTAAAGTCACCAGCTGGAAGATGGGTGAGTGGGCACAGAAGGGGCTGGATGCTGCTCTCCCTCCAAAGACCAATTTGTGCAGTGACACACTCATTTACTACCCTCAAGTTTTGGAAAGTCGAGGAAAAAATGAGTACTCTGGAGGTGGCTTGTGGCAATTTACTTTCAGTTTCTGAAGAGTTTCACAAAGAAAATACTTCTTACTGAACCTAATAATATGACTACATTATGAACGAGGCCTGAAAACCATCTTCAGAAGTGCTTTAATACCATTTTAAGAGGAAACTGAAACAACACAAATATTTTGCAAATAATATCATCAAGTTCTTTGCAAATGCTCTGTGTGGAAAATCTGTTTTATTCTTGAGGCCAAAGATATGTCATGTAAAACAATACTTGCTAACTAGAGATACAGCTACACCCAGCATGATGCACAGGTTCACCATTTGCAAGTACAGGCTCAGGCTGGAAAATTTTGCAGGTTGAGTATTTTCCTCGTTTTGTATTTTAATAAATCCCCTTCCCGTCTCCACCTTCTGGATTTGAGGATGCTCATAGCCATCATGTGTAGATCAGAAATTCACCCATTTTGCTACCAGTTAGTCTTTGGCTGCGTTAAAAGCCATTTCACCAACTTGCAAGACACTCTTTCCTTTTAGTAGCACCGATAACATCTTGGTACTCCTGGCAATAACTAGCGGTGCTGGGCTGTCCCATTCCCAGGTTGGACAACAACGTTACCAGAAGCATGCTGCACAGTGGAATTCATCAAAAAAGCTCCATATGCTGTATGCAAAAGAAAACATTACTTTTGGCAAAACTTTTTACACCAGAAGTCAAATGCCACCAGAAGACAGAGGCAGAACTTGCCAGAACAAACCGAATTGCAATACTTGGGAGGTGTTTTATATTTTTCTTCCTAACTGTGTCCAGGTGTGTTGAATTGTTTGAGGGAAATTCATGGTGTTGAGAAATAGAAAAAGGCTAACTGTTTAACTAATGATGGGAACAATACATTCTGCTGAGCCTGAACCTCTGAATTGTGTTTTGCTTTGTTGTTTCTACTTTAAGTAGCATAAATCTAAATAAACAACATTACATGTAACAGCTACTTCTGAGATGCTCGTTGTTGGAGTTCATTGATATATCAATATATAAATTAATGGATTATTTTTGAGTAAGGCATTAATAGGTAAAAAGAAAAATAAGGGCAAATAAGGTAAAGATTAAATGAAAAATTTCCAAATACTTAAAATGAGGCTTTCAATCAAAGCCAAATATTTTTAGGATTTTTGATCCACAAATTATTTTCATTCTTTTGACTTTTCATCTTGGTTCAGTATATTTTTCTGAGTTCCTGAAAATATTTGAGGGAGAGGTAAGTTTGTTCTTATCCGTTGTAACAGTTATTAGAAATAGGATAACTGAGCAATGAAATATGCTGCAAATAAGATATATCCCTTCAAAGTCCTCCCCTGTAGTAGTTTCTTCATTGGCAACATTGAGATAACCACAGCCTTTTTCCATTGCCAAATATTTTGCAATTTGCCAGCACACACAGACCTCTACTTAAGAACTGAAAAGTGCTGCTGTTACCAGTGATGACTGAAGAATAAAGAAAAGAAAATGCTGTAGGATGGGCAAAAAGGAATAGCCAAGAGAATGGGAAAGATTTTCTTTATTTCCATGTGGACACACAGCAGCTATGCACACACAGGCACTGTTCACAAAGCCTATTCAATCACGTGAAAAATTCTTCATGTTTTTTTACATAATTGTGTCATTATGTATCTCATAGAATCATAGAATCATTTAGATTGGAAAAGACCCTTGGGATCATCGAGTCCAACCATCAACTCCACTCCACAGAGTTCTCCCTTACACCATATCCCCTAACACCACATCTAAACGACTCTCAAACACATTCGGGGATGGTGACTCCACCACCTCCCTGGGCAGCCTATCCCAGTGTCTGACCACTCTTTCTGTGAAGAATTTCTTCCTAATGTCCAGCCTAAACCTACCCTGCTGCAGCTTGAACGGGTCATCTTGTCATAGAAGGAGATCAGGTTCATCAGGCAGGAGCTGCCTTTCATAAACTAATGCTGACTGGCCTGATCCTAGTCAGCGTGACCTGTAATGGCACTCAATATGATCTGCTCCATGACCTTCCCTGCTACCGAGGTCAGACTGACAGGTCTATAGTTTCCCAGATCCTCCTTTCTGCCTTTTTTGCCTCCAGTCCATTGGGACCTCCCCAGTTAGCCGTGACTTCAGGTAGATAACGGAAAGTGGCTTGACGAGCATGTCTGCCAACTCTTTCAGCACTCTTGGATGTAACCCATCCGGTCCTATAGACTTGTGCGCATCCAAGCGGCGTAGTAGGTCACTCATCACTTCCTCTTTAATTGTGATGACCCCGTTGAGCTTCCCCTCCCTGTCTCCCAGCTCATGAGGCTGGGTGCCCAGGGAACAGCTAGTTCCACTGCTAAAGACTGAGGCAAAGTAAGCATTGAGTACCTCAGCCTTTTCCTCATCCTTTGTGACTGTTTCCCTCTGCATCCAGTAAGGGAGGGAGATTTTCCCTAATCCTCCTTTTGTTGTTAATGAATTTATAGAAACATTTTTTGTTATCCTTAACAGCTGTAGCTAGGTTGAGCTCTAGCTGCACTTTGTCTCTCCTAATTTTCTCCTTGCATAGCTTCACTACATCTTTATCGTCTTCATGAGAGTCCTGCCTCCTCTTCCAAAGGTCATTTCCATTTCTTTTGCTACCAAACATGCATGCGTGCATCTTCCTAGGGTGGCCTCTTCAGTTATCAAGAAGCCATTAAAAGACAGTTCCTAATTCTGACAGTTCTATTAAATACGTGTCACAATTTTTCAGCTGGCGAATCTCTGTATTTACCTGTGAAATGCTCTGCTTGCAGGTGGCGCTGAAATGTGATATGGCCCTACACACGTGCATCAGTTTTATCTCAGAAAGAACCCTGCTCCCTGACTACTTAAAAAGGAAAAAATCAACAACCTCTGACATGAAGACACTGAATTTAGAGGCCTGGACAGAGAAAAATAATTTTAAAGATGGTGAGGAACTCCCTTTTCCTCAGAGATGAGGGGTGGGTTTAGTTGTATGCTGTAAGCAGAGAGGTTGGTCGCAAATAAAACCATCGGAGTTCAGCAGAGAAGCGCATAATTGCCTGTTGAGTCTCAGATTATCTTGTTTCACAAAATGGGTTACATGAGCACAGGGAGGCAAAAGGGAGGAAAACTGCAGGCGAAAATGGTTAAAAAGCTTGTTTGAGCAGGGAGAGATCTGCGCCCACTCTGTCCATTAGCTCCTGGCTGTGTTACTCCCATGGCCGCTGGGTCCCAGTCAGTAGGACACCAGGGACAGGGATTTCCCTCCATGTGGTGCCAGGGAGGTGGGACATTGCCAGTGGACACAGCCCCGGCTTTCATACCTGAATTTTCAGGGGAGGAATCTGAATCGCTGAGAGACTGTAGCAACCTGGCATGTCACTGTTGTCCCTAATCGAAATGAGCTAATATTGTAGTGATAACCCTTCTTATTTTGGCATTGCTTCACTTTATCTTTCTAAAGCATTCCCAGAAAAAACAAAATCACCTCTTTCAAACCACAGATAGAGGTAGGAAAACACAGAGACCGCAGTCCCACTATGGGGATGGTGCATTAACGTGTTATCCAGCAGCACTAATTTTGATTGAGACCCAGCATAGAAAAACAAACCTGGGTAACACTTTTCCGTTGAATTAGCTGAGCACCCACCATGAAGTTCAGGCTGGCTCTGTGTTTTCATGCTGGGTTTAAGCTTGGCTTTGGGATGACAGAGGTCTGTCATCAAATTAAGCAGTAGAAGCAAGTTGTAACTTTTTCCAGCCTGAAGCCTGTCAGGCTGAAGTCAACCTGCCCGCAGGTTTTGAACAGATTTGAGATGGCAGAGCAATTTTTTATTAGATAAGTGTATTATGAAGGTTTTTATTTGATACCAGGTGTCCTAAAGCCAGATTTATTGCATGGTCAAGCCTTCCTTTCAGTGACTTCTGTGTCATTTGTAGTTTTTCCTTGTAATTCACAGAGGTTTTGGTTTTCCCTGAAAGCTGAATCAAACCTCTGGTGCAAATAAATGACAATCCAATTCATCTTCCTAGCTCTTGCAGTAGTGACTCTACCTGGTTTGGAAAATGGCATGGCAAAGTGATTTGTTCAGGAGTACGTTGTTTGGTAGAAGCTGTGTTGGGAGGGTAAAAGCCTGTGCTAATCCTTCCTGTGGCGAGATGGAAGCCTTTCGATTGCAAGGCTGCCACTGCTATGTTTTTCTATCATTAAGTTACTTAAAAAGACAAGCAAAATATTGCTTCTAATTTTTCTTAAATACAGTTGGTGCATTTATCACAACATTTTGCCTTTTCCTCTTGTTTGGTTTTGTTCCATGTCTCTCTTTGTTGCGTGGGTTTCTGCATTTCTACGGGCTGTCCTTTGACTAGTGCTGTCACAAAAAAACTCCAGCTCATTCCTCCTTCAAGAATAGCTTCAGATATTTATACCATAAAACAAAGCCTATGTTGTGTGCTTCAGTCACCGGTGCCATTTCTACCTAATGTGCACAGTGTTGAACCAAAGAATGAAGAGATTAATGTTTTTTATTAGACATTCTGTGCAATCATACAAACCAGATGCAATGATTTTTGTTTCTTTTTATTTTTTTTCACCTTTCTTCCTCAACCCAGCATTTCCTTTCCATTTTTGCAGGAAACCTCTCTAGGAAAAGGTGAACAAAACCCCAGCTGTCTCCTTTGTTTCTCTGGAGGGACTAAAATACCATGGTATTTCAGCAGATGATACCATGGTAACATTTAGGATGATGTTAGGATCTAGGCAGGCTGAGACAGACCATGCCGTTCTCACTCTGGGTCAGTCCTTGGGGTTCCTCACTTCCAAGAAGCATCACCAGGGATGTCAATTGAAGGCCAAGGGTGAGCTCCCACTGTTGTACAAGCACAAACAATGGTCCAGACCAAGGTGTTTCTCTAGAGGGGTGTGTAAGCCAACTTGTAGATACACACTGTGCCTCCAGAAGCGCACTGTGATGTCTCCGTACTGGCTGCACGGGCAACAGCAGCACAGCAGGAAGGATAACAGAGAAAACCAAAGTTGCAGTACCCATGGAAACACACTGAGATCTTATTAAAGGTGTCAGAAAACCACCATGATGGAGATGTGCGCACATTTTTGAGACTGGCAAATGTTCCTCAGGCCACATCTTCATGTTGTTTTGTTCCTTATTTGACAGCTCCTTGAGGCTACTGAGTTTCCTCTATCACTCACTCAGGGTAGCACAGATTGAGTCAGTGCTTTGCATTTTTTTTTTCTTTCAAGTTGTTTGCCTAAATATTTGAGAATATTTTAATGTTTGCAGCGCTGCTCAGGCTTAGCACCCAGGACGTGAAGACAAGTCTGAGTAGTAACTGACTTTTTAAAAAACAGCCTGCAATAATTTTGTGGATGTTCAATTTGGATGTCCAGATCCAGGTCCTCTCTTTTACCACTTCATCGACGCCTGGGTAAAACTATGCAACACTACCTTGAAATGAAATGCCAGGCCTGGAGTGATGAAGTAGCTGGAGGTGAGAGAACAAGAAGTTCTGGGCTCTGGAGTGACCGTCTGCAATCCTCCTCCCCTCTGCTTTCCACTCACCCCAGCAGCTCCAGAAAATGGGATGCAAACAGTCAAGGGCAGTTCTGAGGCTTAGAAGGCTATAATCTGGAACGTCTCCAGGAATTTCGTCAACGTTAAATGGGAATAAAACCAAAATGTTGACTGAACAAAAATATCCATCTGTCACCATCCCTAGAAAGGTTTCTGAAGAGCAAATTTCCTCTGCACAGAAGATTGGGAAGCCAAATGCCGTCCCACCAGAGAAAACAAAATGAAATGAAGAATTAAATGATGAAATGAAATGAAATGAAATGAAATGAAATGAAAAGGTGAAATGCTATCCCACCAGAGAAAACAAAATGAAGCCCAGACAACTCCAGATCCAAAGGTCACCCTTTTTCCCCTCAGGTGCAGGTGGAGGTCGCTGAGACCTGCAGGCTGCTGGGGGGGCTGCATGGTTGAGTCCTGTGTGACAGACCCTGTTCCTAAAATGCTGGTTTGTGACTGTGTGGGGCAGGTGAGGAAGGAGTGCTGGAGGGGGCTGGGAAAAACTAAGTCAACTCGTGTAATCACAGCTGCAGTTGTTCGTAGTAGGGGCCCCTGGCAGCTCTGACTTCAAACGACTCTTTGAAAGCAAGTAGAAGTAGTTACCTCATGATCAGAAATGATGCACCAAATTCCTCTTCTGCCTTGAGGCTTATTGACGTTTATTTCTTGATGTTAGTTCAAGTATTAATGAGATCTCTCTCCTGTTTCCAGCAAGGGCTGAGCTTGCTTTGCAGCCTTCTCCTTAGCTGAGTCCCTCACCTCTAATGTGGCTAATGATGCAGTCATTTTGGGATCTCTTGCCCTCTACCCCCAGATTTGCTTGAGGTTGACCTGTGGGTTTGGAGGATGCAGACAGAGACGCACACAGGTGGCGAGTCCAAGCAAAGTTGTGTCTTCAGAAAATCAAGTGATAGTTGTTGGAGATGGTTGTTGTGCTGGTTGTTACTGGAAAGTAATGGATAAAACCAGCCTGAACGTATGGACGGAGGCAGGGGTGATGTAGGAGCAAGGCAGGGCAGGTCGAGGAGGGAGGATGTCATCTTGGGCTGAGGCCCCTTTTCTCACTAATGCTGTGTCTTCTTCAGCATCAGGTTGCCATCTCCATGGCTCATGCTACCTCCTCCCAGTCCAGCAGGCCCCAAAAGCCAACAAATGTGGAGATGGGAAACTGATAGCACATCAACAACATGCAAGAAGTGTATGAGCCCACAGAGGGGATGTGCCAGGAGGGAGGGCAGGGTTTTGGAGTTTGAGTTTAATGCAGGGAGGCAGGAAGAGAGAGTCGTGTGACCGGGCGAGGGCTCCTGCATCAAACTGCCTTGTTTGCTTCACTGCTGGTGTGAGAAAAATGTGAATGACACAAAACTGACACCACCTAGGGTAATGTCCTGATCTGTACTTTGCACACTGAAAAACACTTCTATTTGGAGTTGGAAGAGGGATGGGGAAGCCTGGAGATATTAATTTCTCCACAGCTGCAATCATAGTTGATACTTACTGGAAAGCAGTGACCAAGTACTCCTTCTGTTCAGTGGTTTGAAGAGTACAGGATGACCTTGCAATGTGGGAAATAACCTGCCAGAAAAATGACAAAGCCACGGACAACGCAGTGTCTGGGGCAACCTTTCATCAGCTGCACTGAGAGAAAACATGCAAGACAACCAAAATAACATCCTTCGGCATCGTGTGACCCAGAAAGATTGAAAATAAAGAGAGAGAGAAACGAAATGGAGACAAAAACCAGTGTTTTTTGAAGCTACTCATTAGTGGTGACTTTCGATAGTTTTGAGCTGCAGACAAGCCTATACTTACATGTCTGGGAGCAGAGGCTGCTATGGGAGGCGCACGCAGCTGCTCTCAGATCCATTTTCCAGTTCATGGTTCTCCTGTTTCCCCGTGGTGCTCAGAAGACCAGATCACCCACTTTGGGGAGCAGGTCCACTGCCTGGAGGACATGGGACTGGAAAGGGATTTGTTTGTGTGGGACAACTGGCATCTGACTAATCTGTTCCAGTTCACAGACTGGTGCTTGTCGCTGGGTGTCTCTCTGAGCATCCCAGTTGTGCAGTCTGCAAACGGTGCCTGAGCGAGCCACTGACCATGACATGCATTTCCTCCCTTGTTCAAGGTTATTCCTCGGCCCTGACTTGCTTCACCACCTACCAAATGGCCGAATCGGCCCCAACTCTTTAACGCTGCAGTGATTTCAAAGGACCAGACACAAAAGTGGCAGGATCTGTCCCTGTGGAAACAGCAGGAGCTGCTCCATTTTCTTTCCTTTAAATCAGCTGTGCTCTTGGCATTTTTGAACCCATCTCTCATGGCTGTCATTATAGTGATTTAATACATCACGGAGTGCTTACCGTTGTGCCTTGGGAGACACTGATTTCATAATTGATCATCATGGTAATAAAGCAAAGCAGAGCGGTCCCCTCACTGCCCGCTCTGAGGCTTTATGTGCTGCTGGGACCGCCGCGGGGAAGGAATACTTATGGGAGAGCTGCGGTGCGTGCAGAGAGGCCGAGGAAATCCCTTTGCCTGAAATACAGACACAGGGGATTGCTTCTGTGCAACTGCTGATCAGACTTTATTCTGACCGGGAGCAGCCAGACGTTTTGGACAAGCAAAAATTTCTCCACTTGCATGTGCTGGGGCAAGAGTTTTGTCAAGGGAAGGGTCAAGTTTCTGCCACGCTCCAAATTATGGTGTTGGGGATAAGAGCTCATAGATGTAACCACGAGGACTAGAAAGAGCATTTCAAACCTTTTTATCCCAGGGCAGTCGAGGCTTGAGGTACAGCCTGTCATAAGATTTGTGCCAATTTCTTCTTGAGGCAACATCTTATTTTTGACAGAAGCCATCCAGTCTCCACAGCACAACCATACCAGAGCCATAGATTGCTCTGTCTGCCTGACCTGAGCCCTGTCGCACTCCAAAGCCAAATGCCATATCAGGCTGCCTCCTCTTCTTCTGCCACCTTTTAAATGAAAATGCTGGTCGTTCTTGAAAATAATAGTCTCATACCAGAAATGCGCATAGAAAGTGACAGCAGTGGTAAGCAGTATAGATTGTGACAAACTGAGTTTTCTGAGTCACCTTATTGGAAATCTTTAATTAGAAGTGTCTGTTTCATTGGTAACAACGACCTTTAGCATGAGCGTGATGTGTCTGGTGGACATGTGGTGTGGAGACCCTGGCCACTGGCCCTGCTAGTGAGGACTGCAGGCAAACAGCCGGGCACGTCGGCACTCTGTCAAAACCAGAAAAATCCTGAGTTAGTCACAGCAGGAAGACAGACAGCAACATCAGAGCACACTGTTACATCCAAGTGGTTGGTGACTATTACAGGCTTGAGAGTCTTCCAGAGCAAAAATCTGTCCGCAGCAACAGTGCAAGCCCAAGACAAGGAAGGCAGATGTTCCCGGCTCCTCCTCCATCCTTGTTCCCATATGTTGACTAAGTAGGTTTTGTAAAACAGAACATGCTGTAAATCAGAGCTGCACAGAGTTCACCAGTTGGGTTAAATGTGGCTTTTAGGGTGCACAAGTGAACCACTGTCATGGACAAATAAGGAGACTACTGCTTTAAGCTTTCCCTGAGTGACCATACCGGGACCCAAGTGGAACATCATATGCTTCACTGAACAAGTCCTTACTCTTTTAGAATGATAATTTTATGTAATCCACATTTTTTCAGATTACCTGTGCGTAGGGATCCCATGTCGGGGTCATCTGAGCAAGAAGTTTCCCAGCTAAAACTACTTGAACCTCTCTGTCTTGTCCTTTGTGCTCAGGACTGCCATGGCTCACAGTGGTATTTTTTCATGATCGAATGGTCTCATTTTGACTGTTTAGCACCAAATAGTGCATGATGCTGTGATTTTGGGGAAAGCCAAATTAAAACCACTATTTGAATCAGGATGTCGCATTTATCTCTCTCAAAACTGACAGTTTACACTGCACAAGATGATTTGAAGAAGGCTGAGTTTTGATTGTCTAGGGATTTTGAATAACAGGAAATATTCCCAAGCAACGGTAAGCATCTGTTAAAAAAGCTTTTTTAGTCATTGGCTCAGTGTTCAGGAAGCTGCTTCCTCTTATACACGTTACTTAAAGTCCTCAGGTCCCTGGTGAGCTCTTGTATCTCTCTGCAGCTTGGCCCTTCCTCAAATTGTCCCAGCTCCATCTCCGCAGAGAGGGCTGGAGGGGGGAAATGCCACCCAGGCAGAATAGGCAGGGAGAAGCCCCATCAGGCTGCTGCTGTCTTCACGCAAAGATCTTCCACAGCCTGAAGACCTGTCCTCATGGCAGACCTAGCCAGGGTGATGCTGGAAACCCACAGCCTGGTCTTGCAAGTCAGGTGCTCGAAAGGGCTTCTTCCTTCTAATACATTGACTCAAGCGCTTTATTAAGATTTACCATCCTGTAACAAATCTATAATTAGCAGTTGAAAGATAACTTCATAAAATCAATATATTCTAATGTAGTTCATGTAATATACAGCCTTTTAGCTCTATATGGATTTTCCTTCTTATAAATATTTTATCCCTTGCATTTCCCATTTTGCACCGTTTAATTAAAAAATTAGAAACTTTAAAAATTAAAATTTTCTATGGGAGGAAAATCTTTTATTGGAGATAAAAGTGGGCTTGTAATCTTCCAGTATACCTTTATTTTCTAATAGTTTAACTGTAAAAAATACTCTGTTCTAGTAATAAAAGGAAATACCTCATTTACAAGTGTCACGTTCAAAAAAATATTGGACTCAAAAAAATCTGTAGAAAAACATGCTGCAAATAAATTATTTTAGTCAAAACAACTTATTTTTTAAATAATACATTTTTATAAACAACTAAGCAATATTAAATTTTAAATGATATATTTCAAAGTTACTAAGATCAGGTAACACATCCGATCAAAATAATTTTTTTTCTGTATTTTAGTGAAAATTTTGCTTTTTTCTTGCAATTCGGTATGCGAACATGCTGCTGATTCTCATGAAATGGGGGATCCACTTCTATGTCCAAATTAGTTTAAAATTTCTTTCTTTTACTTCCAACAGGCCACCAGAATTTTTTTTTTTAATAGACATTTTTTTACACTTAATACACAAATTAACATAAATTCTATTATGGAAATAAATCAGTGATATTTTAAATGGTGAATAAGCATTCCTTTACAATCTTAACATGCCCCAAATCACAACATTAGGCCAATGACTGAGAAAGTAAGATACCTTCTCTCTAAAACTAGCTGCAAGCAATATCAGAAACACTGACTTGGAAGTTATTGAGACACAACAAAATGGCCCATTATGTTTTGAATAAAGCAGTTTTTAAGGGGTTTTCCAGTTTTCAAAGCCATTTCACACCCGAGGCACCTGTCCACACACTGGTGTCTATTTGTTCACCACCAATGTAAGTATGAGAATCAAATATTTTGGCCTGCCTGACCAGAGGACATCGGTGTCCTGATGATTTGTGCTGCAAGGCCTGAAGTTTGGGTGTGAATTCATGGGTTGGGCAGGGCTCCAGCAGAGGTGACAGATGCTCCTTCATCAGGATAAGGGGCAGCTGGTGTGCTGAGGGATGGGTGCCCAAACCAGAAGTAGAAATTGCACAATCCTGGCTGGTGTCTGAAGCTGTTACACACCTAAAAGAATGGGTGAATTGAGGCTGGGTTGGGCTCAGTGGTCTTAGACATCTGCATTGCAGTTTTTCCTCTGGAAAACAAGGAAGTTGGTGAGCATCAGGTCTGGAGTGGTAGAAGAGTTGTCCAAGAGCGGGAGAACACATTGTCTGGACACCTGCTGTGGCCTCCAAAGTGAGATTTTTAACTTAAGCAGTAGTATTTAATGCACCAAAAGTATGCGTTTTCCTTCATCTTGGGCATGTGGGGAGGAATCCAGGTCTCCTCGTGCTGAGATCCTTTCCTCAATCCCCACAGCGTTGCTGAAACATCACCCTGGTCTCCGGCAGGAGGATGTCTAAAGCCTGCCCCAGGTCCCAGGGTCTGGGGGCTGCTATTTTAAACCTGATCGTGTGCCTTGTGACATGATGAAAGAAAAAAAAATCCATTTCTGATAATGAATCTTGTTATTTTCCTAAACTCAGAGGAAATCTGCAGCACAGCTGGTGGTCCTGGAGGAGAGTGAAGGAATACTGCTTAATGAGAACCTGGTGGCTTAATTAGTCCGTTGTATGATGTGGTTAGTCAATAGGAAAGAAACATTCAGAAATTTTGAACGGCGTAATCATGATTGACCTTAAGGTAGCGGTGGCCTAATAAGCAGTTAAATGTGCCTGAGCAATAGGGGATGTTTGAGCAAGAGAGGATTAGGAGGAACTGTGCTGATGTGTCTCTGCACAGTTTGAAGCAGCAGACCTGCAAAAATGACTTTAGTACTGAGGCTTTTAGCAGCAGAAGAGAGACTGCAGCATTTCCAGCTCAATACGTGGTATCTCCTTGGTGTACTGACCCGCAGAGTTTGTGGGAGCACACAGAGGGGCAGCAGATAGCGCAAAAGATAGGAGGGAATATAGAAAGGAAAAAAAAGATAGGGATCTGAGCTTTGGGTTTATGTTTCCTTTTGGCCTACTCAGAGGTCCCCAAAGGGTTTTGTCTTCCTCTCCCCGGCTCAGCACCCCAGTCACGCACACCCACACTGCCTCCTCCAGTGACTCCTTCAAAACGCATGATTTGCAACCTGTACTTCTTCCTTTTGGCTTTAGGGCAGTTGTTGCACTAACTGCTCTGTTTTTTTGGATTTTTTTCATGTTTGTTTTTTCAAAAAGTCTGTGCTAACTTGAAGTTCCAAGTATATGGTTATTCCTTGCACGGTCATTTTGCTGTGACCTACAAAGTTGTATAGTCTTCTCATGTGCGGGTCTTTGGCGAAAGCTGCCACTGCCAGTGTGTGCTTGCTGTGAGCGCAGGGTTTGCCTCCCTGATGCCCCGGGCAGCTCAGTGCAGTCCTCCTTAGGATCTTCTCCTCTCATACCTCCCATCTCCTCCGACTCAGCTGATTGCTGAGCGTTTCGCAGAGCTGGCAAGACCTGGCCTTGGCCTCAGTTCTACAAGGCCTCCAGCTCCCTGCCATTACTCTCCTCTTGCTACTGGTTTCATTTCATCTGCTGTCCCGAGTCTGTTGCTATTTCATATAAGCCTGCCAGATTTGCCTGCATGATTGTTCTTTTGTCCAGATGGATGTTTAGCTCAGGCTATTTAGTGCTGATCTGGTTTTCCTATTGCTTTGTGCGTACCCTGGGGAAGAGGTTTTGTATTAAAATTCTCCTGGAGTGCTGAGTCACTTGAACTCCACTACTGTGTCATGTGCTCAATTGTCTGAGTACGGGACCTGGTTATGTCATATCTTGCAAAATGTGTTTTCTGTTTCCCCATCGGAGTTTTGCCTGAATGTCTTCCAAATTATCCACCTACCAGAAGCTGGGAAAGTTCTCTCTCATGATGTAATTCCCCTCTTAAAAGTCTGTTTTGAGTTTTTCCAAGAACCCAGTTGGGGTTTGATAGCTGGGATACTTTTTTGCATGCTTTGCTCTTTCTGTATGTCGCTGGGAGGATTCGCTCCTTGTGATTTGGCCAGCCGTGTAATCCCCAAGTGCCAACTGTTCGTACTATTGCCCCATCAGACCATAGCCACATTACTGTGTGCTCGGAGAGGTTCCCCTCATCTGGCAAACTGTTGATTGCACTCTGAAAGACATGTAGATGTTGCTGGTTGGGCTTCCACTAGTGATTCAGTGTTCACCAGCCTCTCCCTGTGGCTCTCTGAGGCTCAGCTCAAGCCCAGAGAAATTCATTATCTGCAGCGCTTCCCCAAAAGTCTTGATGCGATGGTCAGCAGGCAGTTTTGCCTTGAACAAACCAAGTGTTATGGCTTCACTCACTGGTAATCAGCAGTGACACTTTTTTTTGACATTCTGTTCAGTGTTTTTAAGTCGATGCAGATACCCAAGTGTCTGTCAGGCTTTCAGTGCTATTAGACTGGAGAGTCAGTCTGTGCTAATTTCCAGAGATGTAACAATCCATTTTCTTTCAGCCTTGTCACTTCCTTCCTTAGTGACTACACTGCACATTTCTCATGTCTCATTGGCTGCAGAGACGCTTATTTATAGCTTCACTTCCTTGTCCATTAGAGTGCTTGACCTACAGTGGCTGCTGTCTCACCCTGAGGACGTTCTCTGGCTCTGCTTTACCAGATCAGGGTTTACATCGTCCTTCATCCTGCTGGGTCCTATAAACCCCAGGCATTTTGTAATAGTTTCTTGTTGATGGTTTGTATTCATCTGGTGGTTTTAGCATGTTTTTTTTATATCACCAACACATAGTCACATTTCTGCAGCCTTCACAGAATCACAGAATGGTAGGGGTTGGAAGGGACCTCTGGAGTCCAACCTCCCTGCCAGAGCAGGGTCACCCAGAGCAAGTTGCACAGGAATGTGTCCAGGCGGGTTTTGAATGTCTCCAGAGTTGGAGACTCCACCACCTCTCTGGGCAGCCTGTGCCAGGGCTCTGCCACCCTCAAAGGAAAGAAGTTCCTCCTCATGTTTAGGTGGAACTTCCTATGCTTGAGCCTTATACTGATGTTTATTGTTGCTGTGCTGAGCACTGCAGCTGACTGCACTGTTTGCATGGAAAGGAATCAGTTGCTGATCCTGCAGCCTTGTGGTGGCTGTACTGGCAGCCTTCTTTTCCAGACAACATGAGGTCACATCAGGCAATTGAATTGACCCAGGTCTGTATTATGTTTCTTAACTAGCTTTAACTGTAACCTGTCGTTTCTGGCCTCATGACTGCTACTGTCTGATCCTCTCTCTTCAGTAGATGAGCAGCCTTCACAATTTTCCAAGAATTGCACCAGATTGAGATTTATTTCTCCAAGCTTCTCTTTCCTTGGGGTGAGTTCATCGCAAGAGTAGAACACTTAAATGTACGTTACCTGTAGAGGTCTACACATGCATGAGGAGTCTAAGCCTACATTGTAGTTAATGAAGGTCCAGTCCAGAGAGCTGAAAGAAATCAATCGGCCAACTTTGGGTGCCTACTTTGAGGCAGAATGGCTGAATGGCTCTCCATTGCAATCTTCATTGCCTGTAGTGACAAAGGAGCGAATGCTGGTGTTTAAAAAGACCCGCATGCTGTTTGAGATCCCCTAGGAAATCGGAGATATCTGCAGTGGATTGGCCGATATGGCAGAGAGCAGCAGATGGAGACCAGAGCAGAATCACAGAATCTTCATGGTTGGAAAGGACCGTTAAGATCATCGAGTCCAACCAAACAACCTACAATTTCTGACACTAGAGCATGCCCTGAAGTGCCACATCTGGATGTTTCTTAAACACCTCTAGGGATGGTGACCCAACCCCCTCCCTGGGCAGGCTCTTCCAGTGCCTGATCACTCTTTCAGTAAAGTAATTCCTCCTAATACCTAACCTAAACCTCCCCTGCCGCAATTTCAGACCATTTCCTCTGGTTCTGTCATTATTCACCTGGGAGAAGAGGCCAACACCCACCTCTCTCCAGCCTCCTTTCAGGTAGGTGTAGAGGGCAATGAGGTCTCCCCTCAGCCTCCTCTTCTTCAAGCTAAACATGCCCAGCTCCCTCAGCCTCTCCTCCTATGACCTGGTCTCCAGACCCCTCACCAGCCTGGTAGCTCTCCTCTGGATGCACTCCAGCACTTCAATGTCCCTCTTGTACAGAGGGGCCCAGAACTGAACCCAGTACTCGAGGTGAGGCCTCACCAGTGCCGAGTACAGAGGCATGATCATGCAGATGCTCCACAGAACCTAAAATTACACTGGACACTTCAGTCTCCCCAAACAGGACTTTATACATCTATCACACTTCTAGACACCCAAGTTTGGTTATCTCATTATCAGAAAAGTGTCTGGGGCTACTTGAAATGCCCCTGGATGCCCCATTTGGTCTCCAGTTGCTGTTCCTGGGCATCTCATGGAGCACCCAGTTTGGGCAGCTACATCTATCTCATCATGTTTACAAAGTGCCAGAGCATTATCTCAGCTGATTAATTTGCCACATATCTCCACAAACACTGCTATTTGTTTCTGTGGTGTGTTGTTTCTTCCTTTTCCCCCAGTGAGATAATGAAGGAGTTTTCCACGATTTTCTCACCAGAATTCAACAGTCAGCTCTGAACAGAGTCATTACCAGCTTTCACTCTTTTCATGCTTGTGCTTCTTCATCGTGCCTTCGTATTTTCTTTCTAGAGGTCACAGCTGTTCCTGTATTTTCCTGTTTATTTCTCATTTACTCCCTTTTCAAAATGAAATGGCCAACGAAACCTCACCTTTTTGTGCTGTGTAGCAACTAATAATGTTTAGGCTTCCATAGCTCTGCTACTATCAGCTATTTGCAAGCTCTTAGTAGCAGAGCTATTTAAGAGTGCAATTCATATTCTACCATATGTACTTAGAGAGGGTTAGGGATACCTCCTCCAGACTTTTTTCTTCTTTCAGTCTGTACTTCATCTTCCAAGGTTCACATACACTTATGAAGGGGTAAAGTAGAAACATTTTTGTTATGCTAAAGAAGAGAGAATGCTGGCAAATATCCTGATAGCCATATTCATGAGGATTATTTCTCACTGTTGATACTGTGGCTCCAGATTGCATGAAAATAAATATTTCCTAATTACAACACATAGAAAACAGAGGAATAAATGTGTATATATAATGGTTGAACACTCAGATATTTTCATTTTCAGTTGTGTCAAATGGAGCACTTAACTGCTCCAGCCACTAGCTTCAGTCGCTGACCTACATTTATGTCAAGAACTGCATTAAAACATACAAAAGACAGGGATGGTTTCAGATAGCTTTTTACATTTTTATCTGATGAATAAGACACTGTCTCTGAATTAGGGACAGGTGTCACCCAAGCCCAGATCTCCAGTAGATGTAAATGTGACTCACAAAAAAGGGGGATGAAAGATTTCAGGTAATGGCAACAGCCCCCACCTTGGTCCCCAACCCACTCGTGTATGTTAATTTAAGAAAAGCAAACATTTGTAAAAGAAAGCCATCCAGCTAGAAACATTGAGAACATGTGTTTTCCTTGTTGCAGCACAGCCAAAAGAGACAAAGTTCCATTTACACAGTATCACGTTTTGCCAAATTAACAGTAACGGTACTATTAATATTTAATATTTATATGGCACTGTCATCAGGAGGCCAGTCGGGTCTGTTCCCTCCTGTGTGAGATGTGCAGACACTGAAAATGATTTAGATTATTTTTATTTATGTTGAGGAACCATTGTAATGTGCTGCAACCCCATTGTGCCTGCCAAGATGTGGGCCCCAGCTCCAAAAGGCTTAGGTGCATTTTAAGGATAATTTGCTTTTATAACTGTGAGAGTTTCAAGTAAAGTTATTTCTTTGTAGTTTTTTGACATAGCATTAAAAGCTGAGTTTATATGTTGAATCAGTCAATTATGGGGCCTCGTTCTGGTAATGTTCAGGATGTTACTGAGTAGTGGCATTTCCCATGGTTGGGATAGAGTTGCAGAAGGAAAGGTGTATATATTTCTGTTCTGACATGGAGAACTTGAGCATCGTGGAGTTTTATCTTCATGTTTGGGTATAAAAACAGGTCGGTTTTAACCAGTCCAGCTGGTGAGAAGTTTTGGTTTGCCAAAGCCATGTGAATTTTTCAAAGGACTGGATAACCACATAAAATGAAGCTCCCTGGGTATTGTCCTAGCCCTGTGATTGCTCCGTCTCCCTCAGTTTAGGCAGTGCAAGGCATGAGCTGTTTGCCATTGTATGAACTGGGTCCTTCAGCACAACCACTAAGTAAGTAAAGATCGTAGTATTACTTTTACTACTACTACCACTACCAATTTCCCATCAGACATCTCTCAGGTCATTTTAGTATCCTTAGCTTAAATTTTAATAACTTCTCTTTCAACACACACAGGTCAGGTCTGAGGTTCACCCTGATATTGACTGACCAGGAAGGTTAATTTCTAGACAGTTGGAATGATTGAGCCACCAACTCCACATAGCTGTATAATCCTAGCAGAATATCTATATTGCTTTTTTAGTGTGATGAAGTTACTCCCGTGTTAGTGCCATTTTGGTAGAGTGCTTTGCCTGAATGAATTCACTTGCTCCTCCCCAGGGAGGGACCCTGGGCAGACACCCCATGGCTCTTCCTCCCATCCTGGAGCCCATAAAACTGAAGCTGCCATCACAAAGGCACCCAGGATGGCTCACAGGTGCCATGGGAGCCGCACCTGGGGTTGTAATGGGCTCTGTGGTCCTGGCTTTGGTGTCTTGGAAGAGTCTTTGGTTTTATCCACCATTGTAAGAAAGGAGTTGGAGGTTTCCATGAAGCACATTGTTTCCTGAGTTAGCAGCGTAGAAATGATGGGTTTGAAATCAGGAATGAGCAAGCTTTTTGCTTCAAGCTTTGTGCTTTTGACTCTCCTGATCGTCCCCACTCTCCATATTTTGGTTGGCATCATTTGTTTCAGAGTACATGAGCCAGATCCCTTCAGATGAAATTAAGCCAAATTTGGCCAAATTAAGCCAAATCCGGGAAACCAAGCACCTAATGTGCTCCAGCAATCAACAGGAGTTCTGTCCTGAGGACTAGATTAGAGCTGTCCTGAAGTAAAACCACGAGGCGCGTAGTGTCGCTGTTAGGTCCTTAGCGTAAATGGTTTTGCTGCTGTTGCAATCTGCGATAGGATAACCTGGTGCTCCCGTTGTACCACTTCATTTGTGAATGCAGACGTAGCCTGAATCCCTGTGTATCTGTAAGGAGCACATACACACACGCAAGCTCATTGCCTCTACGTGACAGCCCATCTCCCAGATCTTCAATGATTCCCCTGGAGGGAATAGGAGCCTGGGGATTCTTCTTTGGTGAAGAAATTGCAGTAGGAAGATGTGTGTGAAATTTCTATCATCTAGGATCCTTAGTAAATTCTCCTGTGACAACTGCATTGAAGAAAACTAGGTGAATATATCTGGAAAGTGTTTCTTAGAGCTATATGCAATGACAGTTCAATGCATTTATATCATTCCTTGCAGAGTTATCTACTCGCATTACTTCCTGAATGCTTGCTACAGAACAAATTCAGGCCAAATAAATAATATAATATAGTTTCATACAGAGATTTTCCAAACATTATTTTTCCTAGCCAGCTAAAGAGATATCCTCAGCTCTGAAGACAACAGAAGAAATTTCATCTTGATCCAAGTATGCCTATCATTCGGGACCCAGGGAAGCTAAAGCTTTGAACATCCAAAGGCTCTGCTAAGTCCTCATCTGTTCCAGTTCTTACCTGACTTTATTCATGCCCCCAAGTTATACTGTATAGGCATAAAAGCAAACTCCACAATCAAATTAAATGGTTGTCTTAAATTCTACTCTCTCAGGCTAGCTACTTTTAGGTAGGAAAGGAGCACTATATTTCATATAGGTTGTGCCTTTAATGTGGACTCATATGTAATTCAGGGAGCTTTGTTCACAAGAGCTTGTTTTTTTATCTTTTTATTTTATTTTATTTTTTTTTAAAGACAGATATGTAATAGCAGTTAGGACTTCTTTGAGGCACTTCACAAGAATTTTACCTCCTCATCTACCAATGCTGTGGCTTTAATACATCACGGACCTATTCCAGCCTCTGGCACATAGTAACTTTCAACTTTAAGGCTGTACTCTTGTAACATAAAAATGAGATGAATATTTTTCATAAGTGTCAATTCTAATAGGTCTCTATTTACTTACAGTAAGACATATTTGCATTCCTATGCACCACTTACCTTCCCTCTGACCCATCCATCTACTTCTCCACCAAATCAAAGATTTCCGCCTCCAAATGGAAATGATCACCTACCAGAGGCCCCTTCTGGACCATTTTTTCCAGCAGTTTCCTAACCCAATCTGCAGTGCACAGTCATATACAGAGTAAGAAATTGTCCAAGTACGAGGAGGTGAGAATGAAGCCAAAACATGATTTGTGTAGTGCTAGCGTTGAACCTAAAGCTGTGAAAAACATATAAATAACACAAAATATGCTCAGGTTTGAGTAAGCTTTGGTTGTTAAGTGTTCTGCCGAAAAGTGGCATGTCAGTGGGTTTAGAATTGTTCCAAAAGTCAGGATAAATTTGTCATTTTTGAAAGTGAGGGGGAGAAAAGAGAAAGAGATACAAAACAATAGATTACTGGATTTAAAACCCACCTGTCTCCTTTCTTTCAATAGTTCATTTAGCAAGGGACTCATTCAAAATGCAGGAAATAAAGCTTTAGTTTCCTCATCTGCCTGAGGAGATCTGAGCCCACCTTAATTTCCCAGGAATGGCCCCTAATCACCAGACCGTTCAGTATCTCCCAGCTGAGAGGTAGAGAGAAGAAAGGTTGTTTTTTCAATACCTCCCATAGAGTATATTCTACTTTGTTTACAATATTGAAATATTCATGAGACTGATGTCCTGCCTCTCTGCTGCAGAGCCTAAACACCCTGATATAGAGTTGTTCTCTCTGGCTTAATGAATATTTCAGTATTCTATATACAGTGGAACAACATTAACAGGAGAAAAAAAATCCAGAAAGTATTTCCCAGCAGAATATTCCCCTGTGCAACAGCTGTAACTTCCTTCCTAGGTTCAGATCTCTGTGTGAAAAGTGGGAACTGAACCCCCGTGTCCTACCTCCTGGCTGGACTTTGCAACCACGGAGTAAAGAAGTGGCAGCGCCTGTTCGGGGCATTTAAAACAAAAAAACATTGCCATTCTTTTTTTTTTTTTTTTTTTTTTTTTTTTTTTTTCCTTTAAAAGAGGGCAACATAGAAATACATGGCTTTATTTTTTCAGCAAATTAAGAAAACCTGTAAATCCCTCATTGGACCTCACCTGGTTTTGTTCCCAAACTCGAGAATTTGGTAATTTGCATGCCTCCTGATTTATAATTGGTGGAAAAATATCAGGGGAAGGTAAGATAATTTTGCAGTTGTCTAATGTGAAGATCTAAAAAGCACCCTTTGGAAATATGATGTTAGCAATTTTGGAGTTGCCTTCTGATTGTCTCCTGATGTATAAGATCAGGTACGGTCCATTTACAAATTAAAAGAGTGGTGCATTGGATTTGTTTCCCTTTACTGGTAGATACAGAAATTCCACATGGAAGTTGTTTGGTCTATGAACATGGGGAACAAACCTTTCAAATAAGGACTATTTCTGAATACATGCTTTTCAGGGTATTGCTGCTGTTTTAGAAATGACTTGTTGGATTTACTTCAAACCTTATCAGAAAAATATCTCTCCTGGACATACACCAAATTACCTGAAATTTCAGGCTGTCGGTGGTTGTCCTGTCTCTATTTTTTGATCCAAGTGGGGGTAAGAGATTCACAATCTGGTTTATTAAGAACAATGTCTTACTGCTTTAAATGTAACCCTCTTAGCTTTTTACCATTTTACCTTCTTGGTTCGGATGAATTGCAATTCATGCCAAAAAATGCCCTGCCAGCACTGAGGCTCCTGTTTCATTGCTTTATTAGGTCTTGAGCTACATGATTAGCCTGAGGGATAGATTCACAAATAGCAGCTGCTCAGCTGGGGTGTTTCTTTAATCCATGCCTCTCCCTTTCACAATCAAAGCCATACCGAGGTACGAGAAAATTATCTCTACCCTACAGAGCTCTACAGAGTGAGTAGGGAAGTGAGTAAATGGGCATGTCTCTACTGGAAATCTTGTAGAGGCTCAGATGAGACAGCTGCACTCCAGTGATGGAACTAATCTCTGTTGGCCCATTTAATCTAAATTAATTTTTTCATCTTTATGAAGCAAACTAGGACCTAAACTGTCTGGGGCATTGGAAAAAGCAAGCCCCAAAAGACAGCTGTCACCAAGCTGCTGTGTGAGCAGTACCATGGAAGTGTTGAGAATGTTTTTAGTGCTAATTATTGTACATAATAAAACATATTTATCTTTCTGCTTTGGGAATCCTGTGGATGTGCTGTATTTGTCCATTCCTACCTCTCTGATGCTTTCCTTCATATACACTTAGTAATATTTTTCATAAGGAAAATTATAATAAAATATAACATATGGAACTCAATTGTTTGCTTATTTACTTTGGCATAAACAGCAGTAGTTTCACTGAGCTCAATTGACCCAAACCTCAATTGATGAAATCACTCTGGAGTTATTGGTTGCAATAGAAACCTACTCATATATATTAATTGAAAATCTGGTTAAATGAAGCTAAAATGATATGAAATTAAAGTAAATGAGAAGAGAATCAGTGCCATTTATTTATTGTTTTCGTACCTACTTTTTTTTCTGATACTATTCTGCGAAATATTTAAATGAGTATCTTAACAGCCAACAAAGTAGAATCTGGTGGCAAAAAAATTGTCTATTTTCTAGTTCTAATGAACCAAATTCCTTTCATACTAAGACCACTCTTCTCTGTCTGAAAGCTTTTGGATGTGTTTGGGATATGTTTTGAGACAATAGGAATTATTGTGTTAGTTGCAGAAAGATTTTCTGTCACTTTACTGGCCTGAGTTTTGTAGATGGGCGCGTAGGGTAAGTGGGGCTGCATTAAGAGGCGAAATACGAAATCGAAGGCAGGGAAAACATGACTCTCAATTCTTGGGCTACTGGATTCATGTGGATATGCACTCTCCATGCACACGGGTGTGTTTGTACATAATTGGAGCTCAAGAGAAGTTTAAAGGAGCTGATGCAAGACAAATGGCTCCTGTAAGAGCAACATGCCCAGTACTTTTTTGAAATTTTGAAGCATCTTTCTCCGCCAAAGAAATTATTATAGTTATGGTTCTTTCATTACTCTAGAGGTCTATTTCTATTTTCAGAATAAAATATGCCGCTGCTAGTGAGATAAATAGTGTTTTATTTCTGCTAGCCGTGCAGAACAACACTCAGGGAAAGGGAGGCAGGATTCTGCCCTTCCTTTTGCCTCATGGAGGGAGTATCTGACTAGTTTCCCATCAAGACTTCACTCGGTATAGCCATACAAGTGATGGAATTACAGAGTTGTATTTCAGACAATGATTTGAAGCTTTGCACAGGTCAAAGTCAGGCCATACCCTCTGTCAGCTCGAAGGGAGATGGGTAGGCACCGTCATGTATCTGAAAGTCTGAGGTAAGCTTGTAGCGTGTAGGACAAGAAAGTGCAGTTCACAGAGCTGAAGGAAGGCTGTGTGCCCACCAGTCTGCCTCCTTTTTACCCATTAGTCTAATTGGTTTGATAGAGGATATAGCTTCTGCCTATGAAACTCTCAGTAACACTTTTTTTCCTGTTAGATACACAGGTTAAACTACAATTTTACTACAATTTTAACAGCTGACTGTTATTTTTAATCTTTTCTTGCTTGTTAATAGTCAGGTTTGGTTTTTTTTAGTTTGAGATTTGTTGGTTTTTTTTTTTTTCCTCTTTTTTTCCTATGTCCCTGTCTCAGGAGCAAATAGAGTGCTTGCCTATTTGTCTTCTGGTGCCCCATTACTTTGCTTGTCACAGCTTGATGTTCAGTGATATATATGTGCCTGACTCTGTGTGTGGTCCTCATTGTGCTAATTGCTTCTCCTCTGTGTGAAAGGAGAGCTTTAGATAACTGAGTGCTGCCTCAGAGATGCAAGCATTATGAAGATCTGAGGTTATTCTATTTTTAACGTTTCATAGCTCTGAGTTTGTGCATTGAAATAGAGGAGTCTGAAGGTGATGCTCTGGGATCACTGATGACAGCGGGAATTTTGGCATTGGTGTTAATAAGGAGCAAGACTCCTTCTTTGAGAGCTCAGGATAGTCCTTGCTGGATTTTGAGTATTTACCCAATGAGAACTGTTTTAAAGATAGATCTGTTTCTCTAAATAACATTTGTTATAGACAGGCACTGACGACAGGGGGACACAGAGCTGGCACATAGCTTACAGCACGCACCTCCCTTCTGCCCTGCAGCACCTTCGTGGGGGAGCCGTGGGTCTGGATGGGCATATGGCAAGAGATTGCCTTCTTCAGTGAGGCTGACTCACCTAATCCTTAAGTGAAATAACACCACACCGAGCAGGCTTCTTTAAGCTGCATATTTGTTTTTTACTTTGCAGCTTACAATTATAGCAGAGCATATGGCAATGCAGATGAGCAGTCAAGGTCCAGACCCCTGGGATGAGTGTAGCTGCAGCCCTACCTCAGCGAAACCCAATGGCTTATGCCAGGGATGACTCTGGTCCCAGGAGCCATCTGCTTCCTTGCCGGGGGAAAGCTGTGCTGGCTGCGTGGAGCTGGCTGATCAGAGACGCAGAGCTCAACGCCCAGCTCAGACATGCAGCCAACTGCAGGAAAATGCAGGGAGTAGCACCACCAGGTCTCCTTTTGAGTACCTGCAGTAACGCCTAGAAGTAGTTGAACCCAGGCTATATATCAGTAGTTTTCTGCAGTATCCTGAGGCAGAGGAACAAAGGAAAACAAGCTTGTTGTCAGAATGGTCAGGTTTCCTTGTACTTCTGCTAAGGGATCTTGCCTTGTTACTCAATGTGCTGCCATCCCATTCCGTCCAGGAATAGCGTGACAAAAAAAAAAAAAAAATATCTCAAATCTGTGCTGCTGGTTGGGGACATTTAGTTAGACAATTTGCATTTCAAAAGGATATTTGCTTTAATACTTACCTTTCAAAGCTCTGCCTTTGGAACAGTATGTACCATAAATCTATCAGGTGAAAAATCCTGGCACAGGTTGTCTGTCTGCCTTCGTTGCCTGTAAGAACCGTCTGTTAGATCAGTTTCTAAGGACAACTTCTAAGTCTGCTGTGATTTTGATCCCCCAATGCTGTTTCTTTGTCATCTGTTCGCTCCCACTACAGACATCACTCTCCTATCAGTATTTAATTTCCGTGCAGTCTGTGGACCTTGTTCTTACGCCACTTGCCCCAGCGTGTGTCAAGGGTGACACCAATTGTGCCAGACGTGGTAGATCTCTCAGCCAGGGTAACTCCCCACTCCTGGTCTGAGGGTCTGATTTTCCCCCACCACCGTGCAGGGGAGGAAGGAAGGACCCTCAGAGGTTTCTCCTGCCCTGCGTATGGTCTTACCACAGCTTTACTTGCTGCAAGTGGCTGATGAGATGCACATGAGCGTGCCTGAGTCCAGCTGTTTTGAGAAGGGCCATTGCAATGTGGGATTTACCCCATGTTTATGTAAATGGCAGCAACTGTTCAACATTGCTAAAGGACAGAGAGCGGCATTTTCAAAGGAGAAGGTTGGTACGACTATAAATCCTATGGAATAATGGGATTTGTATGGGGGATGTGTCTAATCCCTTTCATAATAAACAGATTTATGAATGACAGATGTGGATAACTAATGAATGCTTCCAATCCAAGATCAAGCATTGAGTGAGCAGAAGAAAATGTGGTCGCAGCTCTGGCTGAATTTTAAGCACCACTTAAAATCTCAGAGTTCAGCCGGCAAGAAGACCTACTCGATCATTCGCTTCTGCCTGTGCTCTTTACTTCATTAGTATTAAATACCTATAATTCTGTAGGCGCAACTAAAAGCTGAGGTGGGCTGAGAACAAAGAGGTGCAAATAACTAATAACATTTCATGCTTTATCCAAAGTGTTCTTTAAAGCTGATTCACTATGAACACTTGAGCACAAACAGTAAGTGTTAATTGAATTGAATTGAGTGTGAATGCACACATCGGGCTTGTCAGCAGTAATAAGGCCAAAGAGACAACAGCTAGGAATATTATATCCAAAGAAAAAAATTAGTTCGAGAGGCACTCAGGGCTGGATAAGTTCTCCAAAGCATGTAATGTGCTTGGGATTTGAGCACATCTGGTAAAGTCTTAATAGAGAAATCAGAAAAGGAACTATCTTTTTCTTATTGGGTCATCTACTCAATCTCCCTGTCAATGTAGGATCCTTCTCTGATGTGTTCCCTTCAGGGTTAACTTTCTAGGGTTTTATTAATGCTAATATCATGATTTTGTCTGCACTGACCCAGTGAACACAAGGAACTCCTTGCTGCAGTTTAGCCTTGGAGAAAATCGCTTAGTACGTTTTTAAAAAAGGCCTTGGTGCATTTGTTAATAACATCTGCACCTGCGCTATTGGCCAATGAAACAGAAGCTATCAATCTGGCAGTATCTGGTCTCAAGACAATTTCTTTAATGGTATGCTATAGCTGGTTTAGAAGACATTTATATCAGCGTCTAAAACATCTCTCTGTTCACTTAGAGACAGGAAATCAGGTTTTCTATCCGAGCGAATGTATCAGGTTTTCTAGGGCATCCATCAGCAATGTAGCTAAACTGCCCGTGTCAGTGCAGCAATAAATATGAATGCAATCATGTTAAAGGGTGCACGGCGTGATTAAAGCAGCTGCACGCTCAGCACAAAAGATGGCCTCAGACCAGTCTCGCAGTGGATGGGCCACATCTGCCATATGCTACAGCAGGGAATGACAGAGAGGGACGCTGCCTGCGGGTGAGCTCCTCCCAGGCACTTGTCTAAGCACCTCGCTGTAGCCAGAGCATGGTGAAGGGCCGTATCCATACCAGTCATTTCAATGGTGTCAGGCAACATTTCTAGGAACCAAAACTTGATCGTTTGTGCTGTGAAAATACCAGCCCAGGCCCCAGCACTGATATGGCTTGGCTCAAATTATCCGTCTCTTAAACCACTCTCCCCCCTCCGCCCTGGGCATGTTCTGGGGGGACGGCATGGACAGGAGTCCTTCTTCACAGGTGGTTTGAATGCAGCCACCCTACTCCACAGGGCAGACACAGGTCGTTCTCCAAAATGTGAGAAAAATGACCCTGGGTGCATGTGACATGCTCATACAGGTGTGGTTTATAGTGTCCCATCCCCACTCCTGCAAGCAGGGACTTCTGGGTTTAAGTCCAGCCCTTACACTGCTCACAGCAGGCTTGGAGCAACCAGAGCAGAGCATGTGAGAAGCAAAGCTTATGAGAGTTCATAGGAGGAATTTGGATGTGCCTGCTGTCAGGACGATGTTGCCACCCTTGCACGCAAGGTCCTGTGTGGTCTGTTCCTGCCTCATTTTCTTTTCACAGAGCTTTTCTCACTCGCTTGCCTGCCACAACAATCTGCATCACCCTTTGTAGTCTCCAGGCTTGTACCCATACAGATCCTGGTGCCAAAAAACCCTGCCACTGTTTTTCCTTTGCTTTTTTCCATGGCCGTCCCTGAAATACACCCTTTCCAAAAAGGCCTGTGAAGCCCAGTTCCCATACAGAAGAGTGTAACTTAACAGTCATGTAAAAACAACTCATTGTAAAATACATGGTCTGCCTATTTATCTATGGATATGAATATATGTGTGTATGTACCTCCACTTATCTTTCTCTCTATATTTATACATATATCTATATCTCCACACATATAGATAGGGAGGTAAATGTAAGCCAAGAGGGGAAAACTAACAAAATATTTGAGGTGCTTCCGTTGCCCTCCTCTCCTATAGCAAATGAAGTCCTGACAAATTTTGTGTTATTATCCCAACAATACTTTGGTGACAAAAAGAGAGAAAATGGGCAGGAAGAAAGACAAATTGGTGGCAGAATGGGTAGTAGATCCAGCCTGCCCAAAGCCTGTTCACCAGAGCACTACAAGTGATGTGTCCTTGACCCACCTACTCCTGGGTGTCATAACTGAATGAGCAATAACAATAAAAAAAACAGCCACACATCCAGAAGATAATCTTTTACAGTTCATTTCAGGGGATTATATCTGAGGTTTCTATTTCATAAAAAATCCCTCAAACCTAATGTCATGTAGACTGATGTGTAGGACTAGGAAAAATAGTTACCACTGAAGTGATTTAGGGTTAGTAACCCAGACCACCTACGCATTATTGGACTGAAAAATGTCCAAGTTCAGTTTTCAAAATGCTTCTCTAAGAGTAGCCTGCATGCCATATGTCTGTAAATGTTGCCTTCTACAGTACGTACAAGGAAATCCAACAGCCTTGGAAAGCTCATATTTCATTTGATGCTGCTGCTGTGTTTATAAGAAACAGAAGAAAAATAATGATCTGATGGCAGAATATAATTTATAGCTTTATGCGTAGGAGTGGGACGAAAACCCTGCCTCTTGGCAGACAGACTCTTGTCCTGCATCTTTCCAGTTGATTGCAACTCAGTGACAAACATCTAAAAGGAGTGGAGTTAGAGCTGACCGAGTTTTCCATTTAGGAAAGGCTGGGAAGTGGCCAGATACCTAAAAATGGTTTTTGACTGAATAATCTAGGAGCAGACAGAAGCATTTCCGTTAGCCTTCTGCATTGCATTTTCCTTTTAACTACATTTTGGTTTTGTTTTAGGATGTTATTGCTGACTTTCTGCAGAGCTGACAGAGATGCAAAATGAAACCAGCATCCTGGATTGGACATTTCACATGTGAAACTGGCATCAAACTTCAAAAAGAAGAAAACACAGGGAATCTGAGTGGCAAACAGTGACAATACAAGTCCCTGTAACTCACTGAGAGGTCCAGTCTTGAAATTCAATCCAGGAATGAGGCCAGTTTACACCAGCTGAAATATAAGAACATGAAACTGCATAGAAGATAGTCTGAGCATCCTCACTATGAAAGATCAAAATCAGAGGGGCTTTATTTTCAACTTTTCAATGGAAAAAGTGTAAGGGACATAATTTTAGCTCAAACCCCAAATCTTGTTGACAGCAGGATGATGCTAGTTAAATGGTTTCAGCCAGGACAAGTCACTTGAAAGCCCATTTTTTTGGCTTTGAATAAGCTGTAAGATCTAGCACCTTTGAAGTCCAGAGTTTTTAAATATTTAAGACAACCAGAACCCAACAGCCTTCAAATTACTTCAGTGGGAGTTAGATAGATACCTGGTTTTGAAAATCTGGCCAAAGTGATATATAAAAATGAGACTTCAGTTTGGAAAGATCTTCAAAATTTTTACATCTATTTCTTTTTCAAATTGTTTAGCATGTAAATGTGGTTTGGCCAAACTTTGTCATAAAATGAAATCCAAGGATAACTTTGGAATTTTTTTTTTTTCATACTTTCCAGCATCAATGGTAACTTTAGTAACTGGATATGGTCTGGCCCCATTCCTAATTCTAACACAGAGCAGAGGGTACTTGATACAAAACGGTGAACTATTTTTAGAGAATATAAGAGAAATTAGATGCATAAATGGTGGCTGTGCAGCAGAATGCACTGAAGGGTCTATCACAAAAATATGACAAATCTGGAGGAGGGAGACATGTTTTTGCCACTTGTAATCCGAGTTACTGCAAGGTGAACACTCCCTTCACATTTCTTATTCAGGCCCTAAATCAGTGACTCTCACATGACCATGCATATAAACAACCACCAGCAGATGAACAGGACGGTTCCTGAGCATCAGCTGAACTGTTGTGTCTCTGTAGGCCATGGGACAGTCACTGCTTCCTTAAAGCCCAACAATGAGTGGTTCCCTTTTGCAACCACTTCCCCAAACTGGCTCAGGGACGCATGGAGCCCCTCACAGCACTATCAAAGCAGGAAAGAAATGAACTATCCAACCAACCCAGACATTATTTATCTTTAATATTGATACTCCTGGTGCCTTGAGCCCAAACGCAGCTGTGTATAAGGTTCAAAGCAAGAGGCCCTGACCTATGCTCATTTATCAACTAATAAACATTTCAAGATCAGCAATGACTAGAAATATCCACGCTCAATTAAATCAGATCCGGCCTCATAGATGATGTCGTCGATGACTGTTCAATGACCTCTGGTAGCTGATCTCTGGTAAACCTCTACCTAAATCACAGACGCTGTCATGTTTGGTGGTATAAGCCGCAAGACCAAAGACGTCAATGGCTTGAAGACAGTATTGCTATTTTCCTGCACTGTGGTGTTTTCTGCAGATTAGAGCAAGGGTGTATCAGCATGGACAGCATGGGTCAACCTCAAGCTCAGTAAGAAGCAGTTTATGCTACAGCAAAACCCTTGTACAAGGCTGACTGATGTGGAGTATCAGAAGGCCTTTCCACAAATGTTGTAAACCCTATTCCCACCCATCCAAAATCCTCCTACACAGAAACCCTCAAACATGCAAGCCAGCAAAACAGGGGCAAAATAAAAGTAACAAATGAATGTTTAACATTTAATCTATTTTTTACGGAGTTGGAAATAAAAACCATGCTGCAACATTGCAGCAAACTTTCTGTGAATATTTCTCTTTGTATATTTTGTATTTTGTTTCCAAATGAACACTGCGCCCTTTAATTAACAAGGGTGGGAAATGCTGTCCTGAGGTCAGAGCAGTGATAAAAAGTGCACAGCTCTAGACGCTGTGATGAGACACGGGTCCTCCATCTGCCAAAAGCTTACGTGTGGTATTAGCCAAGTTATTCACATCTCCCGTGTGTCTATGGAACATTTTTCTTCTCCGGTGTTTATACATGGGGAATCAGAGGAGTCCTGAATTACGAGCACAGCTTTATATTTAAATATTCACAAAAAGATTAATGACTGGCATTTGAGCCACTGGTCTGAAGGTAGACAGGTCCAGCTTTTAAGTATTTAATAGAAAACCATAATAAACATGGAAAACTATTTTTAAGAAGCAATTTTTATGCAGGTGAACTATAAAGGATGCCTACTGTCCTTGGGCTCGCTAAGCTTTTGGAGGAGGTCTTCATAATTACCAAAGGTAAAACACAGACTGAAAACACAGTTCAAGGAATATTGTCATCAGTAAAATGACAGTATCTGATTATATGACTTAGTGCTTCAACTAACAGATACTCTAAACCAACTCAGATAAATGACGAAGAATGGCCTGAAAATGAAATAAAGAAAAAAAAAAAAAGGAAAGAAAGAAAGAAAAGACCTCAAGAATTTTTCTTGGTGCTGTCGGAAGGTGTCTCGTCTTTTCTTTTTTGGTTTAATGCAAGACGTTTCTGCATCTGGAAGACTCCAGCATCACCCGCTAGCATTGCTGAAGCGAAGGTCATGCCTGCCTTTCCATTATAAATCCCTCTGTCTCCCTCCCTTCTCTCTCTCCCCGCCTCTTTTTCTTCCCAGAGAGTTTTATAATTCAGCTGTAAGAAATTGCTTCTGGCTGAAACTTGGCAGCAAAAGTCTGATTTCAGGCCAGGAATGATCCCCCTCCCTGCCTAATTTTCAAAACCCTTTTCTTTTGGTCAGATTTAAGCCACAGAAGAGTGGAGCGGGAGGGCAGCACGGTGGCTTCGGCACAGGAGCTGGCTGGCTCCGGCTGCTTTCATAATGCTTCAGCGCCTCTTTATTTTTCCAGCTGAAATAAGGGTGATTTCTGCATAATGTGGCAGGGATATTTTTGTGTATGTGTTTGTGTTTAAAGCGGAAAATGGCTGAGTCATTGCTGCTCAAAAGCGGTTTTGCTGTGTGAGCCGCTTGCTTTCTTTCTGGTTCTCCTTCATTTTCCTTTGTGTTAATGTTTAAAAGAAAGGTCCAAAATAACACGCTCCTCTGTGGGTCAGAAAAAAAACGCCCTCACAAATGCTTGTGTGTGCCTCGAGAGTGCTCCTGTAGTGTCAGAGCTGAACAGAAAAATTTAAATGACAGTACTGTGTCCAATTCTGGAGCCCCTACTACAAGAGAGATATGGACGTGCTGGAACGTGGCCAGAGAATGGCCACAAGGATGATTAGAGGGCTGGAGCACCTCTCCTATGAAGACAAACTGAAAGAGTTGGGGTTGTTCAGTCTGGAGAAAAGAAGGCTCTGAGGAGACCTTATAGTGGCCTACCAGTATCTTAAGAGGGCCTTCAAGAAAGCTGGTGAGGGACTTTTTAGGATGTTGGGTAATGGTCTGACCAGAGGGAATGGATTAAAACTAGAGATGGGTCGATTCAGACTGGACGTTAGGAAGAAGTTCCTCACCATGAGGGTGGTGAGACACTGGAACAGGTTGTCCAGAGAGGTGGTGGAAGCCCCAGTCCCTGGAAGTGTTCAAGGCCAGGCTGGATGGGGCTTTGAGCAGCCTGGTGTAGTGGGAGGTGTCCCTGCCCATGGCAGGGGGGTTGGAACTAGATCATCTTTAAGATCCCTTCCAACCCTAACAATTCTATGATTCTATGATACCGTTGTAACAGTGGTGACATAGTAAAGAACTGGGAGTGCTTTAGATGGTGTTCCTTGGATTACGAGAAGGATCCAGACTAAAATCACGTCTCATTGTGTGAAAAGGCAGTGAGGATTAGTCCTGATTTAAAAGCTACCAGGCAAAAAAAGAACTGAGACAAAATAGGAGAGGAGATGCAGGGGCTCAGGGCAGAGCCACCCAGTGGCCTTTGGCATGTTTGAGCCCAGCACTAGCAGCAAGGTTGGTGTTAACATAGCCAGGGGCTGTGTTTTATATATATATAAATAAATAAATAAATAAATATAACACATTAACACAGCCAGGGGCACACCATATCTACCTGCTTTGTGCTAATGTTATATCCACACCAGCAAAATTAAAGGAAAGCAGCCACTGCTGGGTGGTGCTCACAGAAGGAAAGGTAATGCCGATGCTGAAGATGGCTGTGCAGCCTCTTCTCAAACACCCATGTGTGTGTGGAGGAGGCTCCTGAGCTGATTCTCTTCCAAGCCCCAGCAGCTACTTTATCTGCTCCAAGCAGTTTGTGACCCCGATACTGAAGGTGCACCATCCAGCCTTCAAGTGGCTTGAAAATACTACTTTTCTTCAGTGCTTCTATGAGGGTTTACTAGAAGGACCTAATTGTCCGAAGCCTGCTGTGACACGGAGCGGGGTACTTGAGGAGGGTGAGCCTCATGCATCAGGTTGCTCCATAGCATAGCACCCTCTGGCTTCAAGTGCATATGTACCTCTGTGGACCTGGGAATATTAAGCCACATATCCAATGAAAAACATCAATTAGGCTGTGAAAATACAGGAATCGGTGATTTCCCACGTGGTGTCAGAAGGTGGGGGAAGAGCCCTGCCTTGCTGCATGAGGCTGTTTTTCTCAACCATGGGAGCTGCCGCTTGAGCGGCTCTGCCATGTTATCCCTGCAGCTGTACCCTGCCCGAAGAGAGGGACTGCTGGGGACATCGGCCTCTGTGCGCAGCGCCGCACCCAGTCCCTGCACTGAAAATGATCTTTAGGCCCCACAGAAAAAAATAGTATGTGGTCATCTAATTAAAGACCGTATCATAAAGCTTGTACAGAGTGGGACCAATTATGGTTGACTTGGCAACTTTAATTCTGGTATTTCCAAACTTCAGGCTTTGGGAATTCTTTTGCGTCTTGGTTTTCATTTGTTTGCATCTATGTATTGCCCTCTGCCTCTGATCACACCACTCTCCTCCTCCTAAACATCCCCGTGGCTTCTGCAACTTCTTCTCCTTTTAACTTCCACCCACCCACATCCCACAGAGCTACTGCTACCTTCTTCTCCCTGACGCTTGGGCATGGAGAGACACGTGGATCTTGTTTCCAGTGTTTGGAACCACAAATATTTGGGGTGGAACTGGAGAGAATAGTTTGGTCAACCCCTGCATCTGCTGCCCAGAGCACAGCCTGTGTGGAAGGAACCGCTGCTGAATTCAGCTGACTCAGAAGTCTTAGAGGAGAGTGTGCAAAAGGAGATATTTTAGATATTTTCATGGAGAGTAGCGGAAACCGTATTCTTGCTATCTTAGTGACCTCTGAGTCAAAGTTCCTGCTTCTTTCTGTGAGGAATACTGTGTACCCCTCAAACCACCACAATAGTTTGTGGTTTGAAGTACCCAATTAAAAGGACTTTTTTTTTAAGGCATCTCTGTATGAAGCCCATAATGCAAATCTGAAGGAAACTATTACCTTTTTTTTTTTTTTTGCTCACCACCATGAGCTCCTGGAGGCACAAGAGACGAGCATGGGGAATGTTTTAATTCACATGACACGCTTTGCAAAATGAGATGGGTAGTAGATTACTTACACTCTGCTGTGACTAGGCTTGGGTAGCCACTTCTTAGAGCTGTGTCTTGGTTGCAGAATCACTTCATGATTGCAATAAAGATCTCTGCAGTCCTCACTTTTCCAAGAGGCAGCTGTTGAAGACATAAGGATTCAGGTTGAATTAATCCAATGTGAGTTTAGGCAGTAAATGAATATGCCTAGATTAAGGTCATGGTCATCAGAAAGCTTCCTCTACAGAGAATGGAAGCATCTCCAGAAAATCACCAGATTTAAATCCTGGAGAGACCTCTGCCTCCCTCTTTAATGATTACAAAGCTGTGGCTCCTGACTCAGGTGCATTTGGTAAATATCTACAGAGCCTTCCTGCCCAGCTCATGCAGTTGGACACGGATGGGGAAGGGAGCCTGGAGGGAAGCCATAAGCAGAAACAGCCTGATATTTGTTTTCAAAGCATGCAGGGAGTCATCCCCATGGACTGAAGTTTTGCGTAGGTCAGGGATGCTGTTGTGTTCATTTTGCCTCTCTCTCAGAACTTCTTGCTGGCAAACATCCCCACCTTGGGAAGCAAGACTGCCAGCCTCCGGCACTCAGAAATTATGAGTCAGTTATCAGAAAAAGCCATGTGACAAGCTTTAAAAGCAAGGAGGTATTAAAAAAAAAAAAAAATAGAAGAAGAAGAAAAGAGAGAGAGATGGCTGGATTCTTCTGAGTTTCCTTCTGGTTTCTGAGGCTTTTAGGTTTGACTAAGATTCATGTTTTCCAAGACTTGTCCTGCAACAGTGAGGTCTGGAAACTTAATTTTCTTCAAGAGAAAGCTAAGTTTCTTGTGCAATACATGCTTCCAGGAGCAGGGTCTTTAAGAAAAAAAAAAAAAATTAAATAATGTGAGATGTAATAAAAAACATTGAGGTTGGCAGTACTGCAGAAGAGATGGTGGGCTGTGGGTCTGTGAGAGCAGCAATGATGAGCGAAGCATAGAGTGTCGTTCTGAACTTGAACTCTTGTGTTTATACTGAGTTGAGCTATGTGTGTTATGCCAGACTGGGTCCATAAGAATGTTGAATTTCCTCTTTTTCTATGTATTTAAAACCCTGCATTTTCCTTCACATCCCATCCAGAAATCTCAACACTGTGTTTTTGATTATTTAAAGAAAAAATTGTCACTAAACCAATGGTGCTCTATGTGGACAACTCAAAACTATTCCCTCTCCCTAATTAATTGACATTGGCATCATATTTATTGGATGTGTTTTTAATATTCCTTCCCCCCTTCTTTTTTTCCAATAGGAGTGGCCAAATCAGCTATCCTCACTCAGCTCGTGTGTCGTTTGTGGGTGGAAATTTACAGCTTCTGAAGCCGAGCAGAGATGAGGCAGCGAGAGAAGGACTCAGGAGGTAGCTGGGAGATCACTCCTTTGTAGTAACTGCTCTGAGCCCCAGTGCCAAACCCGAGATGTCCCCAAATGTGATCTGCACCGCCTTGATCCATAGCCTGCTGCAGGACAAATTTTCTGGGGGAGGGAGAATAAAAGGAAGAAAAGGCAGTAGTTTAATAGGATTTAATCTTTCCATCAGCAGCGCTCAGCGCGGTGCGTGGTCTGACGGGAGAGGCAGTAATGCTGCACAGGCTCCATGAAATTTGCGGCTGCATCCACCCCTACAGTGCAGTACATCTCTATAAACATCTCTTCCCTGGCCTCTCACAAGCAGTAATTGGTAAAGAGCACTTTAAACCTGCTCCAACTGGCAGTGAAATCCTACTTTCAAAATATTGGCTGGGGCAACTTATTTGTATGTTTTGAACAATACTGCACGAGCAATTGTAGATGCTTTTGAGAAACATTACACTGTGAAAAACCCCCAGAGAATCTCTTCGTGACCATTAGGATTTAATTGTGGAAGGCAGAAGAGGAAAAAAGCAAAGGACAGCAAGTAATGGATCGTTATGACTCATGTTGCCTCAGAGGCTTTTTTTTCAGCTGGTGCTGTGTGTATGGTTATTAAGTTATTTATTATTAAATTTGGACTGACTTCTTATGGTAAATTTGAGCTTAAAAATTACCAGCTTGGTACCCATGAAATGTGTGTAAAAGGTGCAAAATATTGATAAAAGGATCCGCTAAGGAGAACAGAAGGGTTAAACTAATGTAGAAGTAGTCTTAACACAAGTTAAACCTAAGGATAGATAAAAGCTTGGGGATTTACTGGAAAAAAATAAATCTCTTTACCTAAAAAGCCAAAAATCCTGCCTAAAGAAAAATAAAAATTAAAAAGGAACACGCTGGAGCTTCTACATAAAAAACCACCCCAAAACATCAAAACAAAACAAAACAAAAAAACGCCAAAAAACATCCCACAAACCAAATCAAAAAAACCCCAAAACACAAGAAAAAAAAAAGTCCCTCTGAAAATTAGGAATACTGAAATCTGGAACTCCTATTTCAGTCTAGATCTATATGTAATGCTTTACAATCTTACCACTGTTTACCCTCCTCTGCTTCATTTCTGATTTTAAAGCAAAGTTTTTTCTCTCTCGATAAATCTCATTTTGCGTCCTTGATTACTGTTGCTCAGCAAGTATTTCCCAGTCTTTGGCCTCCCCTCTGAAGCCTAAACTGTAAATTTTTTTGAGGAGAGGGACTGTCTCTCATTATGTGCTATACAGACTTCAGCACTACAGATCTCCAAAGTGTTTAATTCCCAGGGAAAGATGCTGCCAAATTTTTTGCTGGTGGCCCACTTCTGATTTCAGTTTTCAGCTCAGAAGTTCATTCCTTCTTGCAAATCCAACTTCTGGAACTATCTTCAGGCTTCCCAGGAGTTTTGTAGCCCCAATGATGGGGGGTGGAGGTCAGGCTACAGGCACATGAGGATGAGAGAAGGAAAAAAAGTGAAACAGAGCTGTGGGAGAGGCTGGAAAAGCTGTACAAAGGGGATGGGAGGAATGAAAAATGGTAGATCTCCCTCCTGGAACAAGATATTCCCCTCCATCCTTCTCCTTGCTTAGTAGAAACTACCATCTTACCACCTCCCAGATTCTTCTTGGACGCATTAAGTGATAACAGTAATAGCAGTAGCAGCACTAGCAACAGCACCAGCAACAGTAGGAATGAATAGTAATAATAACAACGATTTATTTTCTTTTCATCATCAGGTGAACCCAAGTGGACTTTCACTATGTTTCCTTCTGAGGACCTTCTCTATAGTGCCTCATAATAAATCTTTGTGGACCATCTTATCTGTCACTCTGTCAAGTGAAGGCTACATCAGTGCTAATACCAAGGTTAAGAGTAAAGAAGGGAGCAATATCCCAATTATCATTCCAGGCACATGGTGTAATTGTGCTGCTGGCTGCCGGCCATGCAGCTCTTGTGGTAGCAAACAGTACTTTCCCTCAGCAGTCCCAGCCGCCCTGTTTTCATATGGACCGGGAAGGTCAGAAAAATCAATTAGCAATATGGGATGTTAACGAAAGCCAAGTCCAAATGCAACTTCAGAAACACTGTTCTGAAAGATTAATGTATCTTTAAAAAACAAACGGACATCTGTATCACTTTTAAGGGCTGCTTGTGTCTGCTGCTCCTACTAGAAAGAGCCAATGCTCTCGCTCTGTACGGCAACGCTGTCTCTTACCTGCCACACGATCATACATCAGATGGGGCTTGCTGAACTTGGTGGTGTCTGTACAAAATCCACAAAAATTACCTCATCTCCATCTGAGATGGGGTTTAGGAAGCAGACAGACACACCAAGTTGGATGAAAATGGAGACAGCGACAAGGTGTGATTGCAGGAGTCATCCACCTTACGCACCACGACGTGCAGGTCTGAGGATGCTGCCAGACCCCGGGGGGAGGGACCAGGCTGACATAGTTCAGGCTTTGTAGTTGGAGCAGGGAATAAACCTCACACTTCTGAGGTTTATGGCCAACGTAGTGCTACCTCAGGCAAGTCACCTTCCTTTTAGTGGTCTCTAATAGCAACACCTGGCAGGGGCATTGTAAAGTTTAATGAAGTGCTTCACTATCCTACTGTCAGAGATGCCAAAGACTGTAAAGTATCATTAAATTAATTGTCATCTGGCACATCAGTCTTCAAATGGTTTAATCTAAATTGCACCTCTGCTTTCTAAAATAAATATTTTATTTCTGTCATGCAGGAATGTGCAAAGTAAAATACAATCTTGCTGCTCCCAAGCCCTATTGAAAGTCATATATAATATATTTGTTAGATATTCATACTCTTTTCCTCACGGTTTCCTCTTCCAATTATAAGGGAAATGATTTAGAGCTGCAAAAGCTACTAAAATTGTCCCCTGGGCTCATGTCTGAATTTTCCCACCTAGCTGTATCATTCAATTAGAATTTTGCTCTTTAATAGGTGCTTTATATTTTAATGCAATGAACACTAACGAAACCACACTGGGCAAAATGACAAGATCTGACGATTCTCCCAGAAAACAGTGCTGCATTTCCTAGGCTGGAACCTTGGTGGGTACGCAAACTACATTTGCGCCACTTGGGGAGCATGTTGTGTAAAGAAGACAAGAAAAGTTGACATCCAGCTTCTTTTTCCTGTTCTCCTGCAAAAAAAATAGCACAAAACCACTTCAATTGTTTCTGTAATTTATTGAACTAGGTGGCAGCATGATCTTTAATGAAACGAGAAAGGAAAGATCCAGTAGGTCAATCATGGACCTGTGAGGACCCAGCCACAACTTTTTAGATCCCATTATGCTGAGCAATGGTTGAACATGACCACATAAGAGGAAGCCTTCTATTCAAATGTAGAGTTACAAACCACATGAGAATTAGTATTTCTTAGTTGGAAACAAGTAAGCATTATCCAAAGCACCTGCTCTGTTTTGGAATTGACTTGATATTTCTTCCTCCAGAGCCTGGGATCTGGGACTTAAAAAGTGTCACAGAGAAGGAAGATGGGGGCTAGGAATCATCCATCTTCAGATGCATCCCCATTCCTCCCTGTGTCACTGAGGGTGAAGGGCATGTAGGACAGCTTGGCTAAAGCAATCTGCAGCCTCAAAAGCGAGGAGTGTGCCCTTGAGTATTGCACTTTTCAATGTGACTCTAAGTGAATATAAATCCACTGATTGCTTGTCATGGCCCAGCCGAAACTTGCTTAGTGGAAAGTTTCATAGGAAGATCATTAACAATTACCATTAAGTGGAGGTTAAGAGTATTTTGTCTCCTTGGAAAGCTTCTTTTTCAGAAGGATTCCTTCCCCTTGTTTCTTTGTCAGGGAAGTATGCAAAATGCAAAAAAAAAAAAAAAAAGAAAAAAGGAAAAAAAAAATTTCCTGTCTTTGAACCATTTGATTACCATCATTTAAATAGATCACTGTCTCAAAATGCTCAAAAAGCACTCAGCCACTTTTTGTCTCAAAGGCTGGAAAATGATCATTGGGAACACAGCTCATTTCTGTAAGGTAGGACCAACCCTGAAAATATGTTAAAGATGGCATTATCCTGGGTGGGGCATAAGCAAAAACAGTATACGGCAGCTAATTATCTTAACACCATCTGAAATTAAACTTTTTTCCTTTGCAATCATACATGTACAGGGAGAGAACACCAGGATAGGGAAATAAATGTATCAAAAACTGAGTGAAAAAAGAAAGAATTATCCCATTTTCATTGTCAATCTTCTTTGTCATCCCTGGTGCAATTCGGTTTTGGTCAGTCCAGTAAAACAATCGTTCCTTTAACTATAGCAAAGAGCTATTTACCGATTATCTGTTTCCTAAAAGCATTGAATGCTGAGTATCCTGTTCCATTTCCTGTCAGATATTCACATGCAATTAGATACAGGCTATGGGAATGTAATGTGAAATGGGTATTTTGTTCTGAAACATGGCACTGTGCCTGCGCTCTTCCCCATCTCCTTGAGCAAAGTTCAAGTGCCAAAATGAAAGGCGTGTTTAATGCCAAAGGTGATTCAAGTTCAGGCCAAAAATAACTCCAGACAACTCAATTCTGAATTATTTTCCTTCTAAACATTTTTTTTGGGAAATGGAAATACTGCCGGCTGTTTGAGGCTGGGATGCTAACAGCAAAACCTCTTGCAAGCTATTCAAATGTCAGCCACTATTGTGTACAAAGTCTTCCATATCACTGTGGAATTTGGAAGAAGAAGCCAACAAAGCAGACAGATTTACTGTGTATTTGCAGAATTTTCCAACTCTAGTTTTTTTTTTTTTTTTTTTTTTATAAAAACACTGTGAGAATGTGCTCCTCCTATAACATTTTTGCCTTGCTTCCAGGACACAGGTTGTCCACATAATATGTATTTAATGATATTTGATTTTGTAAAATTGCATTTCATAGCCTAGATTATAGTTTAAACTTGAAGTTTAGAAATTATGGGTTAAATATTGGGTGTGAAATAAAGTACATAGAAAAAGCCAAATGAGTACATTTGAAGAGTCTTACTTTTCTTGTACACTACTGCAGAACAACCTTAGACCTTTTCTCCTCTCTTTTTTTCTCTTATGTAGCATTTAATCCCAGTTATTTCAAATGGCTTCTGAGGCAAAGCAGGGGGGTTTGTTGCTCACAATGATGGTATTTTGAACCACGTATCCAGTGGAGATGAAACATGAAGCCATGGACTTCTTTCTGAGCTTCTTCAATGTGAATTTTTGGATAAGTCTTTCCATCTGAACAGACTTTAAAGACAATGGCTTTGGAGACAGGGATGTGATATGTGATACATCCCATGGAGGTCCTTCAAAATTAGATTTGGGGTTTTGAATTATATTAGATAGTACTGTGTCAGAGTCATGAAAAGGACTGACAAACCAGTGGGTTTGGCCCTAGATGCTAAAGAAAGGTCCTGATGAATATGATGTATCTGAATTTTTCTGAAGAGGCTTAGCTGAAAAGTAAAGTTACTGAAAAGAAAATTGGTTCTGTTTTACCTCAAACTAGGATGCCAATTTGTTTGATAACTGTGTAATGGAATATCTGAGCACAAAAGTGGCGGGGGGAGACAAAAAAAAAAAAAAAAAAAAAAAAAAAAAAGACTTTTTTAGAAGGTCCTTCTCTGACAGGGAGAGGTGGAGCCTTCTGCCCATCTGAAGAGATTTTGACTACTAATTGCTTTGAAATGAAGAATAGCCAGAATCCAAAGGTTTTGCACCTTCTCGATTGCAGTCAAGTATGCAAAGAAAAACACAAAGAATCATAATGGGGAAATGGCTCCTTCTAAGGACTTTGAAGACAAATGCCCTTGCAGGCTTCTTGGGAAAGAGCAAACCAAAGAGCCAGAGGTTCAAAGACAAAATATTAAATAAACATAAACTAGGCCTGAATGGAAGGTATAGAAGCAGCATGTAAAAAATATTCTTGGAGTAACCACAGTTAACTGAGACAGAAAAGCTGACAGAGTGACAGTCTATGCAATGCGGCTAGAAAAAAACATCTAGTCCTGAAAGCTGCTCCAGAGGCTATACAGTTGTGGAGGTTGAACGGACAGTGGGGGTTTCCATCTTTGCTGACACTAGAGAGCCTCGGGATTAGGAGCAAGAATCCTGCAGGAGATGGCTGCCAGGACAGCCGTTTCCTTGAAGAGTCTGGCTCTGAGACGAATGCCATGGCGGTGTAGTTGTGCGGTGGGTGCAGAGACACACGCTCACTCTGACCCTCCTCTGAGCTGGTTGCACCTGAGCTACCTCCAGCAAGAAGCTGTGGAGCTCCGTTTCATGCCGTGCTGAGCCTGAGTGAAGTTGCAGAATTGAGTGCTTGGGCTCCCAACAGCCCCAGTGAAAACAGCCAATTTGTTCTCTGGAACCGGCTCTTCTCTCTGGTCGGCTAATGTCTTTCTGCTGTCAACTTTCTGCTTCTCCGAGACATACTGTCAAAGAGTCTCAGCAGGGAGACCTGTGAGAAAGCTTTATAAATAATAACCCATGAAAGAAAGATAGAAATCTATTCACAAAAAATGAAATAGTGAGCATGAAACAAAAATTCATTAAAAATGTATGAACAGAGTAATAAGACTAGCTTTGTTTTGGCATCGGCAGCCTGCAGAAAAAAAAAGGAGTGAGAGAATCATATTACACAGATGAAAAGGAAGGGAGGCAGAAAAATGGATTGAATAGATAGCAATAGCTATACACTTTAGCTTAAAGGATTATCATCGAAAACCATATAAATCTGAGAACATTAAAAATCAGGAATGCCAAAAGGGGCATTTGGATGATGCAGAATTAATTAAAGAGAAAGAAAGACAAAGACAGAAAATGCACTTCACAGGAAACAGAGAAAGGAGTGTGAAATCTGCTGACTTCAGTGAAATCAGCATCTCGATCTCCTTGCCAAGAGGACAGAGAGAAGAGATGTGAGCAGCTCTTTGGAGACTTTACATAGTTGATGGCACTGTTACTCTGTCCTGGGTTGAGCGACACAGGACTAATTTCTCTTCTAATGGTGGGGAAAACTGCACTTTTAGAAGACTCTAGTGTCTGAATTCATGAAAATATTTACTTTATAGCCAGCTAGGCTATGTGGGATTCAAGGTCTCAGTGTTTTCAAGCCTTACCAGGTGCAGGCATGAGGAGGAGCAAAGCCTGGGCATTTGACCCAGGCTGGCCAACAAGATTACTTCATACCATGAACATCACATTCAATATAAATGAGAAAGTTTGTTGCGTAGTTTCTCTCTCTCTTGATGGCGGTGGTCCAGAGAAACTCCTTGCCCTGATGCCGGACCCTTGAGCCCTTCCCTTCCTCCCAAAGCTGTTGCACTCGCAGTGTCCGACATTTGCTGTCCACTGCTGGGAGTGCACAGCTTCCTGCTGGTAGAATTGGCTGAGTACAATTCTTGTAAATCTTATATTAGTATCAGGATTAATACTGATTCTTTGATATTATTGTTAATTATTTAGTCTTATCCTATTAAATCTATTTATATTTCAACCCTGGTGTTTCCTTGCTTTCCCCAGTTCCCCTTTCTAGGTGGAGAGGGCTCATCGGGTGATAGAATAATTGTCTAAAGGACAATAAATTGTTATGGGTTTTCTCAAACCATATCATACTCTCAAACTACTCTTGCATAGTCCTGAGAAATGTTTCCCAGCCTTTTGAGAGCTGAGGCCCCCTTCAGGTAGTTGTAGCCACCCACATCCCCACCTTGTAGCCCTGACAGGGGTTGTGCCAGATGTTTTGCTATTGGCATCTGCCCTAACCACCCTTTCCTTTCTGCTGTGAGGAGGACTGGTGAGCTGCTAAAGGTATTTCAGAGTGTGGCACTTGCTCTGATATTTTCTGGACAAGTAAAAGAAACAGCATAATAATCATCCTTTTTTTCCCAGGACTCTAGTCTGGCCTGGGGCATACCATAGGCCACGAAACACCACCATTTCTGCACTAAGCACATCACGTGTCTCAGTGCTAACTGGCATTTCTCATTAGCTCTGCTTCCAGGCTCCTGTTTACTTCTGCCTATCAGTAGAGCCGAGCAGGCAGACCCATTTTACATGACAAAAAGTAATCTCAGAAGGAATTGGCCAATAAACCTGGATTATAGCTAGTGCCATGTAGTGCCAAAAGTGCCTGCTGGTGGCTTCTGGAGGACTTCCTCCAGCCACAGTCTCATGCTCCCTGGTGCTTTGACTAAAGCAGAGGATCAGTGGGGTGGCATTTTGAAGGCCTCGATGCTCCCCAATAGGTTTGTCTCTGAAATAATGTGGAGCCGAGAAGCATCCCCTCCTTCTAGGTTGCCTCCCCGCTTCCCAAACTAGGAGCAACCCAGGGCGAATTAACCACCCAGCACCAAGGGGTGAGGTGGTCAGGTAGTGCTGGTGAGAGATGCAACCTCTGCTCACTCAAGTAAGCCCATGATGTATGAGCCCATGGTATTAAATGGTCTGGAAAATAGCATCTATGCTTCTCTGCTTTGCCTTAGCAGAATATAGCACCACGGTGCCCTTTGCTGTCCTCTCCTTCACATGGCTCCCTTCGCTTCTGAGTTTTGTCAGGATGGTAGATTTTTATTTTCTTAATTAAGCCAGAGCCAAAACACAACTTTGTTCACATGGACAGAGAAGATTAAAAAAGAACAATTGAGGTTAATAACACATTACCTCGGTGTGAACTTCTGAAATGAGCTAGCTTGATTCCAAAATACCTTGGTAATTCTTTGAATGGATTACAGCTTCTTTTTAGGAGAGAAAACAAACCCAAATCCTCCTTGGCTAGGTTTAACTCTCTGTGTCACATTCTGCAATCTCATACTAAGCCAAAACCCACATGTTTGCTCTAGTCAGATTATAGAAACTAGCTTAAATTTGGGTCTGGGAGCTGAAGTCACTGTGTGACTTTGAGCTGACACTAGACAGTGTAAAGCAGCTGAAGGCTGGGCACTGGAGAACAGAAGCAAGGCAGGTTTCAAAAGCTGCAGCAGAAGTGAGTGGTGAATCCAAGGATACCAGCACCTGTGTTCAGATCTGCTCTTGTCAACACTTGCCCTGCTGCATGCAAGGCCAACGTTAGTAGTTATCTGACAAAGCATTCTCAATGAAAGCTTTTTGGCCTGACATGGGTATTTGGAGGTCAATAAAGTAAGAATGTAGAAGGTTTTAATGCGAAGATAAAAGGTCCTAGAGTCTGTGTCTAGAGGAAGAAAATCAGGAACAGGCTGGCTTTACGTTTTTAAATGCCCAACAACTACCATAATAATCCTACCACAGCCAGCACACAGCTTAATATTGCATGCCCAGATTGCCTTAAGAGGAGCAAATTCAGTAAGGTCAACTTCAGTCCTTATCTCTGTCCTTGAAACAGAGAAGTAGCATCCTTAGTCTTCCCTTGCAGTGAGTCCTTGTGATGAGATGGCACCTGCAGCCTTGTCTGGTTGGGGGACGTTTCCAGTCCCTACACTGAGTCCCTGTGTTGAAAACATCATGAATAACATGGTCAGTGTCTGGAAAGCTGTTGGCAACAGTTAGAAATAAATGTACAAGGACATGGTTTTTAATAAAATAACACAAGTCAGAAGCCCCAGTCCAAATCTGGCTCCTGTTTTGCTGCTTATACGTAACAGTAGAATGATAATCTTTTGATTTCAGAAAGTTTACCGCAAAAATAAGCAAGGTAGGCAAATGTTGAGGAACAAAGGTTTGGTTTTGTTATAGAAAGTTAGGAAAGACTGAACCTACTATTTTTTCCCTTTATTCCATCCCATTGCCCCAGCTATAGGGCCTCAGACCATTACAGTAATTGCTCTTGTTCCAGTTTTGCCCATTTAAAGACCCCAAAGTCTTTTCAGAAAAAATCAGTAGCTTGTTAAGTTTACGTTTTGATGAATATTTATTTTTTTTACAACAATGAGAAAAACAAACAAATAAAAAAGGCAGAACCTCAGTCATCTCAGGCTAAAGCTCGCTCTGCAATACCAGCTTGATTTAGAAACGTTTCTGGGAACTCCTCTGTTTCTGCTCTGCTCTCTGGTACATGGTCTCCTGTGGGAAATATGTTTGTTTTCCAGGAACTTTTAGATGAATCAGAGCAAGCATTTTTGAGACAGGACTATGAAAAAGGAGACGTTTTTCATTCATTTTTTGATTTTGGAGGAGGGAGGAGAAGAAGGAAGGAATTAAAATTCTGTGTCTCAGAATTCAGGTTAACTAGCCTGAATACTATATATATATATATATATATATACACACATATACATATAGGTGGTTGGTGATATAGAAAAATATATATATATATTGTCTATGTATAAAGATATATACCTGAATATATATAGTGTGTATATATATATATATATAAGTCATATGAGGAGAGGCTGAGGGAGCTGGGCATGTTTAGCTTGGAGAAGAGGAGGCTGAGGGGAGACCTCATTGCCCTCTACAACTACCTGAAAGGAGNATATATATAATATGTTATATATAGTGGCAATATATATTATTTATATATAATATTTACTTTGTTCATGGCTAAAATCTTCAACTGTTTACCTCGGAGGCTGACTGACTAATTTTAATGCAATCTACAGCAAATACTTGGACCTCTGAGAACTTAAAAACTCAGTAGTATTCACAAACCTTTTCATAGCTCAGGACTTGTGGAGTTTGTAATTGCTGCTGGGATCTCTGGTGGAATTTGTACATTTTGCCAGATAAACTGCTTTGAAGCTTTAGAGCTTACTAACATAGAAATTGAGTGAATTGTTTATAAGGTTTGGTACAGATGTCACCCATTTAAATTTTATAGCCATGTTTGAATACAGTGAAATTAATCCTGATTTATTTTCATACCTGTGAAATAATAGCCAGGCACTTAATTGTACATTCTTTGTGGCAATTCATTATTTCATTAGATCTTGCTATAATCAAGACGTAAGTCAGGGAAGGAAGGACTGTGTTGCATTTTCTGTTACACTTGCAAATGCAGCAATTAGTAGTGACAGAGGCTCATGAATAAATAAAAATTTACTGATGGCCTCTCATCTATACATATTTAAGACCCTTTTATGATTTGAAGGAAGCAATTGATTTGGACTCAAGTAAGAGACTATGTTATGACCACCTCTGAAAGGTCTGCAATGAACTTCCAGCCCTACTCCAATGTGCAAAGTGATTAACCACAATTTAAATGCTATATTGCCTTCACTCCAAACACTTGGCTACATCTCAGTAGCCTCATCTAAACAAACACTTTTCCCTTTGTGTTATGACTTCTCAGAGAAAAAGACTCAGTTTTCTGAAGAAATACAGTGCATGGAGATTTGTACCTCCTGTGACAATAATCTGTGGCTGTTGCCCTTTCACTGAGCCGTCACATTCCCAGGTGAGATCATGGGAATCCAGGCATAGCTGCAGTCTACTGGGAAGAGAAGAAAATGCTTTCACTTGCATTTTTGGGTCCAAGCCAAATGGCAGAGTGATGTGTGGGTCAGGCATGATGTGGCAGCAGCCACTTACCTACTTCAGCTCCTTGGCCAGTGAGGGACTCAGGGACACGTTTAACTCTGCTGTTAAAAGTGCAACTTAGGCATGTACTTAGGTGCTTTGTTGATCAGGAATGGATTTCATTGCATGCTTTGCTAGACTAGTGCCTAAAATCTTCTGGATGTTGTTGATAAGACGTTGTCTATAACCTCTGCAACAAAGGCCCAGTCCTTTGAGACTCTTGTCATGCTCCCTCCCAAATGACTAAAGGAAGTAGCAAATGTCCAGATTTCTCTAGGACTGGGATTTTAATCTTTCTCTTCACTTATTACATGTTTGCAAGTGTACGTAAATGTAATAAAGCATGGGATTATACCATAATGATCGAAAACATAAATATTTAAGATGATCATACTGTAGAATACATACGTCATGGTGGTGAAATTGCAGTCAATTTTTGTTTCAGTAGAGACTGTCTAGAAACTGATGGCATGTTGAGGATAGATGCTCATCTTACGCTCAATAGATTGCCCCAAACTAATGCCTTAAAGTGATCTGTTTGCTAGATAAATCTTCTTTATCATCTGTTTGTTTTGACAATGTTACTCTTTTCATCTTCTAAGCTCCATCTGTCTGTCCTCTATTAAATCTACCAGTGGAAAAAAATCAATAATCTATTACTCTCCCGATGACCCCTTTGCTACATTAGAAGGAAATGCGTGTTTGCCTGGGTACATAAGGGGGCGAGGGGTGTGTGCATTTGAGATTTCACAATTGCCAAGTACCAGCTAGGTGTCACTTGCACCATGTGTGCAACCTATAGTTCACTCTTTAAGGAAAGACCAACATACTGGTGGCACTGTGAAAGTGAGAAATGGCAGTGGTAGTAACCACTGTCTTAGTTTGCCTTTACCTGCAGGGCCATGGTGGATGTCTTTGGGCGCTGTTAGTAAAGAAAGTGTAGAAGTTTTCCCACAAAGGCTTTCCCTTTGTTTTTTTTTTTCTGTCCCTTCCTTCACCCTTACCAGCACCCTTTGCTCCCACAACTTCCACTTTGTCTAAGCAAATCCCAAAGCTCTGCCCACATCTCAGCTCTCTGGAAATAGGTGTCTGCTGCTACGGGGCAGAGGCAGACACTGTGTGGCTTCTTTCTTGCACTCTCATCTCATGACTGGGGGGATGTCAAGTGGTGTAACTGGAAATCAGACTGGGGAAACAACTGTTGCGGCATTTACACTTCCCCTTCCTCCCCCACTAAACCTACTCTTTCTGACTCAGCAACAGTGAGAAACTGCCCCTCCCCATAACCGAGTATACAAATATACTATATTCTGCCTTGATTCAATGCATTAGGCGGTGGGACACAGAATAAAAAAGTTTCAGCTACTGTAAGCTTCCTATGTACCCTTTCCTACACAAGCCAAAGCATTGAGTCTGTAGATAAGAAAACAGAGCCTATTTGGATCGTGGTAAAAAATCCTGTTTAAGCTGCCGTTCAGTGCTGTACCTCAGAGAACCCTGATGGATTATGTACTTGCAAATAATGTTTACTCCATGGAGAAAACTTAAAAAAATTCTCACCGGCTATTATCCACAATGAGGTTACTTCACTAGCTCTGGGCATAATGAAATGCTTCTCGGTTTAAAAAAAAGACCTGTTGTTTTTGTCTGCTCAGATGACATTAAGGACATAAAACTGTGGAAATTTACCAGTAAAAAAAAGTCAGAAGTTCACTCAGTTGGAGACATCAGAGACATGCCAAAACCAAAAGTTGATATCCAACAACCCCTCACTGAATTAAAATAAATAAGACTCCTCCACATTAAGTATGTGGATGCAAATAACCCTAACATGCATCTTCCACTGTGCTCCATGTCCTTAACTCCTGTTGAGGTCAACATCTGCATTTACTGTCTTTATTGAGATGGCACTTAGCCCGCAGCCCAGCCCGCACCCACTCACTGGACCTTCACTAAGCTCCTCTGTTGGATTTAGGTGTAGCTGGGATGTGCCCGTCAGAGCACACGGGACCACACAGGTAACTTTTTGACTCACACATTGCTGCTCAGAACTTTTTCCTTAACGTGCAATCTTCAGGCTATCCACAAGGTTGCTGTGTGGGTGGAAGGCAAACCAGACAAGGATAGAAGCATAGAGACGACACTTCAGTGTTGCATAGACACAACTAATGAGACTTGAGGGCACATACTAAGGCTAAGTGAGGAACAGCTATTCATTCCAATGACTACATTTTCTAATGAATAAATAATATTTGGCCAGCAAAGGAGAAAGAACTTGGCTGAGTCTCAAGCCTTGTTGTTTGGACTACGGTTCAAATTCCTACACCAATAATTATTCAGAGAATGCAGAATAGCTTTCTATAAAACTGAACGAGACGCTGAAACACAGTCAAGTGAGAGCAGCAAATGGACTGCTGAGCTGGTCAACCAGGTAACTGGGCAGCCAGGTCCAAATTTGTGATTTGGGTATGGATTTGGGGCTGGATGTCCTGACCTTAGTAGGTGCCCTAATAATAACATATTGGCTTTCCTAAAGGAGGGAGAAGCATCTCTCTTTCTCTTTGGCATTTTGACCAGAAATCCTATCCTACCATGGAAACCTTTCTTATGAAAATTTCATCAAAATTGGCATATTCACAAGAAAAGTCTCCATTTCAACAAACTGGCATTTTCCAATGATAAAGTATGTTTCTGGAAAATGCCCAAATAACTCTACTGCTTGGCACCTGTTTAAGTTGCTAAATATTGAATCAAGTGGTTCACATTACCACGGAACATCATAGCATTTTTCATTATAAGATACTTGGAAAAAAAGCAGCTATATCAGAGGGGAATTTTTGCTGGGAGTCTCTCTTTTGTAGTACCAAAAAGCACTGTGAGCAGGGATGATCACGCCACTAAACATGTGAGACTCCCGATTCATGATCAAAACCCTCAGGCTTTGGTTGCCCAAGTTGAAGTATTGGCAGCAATGCTTGCCCAAGGTATAGCTGTCCCTGTTTGCTCTCACTCCCACTTAACCCCTGACATGTTTCTGCACAACCCCAAGAAGTTTCTGTGAAAGTGGGTTTGGTCCACCACAGCTTCAGACAGTTCTGCCCACACATCCAAGAAGTGACTACAACAGGTTGGGAAAAAATGCATGTGTGAAAAGGGGCAAAGCAGCCTTATGAGGGTCCTCCTGGCTGGAGGCAACCAGCAAGTCTCTGAGGCAGAAGACCAATGATAAGAAGTGTGACATTGTTCCTACCTCAAGAAGGTATTTGATGTAAAGATCTCTTTCAGCCTCTGCTTGCAGGCTTGATTCAAAACACACCAATGTCCACAGGAGTCCTGTTTACCGACTTTGAGAGTTCTGGTATCTAAAGTTATTCTCTTTTCTAGGCTATCAGTAAGAGCCAAACCAAATTATGTTTGCTTTTAGTAGGACCAAAATAGCAAATCCCTGAGGATATTTTCTTGTTTTCTTCAGAGATCATGAAGATTTCTTACTCAGATGTAAACCTCAATGGTGAGATTCATCCTAATTTTATGTATTTAATGTCTTTACATAACTAATGATCAAGCATGATTCATCTCAGTTACCTGAGATGTCTACTTTGGAATGAGTTGAAAGGAACCCCAGGAAACACTGATTCTGTTGATTACTTCGCATCTGACCATTACAGATGAAATCTCTTCCATGTATTGGAAGTGGAAAAAACGATCTCTTCATGGTCATGTTAACATTTGTGTCACGGAGCTCTTAACAAGTTTCTTGATGACTCAGATGGCCTAGCTTCAAAGGGGTGAGGCATGAGTAGTCCAAAATGCTTATTTTCTACCTGTTTATGCACACATACACACACAGAGCTACTTAAAATACAGACATGCAGAAAGCCCATTTTCTTCCATAATTTGTAGACTCTCCACTGCAAAGACTTGAGTCCTTGATGCCTGGCACCCTGTAGGTTCACTTACGTGACTGCGCAGTGGATGCTTTCTCCTGTTGTGAGTTGTACATCTGTTTAGCACAGCTGAGAACGGCCACATTTAGTACAGGGCGGCAGAGAACCGAGTCCTCAAGAGTTTCATTCTCTTTGACTGCAGGTTTATTCTCCCCTCAGTGCACAGCCAGAGTGAGAAATTTCCAGCAGTCAATCAAAATGTGTATTTAACCCAATGAAAATCTGAGGAAACATTCCCATTGACAGTAAAATGCATGACTAACTCAGGGTAGGTCTGACAAAATCACCAAGAAATCATGCGATACGTAAATGCAGGTGAATTTTCTTCCTCCTCTCTCCCATTTCAACAGATACGAATTACATGTAAATGGTTATTCTAAAAAAAAATAAAAATGCTGCATGACATTTATTGGCTGTAGGGCATTTGAAGGCTAATGTTTTCTATTTATTCCAACAGCATATGGAAGACAAGCAATCACATGGCAGGACATGGTGCTGTGGAAAGACCCCCTGCCATTTCCAGCTGGAACCCTGGGTCAATGTAAATTCATTGACCTCTCTACTACAGTTGTTAATGTTGATGTGGGTTCCTATTTACTGGAAATGGGACTCTTCAGGGTGGTATATTCTGTAGTATTAGCAGAGCAAGAAATAAATGAATGGCTCTTCCATAGTTTGTTCCCTCTCTCCCTGCTGGTGAGATAATTATAATTTTAAATTACTGTTATTACATCGATGACCTGTTGCTCCGTGAGGGGAAAAATGTGAGGAGATTTATATTGGTACTGGCAAACAGCAAGTGTCTGGTCCACCTCAGATGCTGGAGGGTGCAGAAACATGGTTTGGCCATTAAGAAAGCCCTCATGCTGGTGGACTTTCATGGTGGGCAAATTTCTCATTCTCTCGGAAGTCTTCAGGGGCGTCCCAAAATGCAGAAGTTAAGATCTGGTAGATAATATAGACTTTTTCTGCTCAAATAGGCTAAGCACTGAACAATTCAACTCCTATTTAGGAACTTTACCACAGAAGCCAATAGGATTTAAGGTGTTGGTGGAATGGAGATTTTAAAAGTTTTTTTCCAAAGCTTTGCCAGTAGGTTTAAATTTAGGCCAATATTCAGCAGTAAGCTGATGAAGCAAGCCCAGAGTAGCTTATCTGCAGAGACCTGTGAGGCTGCAAAGATCCTCGTGCTCTTCTGTACCAAGGTAACACCACGGGAAGGTAAAAAGCATTGCAAAAGGCCATTGAAGAGATGGCAAGGTTGGGGTTCATGTCAGCTGAATCTGAATGTGGCACTTGTCTTACACCACACTGAGGTCAACAACAGGGTTAGTCCTTGTGGCTTGACAGGTTTACTTTCCAGCTTTGACACCTATTCCCAGATGCCATGAACTGCCTTGTGGAAATTCCAATTTCTCTCCCTTACTACAGGGGGAGGCTAAACAGTTCAGCTGCAGGCACCTACACTGCAGCCCTGATGCTAGCCGAGGTAGCATTTAATATAACAAGAGAAAGCAGCTTATGGAGACAGGGACAGGATCTAAGTTAACATTATGAGCACCAACTCCTCAACACAACTGTGCTGCCCCTTCCAAAGGAAACAGCATTTTTCACTGCAGAAAAATGCACCACTTGCAGATGAAATCTCACAGTAGTTGTTCTCTGCAGTTGTATGTGGGTAATACATCAAATGCAGGAAAGGCTGGAGTCCGTGGGGCTCCCAGAGGCAAGTGCAAAGTCACTTTCTGCCCGTCATTTTCTATAAAGACTCCAAACAAGGTTAATGGTTGGCTTGTTTCCAGATAGGATTTTGTAGCAGTTGAGTCATCGCTGCCAGGGCTGAGTCTCAACCTGAGGGAAGTTTTTTTTGGGAAAGATATCCTTGTTAGTAAGTACTGAAAAACCTCAGTGTCACCAAAAAAAATAATCTAATTGTTGTGGGGAGAGCAAGGGTTAAACACACATGGGGGTATTTTTTGTCACACTGCTTTCTTTGCGAGTCTAATTTTTCCTGCCCTTTCCATGGCTCTCTTGGGAAAGACTGTATGGATTTTCCTTGGAAGTCAAGGCAGAAACATGAATGTATGAGCATAAAATGAAAAGCTCTTCAGTTCATGGCGAGAGTGAGTGGAGTACATGCTAAACATATAAATTTCAATGAGACCTCTCTGATATGCCTTGATATGCAGTTGTACGCCATCTATCAAAGGTGTTAAAGATACAGCTAAAGTGAGAAGAAAAACCCTTAAGTTGAGTAAAGCAAAAGTCACAGATCAAACCTTATTAATGCCTGTCAATCACAACACCCACGTCAGAGGAAGAAATTAGCACCTCCTGACACAAATCCCACATGTACAAAAAACAAGTAATGCACACGAAAAGGCAGAAAAAGGGATGAATATTAAAGCAATCACTCAAAGGGAGGATTCATCTCCTGCTCCTAACTACGCATGAAGCAAAAATTAAAATGCCTATAGAGAAATTTTATAGGCAGAAAATCAGCTGAGTACACCAGGGACCAGAGTCAAAGCGTGGAAGCTGTGAAGAGTAGATGAAGAAGAACTCAGTTTGATCAAATGTGGATGAATAAATATGAGGGAACTGAGAATTAATGAATACTTAGATGAGTAATGGGGCTAAACACTTACTTAAGACTAAGCACCTGTTTAGAAGGAAAAACAGTCCTTTTAAAGTTCCAACAAAAAGCAAGAGGCTGAAGCCAGAGCAGTGACAAATATTGCAGTGATGGAAAGCCCCTACAGTGCTCTGGCTGGATAGAGATAACAGAGGTAAATAACTTTAAAGTCATGAATTTAAGGCGGGGTGTGTGTTTGATTTTCTCTCTTCTTCAGTACGGGTCAAAAGGACTGGAGTTTGCAATCACGTTGATGGAAATGAAAAGACCAGAGGAGGGCTAGGGAAAAGGAGAATTGTTTTGTGTCTACTTTACTGTGAGGTGAGGGAAAACACAGTGATGAGCCACATCATAGTCCTGTTTAGCTGTTTTGCTGCTCTGTACAGCGGCAGTAGAAATACTGATGTCTGGTCATCCATTAACTTTTGGTGTCTATAAATATAACACTGCTCCTTCCTGGCAGCAATGATCAAGTCTGAAATCCTCCTGATGTCTAAGAGGACTACTCCAGGGGCACCCCACTGCTGCTGGTCACCCCACTTCAGTTGCCCTTATAGTCCCCAGTGTAAGCACAAATTAATATTCTTTTATTAAATTTGGGGACTCAAGAGCCATTGAGGATCTGCTTTTCTAGCTTATCATGGCTGGGTTTGCTGGCAGCCTCCCTCATCCACGGCTCAGTTGCTCCTGGCCATGTGAGGACAAGGATGACTGTGTGCATGCACATGTATGTGTGTCTATAAAGGGCAGGCTGGGACTGTACTTTTTGCTGAGGGAGTTAGAGATGCTGCAGCCTACTCTCTGTCTTCTCCTCTTATACTCCTACCCCCATCAGGAGCTAGAAATACTCCAGAGACTGCAATAACCTATGCTGGCTGGGCATGGTGCCAGAGTGCCTGTTGGCTGAGAGTTGCTGGAGCGTGCTTCAGCCTGGCCTTTCATACCCTCTGCACGACCCTCCTAAACCCTGTGGGATTCGTACCCCTCTGAGCCCCATTATACCATCCATCAAAGAGCTCCTCGCATGACGGAAAAACTCAGTTGGCGAAGGAGAGCTGGAGGCTGGGCAGCACAAAGACCTTTGCTCACTCCCCAGTGGAGGCTCTTAATTTTTAGACTCGCTGACTGCATATACGCAGTGTGAAATGCTCAAAGTGACTACTTCCTGGGAGTAGGAATTAAAACAAACAAGTAAACAGAGAAGCAATGTTAGCCTGCTTCTGCCCTACTATTAAAAACAGTTTTATGACCTGAAAATTACACGCCAACTGATCTTGGCAGTGATCTCTCAACTAATCTGCTCTGCACATACATGCATCTGTCTTCTTACTTGCAACATTATCTGTCACCACAGGACTCTGTCTTTATTTTCTTCAACAGATTTTCAGTGGGTTCTTCAGCCCTAAAAATAAACAAGCTCTCCTGGGGTATGTTTTTGTCTGCTCAGCTCCCATGTGCAGGTTTCTGCACGATTCCTGCTAGCTATATGGAGATTTATATCCCAGAGCTCTGTACAGACCTGCCATGTGGCAGAATGGGAGTGGAAGCCAACAGATGAACTATGGAAGCTGCTGGGTGTTTGCAGCAAAAGGAACACTGTCTTCCATAGAAACATGGGGACTGATCCTGCTTATCCTTTTGCATTTGATACTCAAATGGTCAGTATGTTTTGGGGTACTGGGCCTTGTACACTGGGACCACCCTGATAGCTGGGGCCTTGGGACCAGATCTGTGGCAAAATGTGGTGAAAAATAAACTGCCCTGAGTCACATGGTGTGCACCTGTCTTAAATATGGAAAGTCATTCCTTTTTGCATCCACCTTCAGTTCCCTCAAACTGTCAAACTCTTTGGGCCTGCAGAACTCAGAGCATTAGCAAACAGGCTATGCACCCTTCTTCACCATCTGAGCCCAGCTGATGCATTTAGGGGATTTAATTTTTTTAATTACTGCACTTGGAGAGTTGGCCTACATGAAGAGCTCTGAATCACAGAATCACAAAAATGTCTAGGCTGGAGAAGACCTCTGGAGATCATCTGATCCAGCCTTCTGTTGAAAGAGGCCTTAGATTAGGCTATTCAGGGCCTTGCCAAGCCAAGCTTTGAATATTTCCAGTAAGGAAGACTTCACTCCTTCTTTGGGCAACCTGTTGCAATGTTTAATTGTTTTCACAGTGAACCACATTTTTTATAACCAGGTGGAATTTCTTTTGAAGCCAACTGCCCATTGCCTCTTGTCCTGTCACTGTGCATCCTTGTGAAGAAAGCACCTTCATCTTCTCTGTAAGTATCTTTAGGTATTGGAAGACTCTGATTAGATTCACCCTAGCCTTCGCTTCTCATGTCTGAGCAAACCCAGTTCCTTCAGCCTTTCTTCATATATCAAGTTCTCCAACCCTCTGATCACCTTGGTGGCCTGGACTGCCTCAGATTTTTTAGCAGCTCCAAGAGAAATTGCATTTGTCTTCATTTCTGTACTCATCTTGGCACCTACCGGCCTTGTTGGGTCAGGCAAAAGACAGAAAATGACCTGTCTCCTCCTTTACAGAGCCTGAGGCACGTTTGGAACCGTGCTGTAGGAAGCTTCTTTGGCTGTAAAAGCTGTAAGTCTCTGGTGCATCAAGCTAGTACTCAGGTCTCTGAGGCCAGCGGGCTAGTACACAGTTCATCAGTGCTAAGCGTACTTACAGGCACACATGCACACATGAAATCCCTGTCGGAAAGCTGGTTTAACTGATCTGTTTGGAATGCTCAGGCCATATGGTTCTGATTATTTATATAGATAAGCGTGTGTATTTTTTTCTGCCTAAAAATAACCAGAGTTAGGGAAGGAAGATGCTTTTGTGTAAATTATTTAAAAAAGGGAAAGCTGCTAATCCCCTGAGAAAACCCTCACTAGAGTTGCACACAGTGCCAGGAAGCCCCTGAGATGACAGGGTGCAGGGCCTGGACGCTCAACCATGCTTTACCTATGTCCTTTTACACTTTCAGCGTGGCTACCCCGGCTGCTCCCTCTTGAGTTAGTGCACATTCCCACAGAACAGCTGGTGAAAGGCAGCTGTGGGACAGATATAACTCACGGCCTTCTGTGTTGTGGCTTCTTTTCTCCCACTACGCTCTGAGTTTTCAACAACCCCCCTTAAAGTCTCACTGAATGAGGCTCTAATGAGGCTGGAAGGCTGAACACTAACATCTGTGACTCCTCACCGTCTAAGTTGCCATGGTGGTGGTTGCTCTAAACTGCTTATCAGCCCCAGGCAGAATGAGCAATGTGGATATGAGCAATCTGGTGAAGAAATTCAGGTCTAAGCTGGGGTGGGTCTACCTAAGATGTAAACTGAGTTGGATGACGGGCCCCCAGGTATGGTTGAAGAACATGCTCCATCCTCTCCTCTGCTCCTCCTTCTTTGTGTGCTTTGATGCCAGTATCTAAAGCAGGGCAAAGTATTACCCATCTTCTTGCAGCCACCATCTTCCTCCTCCATTTATCCCATCCTTGGCTGGCTATGCTATCTTGGCACAATCAAGGAAGGGAGCTAGGCCATGGTTGCCTTTTAACTGGGGATGTTTGCTGTTCTTGGCAGTTGGCTGTCCTAGAAACTGTGTTGTCCAACTGTACCTATGCCTACTGAAGGATTTCATGAGGTTAAACACACTTGACAAGGTCTCAGATGCAAGTGTGAACTTGATGGAAAATGTGCATACCGTTCATTCTAGTACAAATAAACAAACAATTAAACTTTGTATTTCTCCTCAGTTATGGCATCATTCCTTGTGACATTCTTCACAGTGTTGCCTTTTTGCTGATGCCAAGTAAAAAAAACCTCTTACAAGATTTATATAGAGCTCTCTCTAACGAGGGCTTTCTATCGCAGAATTCATAACCTTCCTTCACCCGCTTCCATCCCCAGTCTCATCCTGTAAGAAAGTGTTTCTTGAGGGTGAAATTGTAAGGGGACTAGCTATTTCAGTCTTCCTGACATTTCTCATTACAATCTTCCTCATTCCCCTAAATGGTTTGTTTCTGACTGTCAGCGTTGCACAATCTCTTTCATGACAGTGGAGGAGATCTGACATTTAGCTGAGCTTTGCATTGCTTATTTGGGTGTAACGGTGCAGTGAATGGTTATCATTATTATCTTTTTCTGAAGTTGCTGTGGGAATGTAAAAAGTCATCATTCTGAATCCCAGTTCCTCTCCTGTGGTAAGCACTGGCCTGGCAGACTGCTGACTCATGCTAGCTCCCCCCAGTTTCACAGAAGATCCAGACTTGTGTCCCATCCAGGACTTCAGAGCCCACATGCTTTCATGGCTGTCATTGCTGCACACTGGGAGAACTTCCCCATTTCATCCTCCCAACACTTCTGTGAAGCAGGGAAAATAGAATTACACCTGTGCTGTACGTGGGGACCTAAAACGTGAGTAGACCATATTAATTTGGTTTTGATTCCACACTGGAAGGCTGTGGGAGGTCAAGAGCTTAGCTCAAATTTCCCCCTTGGAAGCAAGCGGTCTCACCGCTGGATGACCTCTTCATCTCTACAGCTACCTCCTTCAAGCCTACGGGGACCTCATCTTTTGCTTCTGTTTCTCAATCAGTGTTTTCACAGCAGAGCTCAGACTCAGAGCTTTGCTCTGGGCTGCATTACAGAGCACTGAACTGGCACTCAGTTAAGGAGATGACTGCCAAGCAAGCAGGGTCCAAAGCCTCTCAGCAGCCCAGTGGATGCCAGCCAACCCCAGCCATGTGGCACCTCTTTCTGTACTTTGGGAGCAAGGAGAGGGGATTAGTCTTCCCACTTTGCCTTCAGATGGCCAGCAATATGGAATTGATCTCAATCATGTCTCATGAGAGACCAGATCCCCTTGTGTATCCAATTGGAGCTCCCTGGGTTCAGGTCCAGCAGATGAACTGCTGTAGCATACCATAAGGGTATATACACACATAATAATGATTAATATAGTGCAAAGAAGTTTTAAGATAAAAATCTCAGACTGTGGCTTGATCTATGGTAGAAGATACTGAGAAGTGCTGAGTCAGGATCCCCTGCTCATTCAAAACAGGTAGTCAGGGGAAACTGTTCCAGTTTCCACCTTCCCTTCCTCTGATAGACTCTGGAATTAATTACTGATAAGGAGTCAGAAAAAGAGATTTCATCTCTGCTGAAAACCAGCTAGACTCTGTTTTCATGCTAGTGGCAGAACTGGCGTTATTGATTCAAATCCTCCAAAGATATACACTAATTAATAACAACAGCGAGTTCCAGACATCCAGCGCTCAGCCCCGACCCATTTCTCCAACACAAGGACTGCCACTGGAAGTTCTCCTGGGAGAGTTTAAAAAAGCCCCAAACAAAACCAAGCCTTCGAAGCAACGTGTTGCAGAGATATGTTCAATGTCACAAGGAGCAAGTGTTACTTCTGTGGGGATCTAACTGACAGTCATTCTGGACCTGAGAAAACACCACAAAAACAGTTAAAGATATTCCTTTGAGATGACTTCCTAGTTACCTTCTTTCATCACAAGCAATTCCTAATTGTCAGAAATCATCTCTTTTTTTTTTTTTTTTTTGTTGCTGGAGTTGATTTCAAGGGCTAAGAAGAGTAAGACATTTTCCTCCAGGCAAAGAAAGGTAGCTGGAGATTCACACATGTTTTCAGTGGAAGTACACTAAATCCACATGTCTACATTTGGAAGCAATCTCTGTTGTTCTTGGACATGAAAATAATAAAGTTAAGCTTTCTGTTTTACAAAAAATAAAGTCTAATGGAAGGAAATCAGTCCATAGAGCCAATGTGGGATTTTCTCCTACATTTCTTTTATATTTAAGGAATTTTGAAAGGTAGGTTAACTCCAGCCCAGAGATGAAAAACCTGAAAAATTCTTATTCCACTTCCAACTAATTAGGATAAAATAGGGCTGCCTTGTTTTAGGTTTCTTCCCAATACATTTCCCAAATTCCTGTTTTCTCCAGTATTTTGGGATATTTTTCTTGCTCAAAATTATTTCTTTGTGTATGTGTTAAAGCCTATCATTAGGTTCAAAAGTAGTATGGGATCCTGCTCTCCCCAGACAAGCCTCAGTAGCTCTACTTTAAACTTCTGTTTAAGGGCTAATCAACTGCAAGGTCAGCAGGTTGGGAAGAAAATATGTGCAGAAGGATTTTTCAGAAAGTACACCAACAAGTCAGGTTAGAGCTGAATTATTTAAGTTCTGTGAAATGAAGATTCAAACCAATAGAAATGTTTCCGTATTTAAGCATTCCAATGAAAACAATTTTGATTGGAATTACTCCCTTGCTGGGTTTGTAAGCCAAACACTGCATCATTTTGCTAGAAAAGAAGAGCCAGATTTGTTAGCTTCCAGTAAGTTTCACAGTCTATTTTCATTCTTTATGTGGAGTGAAATACAGAAAGTAAGTACAGAATGACAAAAATTGAAATGCAAATTAAATTTTTAAAATTATTTGCTGTGAGTGACATAGAAATGTAAATGCCCTGAAAAATATGATCTCAGGGTTGAACATTTCCCTTGCTTAATTTCAAATCAGAGTGGAATTTCTGTACTTTCAAATTGCATTTTATGGCTGATGTTTGCAATGCTCTCCCAGGTGCATAATACAAAGGAGTGTTAATTATTTAATGATGTGTACAGGCAGTCCATGGGAATGGGGAGAGTGGGAAATAAGCAAGATGAGTAGAAAGAAACAAAGAGAGCAACATAACGTAAATAATGAAACTTGTAAAGCTCTGTCCTAAAAAACTTTAGTATTACCATAGCAACAGAATACAGGAGCATGGCATGGGCAACATCTCCATCCCCCTCAAAGACAGCTGCTGCTGCAGGGAAGTGAGCTTCTGAGATGAGCTTTGCAGAGGTTTTTTTTTTTTTTTTTGGGGGGCGGGGAGGGGGATCCTTTGCTTAGGAGACTGGAATCTGTTCCCTTAGATTTAGATGCCTTCCACGAGATGCATAAATGTCCCTTCTGGCACTCATTCCTTTTTTTTGGCAGAGCTTGTACTCTTCCCAGGGACTGCTTCCTGGAAGAGTACTGTCTATGCCAGTCCTAAGAAACAATCTTTCATACCTACTCCAGGCTCAAAGCCAAAATAGAGCTTCACAGCATATAGTTTCTGTACTCAGACCATAAATATCATACCCATGCCCTCTCTCAGAACCCAGACTATAGTTAAGCTAGAGTTCTGTGGACCAAGTCAGAGAGGACTGGAGAAAGTAAGGTTCCACCAATGCTACAAGACCCTGCAGTGGCAGGAATTGATTTTAGGAGTTGCACCAGGATGTTATTTGTGTGTCTACATGGGCCCTGAAAGCCAACTTTGTAGATAACATGGGTAATGAAGAAATTTCCATTTAAACAATCCAACAGGTTAGTGCAGCTTCCACTGAAATTGCCAGGGGCTGGGTTTTTTCTTCAATGGAAGCAACTCTAGATCTTTATTGCTTCATAGTGTTTTTTCATACATGCTAGCGCTTGGGAGAATTAAAAAATTCATATACCAAGTTAAAATAATAAATAATCAGTGAGGGGGCTTACAATTCACAGTACGTATGAAAAGATGGATCATTATAGCTTATTATAAAGTTCCCCTTGTAGCCAAGCCTTGGGGTTCAGTGCCATAAAATAATAAAGCCAGTGAAACTGTAATTAAACTCTGCTTCCCCAGCCCCTTGAAATTCAGATGGGAAACATGCAGGAAGGGGATATGATTCAAATGGCGATGGGAGGGAATGGTAATAACACAGAGTCAAAGAGAGGTCATTCTGAAACACACCTTGGGGACAGCAGGTGTGGTAATAAATTAACTGTATATACTTCTTCAAGGCAGGGCGAAAGAGATGCAGAGGAATTCCAAGGAAGAGTAAATTGCACATGGCAGAGCCTGCCAAGCAATAACCTGCTGATTTAGCGTCCATTCTTGGAGGTGCTCCATGCTCAAAATGTCTACAGACAACTGGACAAACAGGACCAGGCTTGTTCTTGCAGTGCGCCCCTTTCCTGTCCTAGTGCCTTTCCAGCATGCTGCATTGATCTACCAGTGACCGAGGTGGTTCCCCCTGGCGGATAAAACACAAGGCGCCCTTGGAGAAGTTTTGGATCCATCATTCCTTCCACACATACACTGAGATAATTGCAGTGCCACCTAACCTATTTAGTGGCCCATGGCTGTGGACCTGACCTCCTAGTCTAGAAAATGGCTCTTGGGGAACTGTGGTAGCCTGCTCTTCCCAACTAATCCAGGAAGGGGGGGAATTAATCCCTTTCCCCCTCCTTTATCATAGAGGGTAACTCAAGGGAACAAGGCTTTGAGGTACAGCAAAACTCGCTCTGCCTTCCTGTGTGCCATTATCCTGACAGGAAGGAGCGCAGAAACCTGATGGTGCAGACACTTACAAAGACCTAAGACTGCAGTAGCTTGATGATTTCACCCAAGACTCAGACAGACTCAGTGATGCACACAAATAGGCTCATTTCGGCTCATTTCATCCTCCTCAAATGTTTTATAAACTAGATATTGAAAATCAATGTACGAATTGCACCATTTCGAAAATTGCGTGGACAACCCCCTGAACAGTCAGGAGAAACCCAATCCAGCGTCAGCAATTGCTGAACAGACAGTTTTATGGCTGCAGCCTTCAGGCTTTGGAACAAAAGAAAAGATTTTACTTGCAGCAGTTATTGCAGTCGAATGTTAATCACCCCAGACTATGAAGTTTTTTTTGACGTTTGCAGGCTCTGAAATTACATGACCTAGATTCTGCATCTCCTTTTTTCTCATTTCAGGAGTCCAGATTTGAGAAGCAGATCTCTGTTTGTGACATTTTAATGACCTGCAATTTACACAAAAGAATGGGAGACTCAATAGAGAGCTTTTGACATTACATTTTTTGGTAGGAAGTTTTACTTTACACTCCCTGTTTTGATCCTGTATCCATATGCTGAAAATGTATGAAGTTTTGTGTATGCAAAGATGGTAGGACTGAATCCTAAATGGAAATCAGAGTGCTTTTCCATCTCTTCTCCCCCAGTGTATCTTGTTTATATAGATGCCATGTTACACTCTAGTATAAAGATAGTCTTCTACTTGATAACATTTACAAAATACATCCCAGCTGAACTGACAGAAAGTGGGTAATTTGCCTGTCTGGATTTCTGGAAATAATGAATTTTATAGTGAAACAAACTTGGCTAATCTTCTCTAAGAGCTACATTTTGCTTTATGTCTGAAACATCAATAGTTTTCTTCAGTTCTCTTTGAGAGAAAGAGTCTGTTTAGCATTTTTGTCCAGTCTCTCCCTGCTGAAGGGTGTAAGGGGCTATGGGAAGAAATAAGATATCTTTAGTTATGGGTTTTACATGGTAATGAATGGGAGAAAGATTGGAGGCCTTGCTTTCCACGTACAAGTTTAATTCACTGTCAAGGGTTGGTAGAGAAATCAATTATTATAACATGCTTTGGATATTCCTGCCTAGTGTGTGTCACGAGTAGAGATGACTTCCTTGACATCCAGATCCAAGCAATAGCACAACACATCCTGTCACAGAAATGGAACTCATATCAGGACAGGGTGTGAGAAACAGTTTGGAAAAGGACAGAAAAGGAAATGATGTCTCTATGTTGTTAGATAGGAGAGAATCATATGTAAGAACCTACTGGAGTACAGGCTAAAAAAAATGGGGAAGAAAATAACTCCTGTCCTACTCAAACTGGGCAACACGGAAAGAAGCTAGAATTGTCCAAAAGAGGAGAAAAGTCTAAGGAAAACTGAGCACATGTCCTGCAAGGGGAAGGGTAGAACAGCCCAGCTACTTTCCAGGAGAAAGAGGGGAAGCTTTTATTAACTACTATGAACTGGAGACAACATAGGAAGGTTCAATGCACAGATCCTGGGAGACATTGCAAATCTGAGGAGAGCTGTCTCTTGGTAGCAGAGAAGCAAGATGCTGGGGAAGATAGGTGGGCAATGTAAGGAGGAGCCTTTTCGTTCTGTAACGTTGGAAGGGAAAGGAAAAAGAGGAGACACTTTTCATCACAGCTCATGTTACCATTATGAGCCCATATGTGATTCCAGGTCAGAGAGAATGCTTGAATACTTACAGATTTGAAATACTACAGTGTAAGATGTTCAGCAGTTACCACTTCTGCTCAGCTTTCATTGGACAGCACAAGTGTCTTCTCCTCAAACATGTGTTTGCAATGTGGGAGCATAAGTAGCAAATCTTAATGAACATTGTAAATTGATTATCTGAATATTCTTGAAGTATCATAAAATTATCATCCTTCAAACACAAGAAAGTTGTTTTTGGGAAAAAAAAGACATCCTGTAGGAAAAAGCACCTGTGCAGCATAAACATTTCCCAAATATAAAGAACAGGAAAGAAATGGGAGTAAATAACCATGAATGTAAATTACAAGTTTAAAATATAAGTGGTTGATAGAAAAAGCTAAAGAATCAGTGCAATAGAAACAATTGACAGGATTACAAACAATAAGAACAAATATTTTAGGAGAGAAAAAAAAGCTAAGGTCAGGTATAAGTCATTTACTGGATAGACATGCAAGATCATTTAATAAGTAAATGTAAAATCATAAACAGTAATGTAAAAATGTTCAGCAGATATTTCTTTTATGTATTTGAAGGACACAAAACAAAGAAGAAAACACCAACCCAAGTGATGTTGTGGATGAAAAAGAATTTTTTCTACCCTTATCTAAAGAAGCTATGAAGCGGCATTTAGTACCAGACTTCTTCAAGTAAACAAACCAAGAAAATAATTTACATTCAAGAGTTAAGAAGGGCTGAGGCAAGAATTACCCTAAACCTCTGTGATTAGTTCATAATTCATCCTGGTAAATAAGGCAACTCTGTATCACCAGACAATACTCCTGCGATTCCTATAGTTAGAGAGAAAAGGCATAAAGCAGAGAAGATCAGTCAGGCGGATGTTCCTTAGGGGCCAGACAGTGGGCCAGTGAATTCAGGACTCTGTCAATGAAGAGTTAGAGCTTAAGAAGGTAATTGACGTGAGGCAAAATGCTTTTAATGGAAGGTACATCTTGTTAAACAAGTCCGTTATCTCTTTTTGATAAGATTATAGGTTTGGATGATTAAGACAGCTGTGCTGAGGTGGTACCTTTGGATTTCTCCAAGGCTCTTCACTTAATACTGCCTGACACACTGATTAAAATCTTGCATTAAAAGGAATCAACAGGGCACAAAATAGATGGATGAAAAACTGGCTCACTAACAGACCTTGAAATGGAGTTGTTAATGTAGCTGTTCCTGAGTGAGCCCATTAGTACAAGACTTGTCTGGACACTGGCTCTTGGTCTGGTCCCATATGATGCTTTTATCCCTGATGTAGCAGCACAAAAATATTTGCTGGTTAACACATGTTGTGAGAAGGATGATTGGAAATGTCTGCTTTTTTAGTTTTCATCCAGAAAATTAAATCTCATGTGGCCTAATCAAGGCACAAAGGCAGGAAAGACAGAAAACAAATGTCTCCACAGGGGATATACAGAAAAAAAAGGGTATGTTTGCATGGGAGCGATACTTTCTTTGGACACAACATTGGGTGGTTCATTAACGAAATATCGCATCCAATTGAGATGACCATCCTTACAGACAGATATGTAAATAACAGAAAAAGTCCAGGAGAGGCCAAAACATTATCTGGAAGCTAGGAAATTAGCCTTCCTTTAGAAGGTTTAAAGAGCACAATCTATTCAGGTTAAAGCGAAAGTGGCAATAAGGGATTTGGTCCTATCCGTGTCCCTGGATATGGTTAAGAACAGATGTCAAATACATCAGCAGTTTAGGTGAAGCTGATCCCTTCCTGGAACAAGGGGAACCAAGAGACCGCTCAGGGTCCTTCCCAGTCTTGTCCTCTATTATATTGTGACATGATGTGTTATAAATTAGAAAAAAAATGACAATGTCCTAGTTGTGAGATTAATTAAACATTGGAGCAGCTACTAGCAAAGGTGCTGAACTCACCTTCATTTGAAGGAGATTAGCTATCTCTATTAAAACTGGACTAAATTTCTGGGGAAAAATGCAATGGCCTGTGCCACTCCACAGGATCCTGGTGGCCCGCTGCCTCCTGACCTTGAAACCCGACTATTAATCTACAGATTGGGAATACTTCTCTCAACATACCTTTGCTACTTGCACCTCCATGCATCTTCTTCCCTGATTGACTTTTTATGTTGCACCTGAACATCTCACCATCTTCTATTAATTTAATATTCACAATCCTGAGGTTAAGGCTCTTCACGGTGCTTCTTCAATATACAACACTAGCTTCACAGAGTTGCCTTTGAAACTGTTAATCTGGACTTTTCTGGGGGCTGAGGTAATTTTAAAAGCCTGATGGGGTGGTAAAATGTTTAGCTGTATCTTCATGCTGCTCTGTGTATCCCCTGAGGACATCTCAACTACTTCCCTCTGACACCCTTCATGTCTGGCTTGGGTCTTCTTATAAGGTAGTATTGCAGTTTTCTTCCGAAATGTTTGTGTCAGGGAAATCTAGCTGCAGTTAGATGATTTAAAGTATATTGGGCATTTTACTTGTTCAAATAAAGAACACAATGTCAGAATTGAATCCTCCTCATTTAACTGAAGGGTGAATGGAGTGGTGGTTTGGGTGCAGACCTTGGGCTCAGCGCTGCATGGTGGGGAGGAGCTGCAGCCAAAGGACCGCTCTGCACGTCCCAGCCTCTCCCTGGCCCTGTGATGGGATGCCACAGAGGACCTCTCCCAGCAGGTCTGGCTTCCCATTTCTCGAACCTGTTTCTGCAACAAGGGCTTATCTCTGATATATGAAGAAAAGCCAGTCATACTTGGTAAAATTCCAAGAAACTAAGTATCTTGGAAGAAAATTAATACGCCTTTGCTGTGAGCAGTCATGCAATTATTATAATACAATCTTGTTTCATAGTTATAGTTTACTAAGATATTTAATGTTTATAAAGCAGGTTGGAAGTAAAGTGCACACTTTTATTACTTTGCAGAACCCAATGATCAGAAATATTCTTACAGTCTGGTTCCAAGAAATAATTGTCTGGTTCTGGTTTGTTTGGAAATAACTCAATCCTAAATTATTGGGTTTTTGCATCAAAGAATTTTATCTTGTTCTTGTGCTTATTTTTGCAAGTGATATCTCAAACTGCATTGTCTTGTAATAATTCAGCAAGATGTCAAGGCTAGACTGTAGCACTAAGAAAAATGGATGGCAGGTTTGGATAATGTCACAAATTGTCATGTGGAAAATACAGTAGACACAATTCACCTTCTCTGCAAAGAGTGTTTTGCAAGATTTCCTCATAGAAACTCCTGAGACTGAAATATTACTGTGGGTACCAATACTGATTTAGGGGACCAGCAGGCTAGGAGGGACTATTTTCTTTTCAATGAAGTTCCATTTAGCCCTTCTGACTCAGCAAGAAAAGATAGAACTCTTACATTATCATCAGTCTTTTGCCTTATTTTCTTTTCTGTCCTTGTATCACCATTTTTCCCCTTAGCAAATAGAAGATACAACACTGTGCTGCTCAGGTAGAAAAGCTTTTTTAGAAAAGAATGGATGCTGTCAAATCAGTGTGCATGCTCATTTTGTTTTCTGAATTCATTACTAGGTCTCTAAAGGCAACTTCTGATTTATTACTCCAGGAATAATTATTAAAACTATTAAGGCTCATGGTATCTGGTCTCCTGCTGATAATGTTTCTATTGTAAACATCTTAAAGAAAAGTTGATAACTTAGTCTATTGTACCCTACAAAACCTCATTCCCACTGATTTCAGTGGGAACAGGACAGCATCAGTTGATTCCTACTGATTTCAGTGGGGTGTTAGGAGCTGTCTAAATAGGAATTAGAAACCTAAATACTTTGTTATAGCAGGAGCTTAGGGAGTAATAAGATGGATTTCTGTTATAAGCTGGGAGCTCATCAGCAGGAAATAACTAAGGAGAAGAAAGACTTGTGTGTAACAGTCAGATAAAAGCTGAACGTGAGCCACAAAAGTGATTCAGCTGTAAAGAAGGCAAAGGCAGTCCTGGAGTGTCTCAAGGAAAGTATTTCCAGCAGGAAAGCGTTAAGTTGTGCTGCATACTGCACAGTTCTCGTCACTCATCTGAAAAGAAAGATGAGTTTATACTGCAGGAGTCACAGACAGAGGTCATGGAGGTGACCAGGGAAGGGAGAGTTCATCATTTGCAAAGAGTCTAACTGGACTGGGGGCTTCTCTGGTCCCTCAGAAGGAAGAGTGATAAGGGATGTGGCTGTCGGCTACAAATACACCATTGGTGAACACGAGGGAAAGATCAGAATGAATTAATTTCAGGGATACAACTAGAAGAACAATTAGGTACCAACTGCTTATGGATAAATCTGGTCTGGAATTTAGAAGAATGGTTCTAATTGTGTCAGTGAAATTCTGGAAGACCCTCTGGTAATGATAATGATTACAAAAATCCCTCCTCCTGTTAGTTTTTATTTTTTAAGTTGAAATGTGATCAGCTTAAAAACTGAACTTCACGATATGTGGCAGCTGGGGATGAGACTTGGCCCAGGAGATTTTTCCAGTCTCCTGCTCCTAGGGGATGTTCAGGATTATTTAAACACAGGATTGTCCTCCTCTGTCTCTCAAGGAGGCAGGGATTTCCAGTGGGGGCTAATTCCTGCCAACATTTTGTGTGTGACAAGAAGAGCCTGGATCACAACAAAGCCTGCCACCAGTCTCCAGTGTGCCCAGTCTGTGGAGATCTCCCATTTTTCTGGGGTACAGATTTGTCCTTGAGGATGACTGGGGGTACAGTTTTGTCCTTGAGCATGACTGGGGAAAGCTCAGGAATGTAAATAGAGGTCAGTACCATTTTTGAAAATCTCAACAGATGCTGCTGCAAGAAGTAGGACAAATGAAAAAAAAAAAATGAGGATGAAGCCAGTTCTTTTGCAAGAGACGGGAAAAAAAGAAGTCTGTCCTGCATGTCCCTTTGGGACTATTTATCTTTTTAAAAAAAAATGGTGTTTTCTCTCACTATTTATTACTGCTTATTCCTGAAATAAGAAACACTGATTCTGGAGTCCAAGGTGATATAAAACTTTTTGTGCATTGAAACAGTCTCATGGCTATCATTCTGACCTGATGGGGGTTTTTTTTCTGTTATTTTGGGAAGATGACACAGAGCAGTGGGGTCAGCCCTGGCTAGCTTGCTCAGCTCAAGACCTCCGTGTGCCCGGAGGGAGGCTGCTTATTACTTAACAAGCTGAATATAGCTTGTGAAATCTCATCATTTCCACTGAGCCTTACAGTGCTTAGACTTGTTCAACTTAGGTGCCTGTCAAATGAGGCTTTAGGCAGATTTGCTAATGACCTTGAGAGCTGGACAGTACTAAAGCAGCGCTGAATGTACAACACTTTCCATTTTAGGCTGAGAGAGTTGGGGTTGTTCAGCCTGGAGAAGAGAAGGCTCCAGGAAGACCTTATAGCAGCCTTCCAGTACCTGAAGGGTGCCTACAGGAAAGATGGGGAGGGGCTTTTTATTAGTGACTGGGGTGGTAGGATGAGGGGTAACGGTTTTAAACTGAAAAAGGGTAGATTTACATTGGATATCAGGAAGAAATTCTTTACTGTGAGGGTGGTGAGTCACTGGAACAGGTTGCCCAGGGAAGTTATGGATGCCCCATCCCTGGCATTGTTCAAAGGCTAGGCTGGATGGGTCTTTGAGCAGCCTGGTCTACTGGGAGGTGTCCCTGCCAATGGCAGGGGGGGTTGGTGTTAGATGATCTTTAGGGTGCCCTCCAACTCTAACCATTCTATGATTTCAACATGTTGCACTCCGCGGAGCACAGCTCTTCTGTGATCTCTGAGTTCAGGAGAGGGAGACTGAGGCATGATGGTAGCTTACAAGAGCCTTCTTTATTTAAAAAGAAAGTACCTTCTTTAATTAAAAAAAATGTGAAGGTATTATGGTGCTCCGTTTGTTGGACATACCTACCCACTGTCTTCAGTCAACCTGAGCTGCAGCTCAGACTATTCAGCTTCCAGAAGCTGAAATTTGCCTTAAGTAATAATGGCCAACTAAATTCTTTAATATTCATTGCAGGAAGGACATTTACAGAAGGTGTTCACGGTTGATCATGCTATCAGACAAGTAGGGGCAATGTGCCTGCCCACTTGAGTTATATTTAGAAAAGACAAAAAAATCCCATTTTATTCTACTATTATTATTTAAGTCACACCCAGGGGGTCCTTAAGAAAACTGGGCTCATTGTGCTAGATTCTGTACGTATGTAATGAGGAGTCAGGAGTCTGGCTCAAAGCCCCTCACAATCAAAGCAATAGAAGTGTGAAAGTGGGACAGAGATGCTGGTAATTAGCCTATTCTGTGAGCCTTGCTTAGGTGTTGTAAGAATTCCCTACTGTCTGTGCAGATCCTAGGAAATGAGTCCTGATCAGGCTCATTTATCACTCAGATGTCAGAGTAGCTGAAATTGGGCATCTATGGGACCTGTACCTTCTGTTCGTTATAAAAGGAGTCCAGATGCTGATGCCTGTGTCGGGGTGTCCTCCTTTTCTTCAGATGAACTGCGTGCTGTGGCAGAGCTGTATCAAAATCTAGTTCATTCCTTGATGGCAGATGCATTTTTCCTTAATTCCTTATAATTAACAGTTTTTTTGTAACAAGGTGATCGTTCACATACCTGGAACAGTTGAATACAGCTGTTAAATGGAGTAGAGCTTCTGTGCATGCTAATGAAACCAGAAAAATAAGACACAGAGAAACAGGCTAGAAATACAGAACAAGAAGTAACACAATAAGTGTCAGAAAAACGCTAGTTGCTCTCATATAGTGTGTGGAAAATAGTTTGAGCAGAGGCATTACGATGATGGGGGACATATCATTTGTCAGTTCGATATTATCAGCAAATAAAGCAAAGCAGAATTGCAGTTAAAGACCAAAGAGATGACTGAAGCTCTTTGTAGCTCTTAAAGACTTTGCTGTAACTGCACTGGGCATATTGCATTAAGTTCTAACCACTGGAAATTAGAAGGCATTCAGGAGAGCAATAAAAATGATTAGGGGCCTGAAATTACTGACCTAGGAAAAAAAAGAGGAGGTAGATTAAAGCGCATCCTTGAAAAGATGAAATGATGAGCTAATTACTCCACAAAGAGCTCCACATGTGGTTTTCCACACCACCCAGAGCTTCAAAGGACCAAAGTGCAGGTGAATGACAGTTCTGATATGTTAGTGATGTAAAAATCCAGTTTAATCCAGAAACACAAGCTTCATTCATTTCTGATGCCTTCTGACCCTGAAATGCTGTTTCTATAACCACAAACCCAAGGGCTGTAAAATCCCTTTGAATTTCTTCCTTCAGCCTCTTCTTTTCTAAGTACTTGGTGCCTTTCTTTTAGGACAGAAACTCAGATCATATTGGTGAAACACAATGCTTTAAAAATCTTTATGCAATACTGGCACAAATGGTTTGTTTCTCTTCCAGGCCTGTGGGCAAACTTCCTGTATATGCCAATAGAATTTCAGTGAATAGATTGAAGTGAAAATATAGTCCCGAGCAAAGAAACTTTTTTCACAACTCCAAATTTGTCACTACTCTATTTTGTGGTTTAATTGCCACCTAGAGCATTTGGATGCCAACAGAAGTCAAAGAATTCATCTGTAAATATTTCACCAGTGCCAGTGGCAAGAGCCTCTAAAAATACACAGTAGAAGACAAAAGGCTCGGGCTGAACATCAAATTTATGTCTGAAAATGCCAACAATCCAGTGAATTAATTTCCTGCTTGATGGTATTGTCCCGAGCATTGACCAACCCACAGTGAATCAAACTGGAGGACTAGGTATTGTCATCGTGCACGCTACCCCCATGGGTAGTAGAAAAGTGCACTGACAGACTGTTTTTCTCAGCGCAGGGCCAAGAACTTGAAGCTGACTAGGAACTCTTTGAAGCAGGAGTTATTATTCGCAAGAGCTAGCTGTTATAAATAAACTAAACCACATCAAAGCTGCGGAGGTTATGTAAGGATCCTAACATATCCTTGGCTTTCCAGAACCCACAGGATCTGGGCTGAGCAGACGTGAGCCAAAGCTACAAGTGCAAACTCTGGCTGCTCTTAATGATCTCACCGTGCTTAATGATGATGCAGGAAAAAGCAAGAAATCAGGATCCAGTTCAGTGGCATGGTGAATCCTGGCTTTAATGTAAATCAAATTCAGATGAACTCCATTGCATGTGCTTGTGTCACTCTGGAATTCACAGGATTTAAACAAGAGTCATTTTGCAGAGTAAGCGTATGTTTAAGTGCTCTCTGAAATAGAGATGCTTTCCTGGGACACGGTTGAAATCAGAAAGAGAAAATACTAAGACTGAAAATAAACACTGTGATAAAATAATCCAATCTTCTCTCTACCGGATGCCGTGAGATGTCACCCATGGGTCCTGTGTCACTTCTGTGGAGAGCTGGAACATAATTTTCTTCTTCATTTAAAGATCTGCTGCCATGATGGAGCTCTGGCCTTGAGTTAGTTATGCCAGTGTTTATTTATTCTGTCAGAGCATTAAAAAGTGCCTTATCTCAACAGTTGTTCATCACTTTGATTATTAAAAAAAGAAACTGTTACAAAACCCCAATGCCTTTTAGGGACAAATATGTATGTTAAGAGGAATTGCTTGAACAGAGCCCGTGAACCAATCTCTCCCTTCCATCTCCGCTCTGGTCACACCTTTTAAAATCATTAACTCCTTAGCCATGGGTCTGTTCCTCTTGCTTTGGATCTAAAACATCCAACGTGCTTGGGCTTAGTGCCATAGCTCTAAATCAGGAAAGCACCTTAGGAGAGGAAAGATGTAAAAGAACATTAATTAATGGAGTAGCAAAAGTCTTCTGAGCTCCCAGTAACACCTACCAAAACTTTGACAGATTTACTCTAAATGTGATCCACATTGTACTTGCTGTGTGGAAAGCATGGGCTGCCAGGCTTCTCCCAGGTAGTTAAAATTCAATATTCTATAAATTTGAAATGTCAAGTCAGATCAAAGAATCTGAAGCCATCCAAGGAGTGTGCTGCAACCACTGCAGGCTAAGTGCCCGCAGGTTCTCACAGCCTGCCAGCCAGGTATCTTCTACCTGTGCACACACTCACCAAAGGCAGGCAGTCATTAAGGAGGCGGGTGGAGGGATAATTCTCTACCAGATCATTCATTCATTCTCCAGGGGTGACAAATTTGCAGATAGTATCGGCAAATCAGCGCTCTTTTGCAGTATCCAGCGTCCAGCATACTGACAGCAGCCAAAGAACCAGCATGTCACTGTAGTTCAGCATCTTCAAAATGATGCAGTCCTATGGCAGTGAATAACAACAAATTCCTGTAGAGGAGAAATAACAAAGAGTCCTTGTATTAATGTTACCCCTGAGCTGGCTCTTTTGCACTGTGTGTGCTCGACAGACCTACTCCTATTCCTTCTTTGGAGGTATCAGCAGAGAATCTGTCTCCTTTTTCCCTTTGGAAGAGGACATGGTGAAATCTTGGCACCTGCAAAGCTGGTGGGGATTTTGCCAGGGTACCCTGAAAGGCTTTGAGACTGGGTGAAATGATAACCCAATTCTATTATTTGCTGCGTCTTTGTAGGTACACTTCTGAAAGAGACTGGCTTCATTAGACAAGCGTACCAGGTGTCAAAGGGTCACTGCTGACATCAAGTGTGTTGGAAAAGTGGCCTTTAACACTGCATCAGCTGGGAGAGCTGAAAATGGCCTGGGTGACTCCTGTGGTGCTTTGGGAAAGCCTAGCAACTAATTTTTAAGATGACAGAGTGACGCAGATTCACATATCACCTCTCCCCCTTCATGTATCCCCAGAAATTAAAAAGAAATTTAAAAACATCAGTATGTTTTTCCTAGATTAGCATGTTTTATCTTCACTCACAGAAGGAATCTTTAAACTGAATGTGATAAAATTTGACTGCCAGTTACTGAGATGTTATTTTATTTGACACTCAGTTCCATCTCCTCTGTTCCTTTCTTGCCCTGTCCTTTCTTTTAACGTCAGTTTCTCACTGGATTTCTCCTTTGATTCTTTCTCTTTTCCTCTTTAAATTCTCCCCAAAGTAGAGATTGAACACACAAGGTCCAAGTTCTAATCCAACATTTAAAATCACCAAGATGACAGGAAAATGTTCTGTGAATACATTAGATATATAAAGAAGGAAAAGGGAGTGCATAGCTGCCCACCATTTTATGGGAAGAACAAAAAAAAGGGGTTATTGCAGAGAAGGATGAGAATAATTGCCATTTTTGCTTCAATTCTCTCCCCCCAAAAGATTACTTATGCCTAGATACATAACAAAATTAATTTCAACAAAGAGATTGAAATGCAAATGAGATCAGGGAGTGAACCAGAAGTCAACAGTTATTTATATAAAATAGATGTGTTCGGCTCAGCAGGGCCTGATAAAATCGAGCAGATTTAAGGAACTAGTCAAAGCAGCTCTGAATTGTTGGTGATTATCTCTGAGAAATCAGCAAGGGCACTGTGGTCCCAGAGGACTGGAGGAAAGCATACATTGTGCCAGGGATTTCAAGATCAGCTGGTTTAACTTTGTTACCCAGGTAGGTACCAGAAAAGAATATTAAATAATCAGTTTCTGCAGGTTTGTAGAATAATAAAAGATGCTTAAAAAGCAAGAGCGTAGGTGTATCAATACCAAATTGGGCCAAACCAATTTAAATTCCTTTTTTTTTGAAAGAGAATTGGAAAACCGTGTGGATACAGAAGATGAGATCTATTTAGCAAATTATAGATCCAGGTTTAGTGATGCTATTGGTGATCTCCCAATCGACAGTAGTACATAAACTAGGAGAACACAGTTTAGACCACTGACAGCCAATGTTCACTGGCACAGGAGAGGGACAGAACAGATAATGGGTGGTGTTAGTCTGTTTTCCTTCATTTCCACCTCCCCATTTTCCACTAAGAGGGTCCTGGGTTGAAGACCAGAGTCTAAATGATGTCAGTGGATGTAAATACAGATTAAGGAGATACAGAGAAAGAATGGATTTTCACACTGAAACAGGGGTTCAGTGTGGCCCAGTCTGGGCTCCTGTGCTAGTCATTATTTTTGTGATTTTGATGATGAAGAGACAACATGCTCAGGACAGCTGAAGAGACACTTGGATGGAAGTGAGCTGTAAGATTTTGGTAGGAGGTCAGCCTTGAAAATAGTCTTGATGAATTGGAAAGGGTGTCTGAAACCAGTCAGATGAAATTCAATGAAAGTCAGGAGCTGAGTACTGTATCTTGGGAGGAAAAGTGGAGAAATACAAAGTGGCTAATGCTTGCATTAGTATAGCAACTACCAAAAAGAGTACGGTGAATATACCAGATCACAAATTGAATCTATGTTAAAATGAGATGGTGTTGTAAGGTTGAAATATCTTCTGAGAGGTATTGAGTGAGGTTTTGGAAGTAAGATTGAAGAGGTATGAGTTCCAGAATAATTTAAAAAAGATATAGGCAACATCAAAAGAATCCAAATTAAATCCACATAAACAAATGAAGTACGATAAGGAATCATAGAATCACAGAA
>VXBH01005050.1:222378-235221 GCA_013400035.1 Rynchops niger | reverse complement strand
TTTTTTTTTCCCTTCATTTCTTTCAATACAAAATGAATGCTTGTTGATAGGGGAACAAGAAACATTGCTAGATGTAAACAAATTGAGCTAACACTGAACTCGCTGTGCCCTAGCTCCATGCTGGTCTGAAAAAGTAGTTACAAGGATCACTTTGAGTAAGGGCACAGAACCACCAATGAGACAAATACCTGATGCAAGACAATCTAAAGCGAAGTAGTAATCCAGGGACCAAGCAGACAGAACCACAGCACAACACCCTCACAAGAACTACCAAAAACGTGGCTTATCTTAAACAACTATCCTTGAAGTTCTTTTAAAATTGCACATGTTTATTCCACACATATTGCTACTGTAAGCTGTGCCTTCTAAATGTTTTTCCATTTCTTTAAAAAAAAAAAAAAAGAAAATCTTTTGTGATCTGTTTGGTCATGGGAGCTAAACAAGTGTTCCTTTAGTACCCTGTTTCTAGATGCATCTGCTTGAGATAACTGCCTGCAATCCTACTGGAAGCCCCAGATTTTGCCATTCTGCATGACTGAGAACTTTATTTCCCCCTTGCTCAATTCCTAATCACCCAGTCTGCATTACAGGAGCAGAAGCAGCCAGCAGGCTACAAAAGGAAGTCTTCTCTGAATGCCAATTTATTGTAGTGATGATGTTCAATAAAGAAGACATTCAGTTCCTCTCTTACACTCCATACCTTCAGAGAAACAATACCAACAGTCCAGCTCACTTAGTGCAGTAGTAAATTTCATTATCAACCTATGTGATTAACCTTTATACTAATCACACATTAACTATGCTCCTGAGTTAATTCCTCCCCTGCTTCAGGCAGAACCCCACCTTGGCTGCTATCAGCCTTTGGAGTGATGCATCCTGATCCAGATGGCAAAACATGATAAATAATATTTCTAACCTAAAGGGGGTGGGAGATGCATTTAGTTTTCTACACAACAAAATACGAAGGAGCAATTGAGCTCAATTAATTTATCTTAATTTCTTCACTACATAGTATAACTTCCTGTTACAGTTGTTAAATTTGAGCATTCTTGACCATACCAATGAGTCACTGATATCCACAAAAATGTGAATACTATTTATGGATATAAGGTGAAAAAGGAGTGGGCAGAACCGTGAGGCTGGGAAACACTGCTTGCGTTCTGCTATTCTAAGCTGCCTCGTTAGATCATCTTAATTTAAGATTCCTCAGTAGAAACAATTCCAGAGAACTAGAAGAAAAGCCTCAATTTATGTCCCCGACCTTTTTTCCGCCTTCTTACAAAGAAGCAAACGTATGACTGGTGGCAATACATAGCTATTATTGAGGGTGTGGGAAGTCTTAGATGCTTAAGAAACTATGGTGTTTGGAAATTCTGCATTATAGGAAGTTCTGCTGTAAGACTGAAATAAAACTCAAGCCAATGTAGACAGGCTACTAGATGCAGAAGCATATATGTGCCAAACGGGCATTTTTCTCCAATACACTTCCAAAGAACACCCCTGTACTAACACTGATAACATGAAAGCAATGAACGTTTATATAATTGCGCTCACCCGTTCTCTCTATCAACTGCAACAATAACAATTTTGGCCGAGGTGAAGCCATTCTCACTGAGATCCATTTTCACTTTCTTTCTGGACATCAGTGACTGGATGTGACCCGCTTTCGAGGACACTAGTTCTGCTAGATTAAAGTCTGCTGTGTCTAGGATCTTCAGAGTGCTCCCCAGGCTTTGCACGGTACATCCCATTTCATAGTGCTATATATCTTTCCGTTCTACTTTTCTGGTTACAGTTTTGTGGACCAACTTTTCCTCACCCCTGAGTTCAATATCCCTTCTACAGGTACACAGCACCAAAGAGTTCAGTTACTTCATGAGTTCCAAAGCTTGTGACTTTTTCAATTCCCACAGCACTGACCACTGCCTGCAGAAATATGCCAGAATCCACCCTTTCTTTGACCTCTCCTCATCAGAAAGAAATTTCACACTGACTGCAGTTTCCCTTAATGGTGCCTCCTTATCATCTAGACAGAGGAGGCTAGTCAACTTATTCCTCACTTGAAGAAGAATGAAATGATAACATGTTGCATTTCATATGCTCATTGCCATAAACAAGGGACACCTAGAAATTAAGATAACCTCCCTATTTCATCACTTCCATTCCCTCAACCTGTTACAGTCATTTTTAGGTGTTCCTTTCTGTGCAACTCCTGTACCCAGAGGCAGAGCATGAAACAGATTCTTCCCTCTCCTCAAAGCAAAGCACTTCTTATCTTTGCAAATCTGACCTTAAAATGATCAAGCCTCTTACAGAAACTTTCTTTGGTATTTTAAAGACCTATAAAAACCACAAAAAGCTTATTGTACAAAGCAGAAAAACCTAATTCCTTACCACCTCCCTCTATTCTTCAGGAGAAACTGCAACGGTTACAGTGGCCCGCAGGGTAGCGTGCCAACCTTCCTCAGCTCCTTTTATTTAACCTCTCTTTTACTCTGGTTTCTCAACTGCACTTTTTTTTTTTCTGTTCTGTCTTCTTTGTTAAAACACTAATGTGGCCCCACCACTTTTATTTAAATGCTCTCATTTTCTTTCTAGTCTTATTTTCCAGTAGTAAACAGTTTTTAAAAAAATACATATACCAAATAAGGCACCAGCAAAAGTGGACGCTGAAAATTTTCACGTCAACCACAATTAACAAAGCAGCATTTATAATCTTGTTAGCCCAAGTTCATATAAATAATGAGTTGAAATTAATTATACAGACTTGTTAGAAAAATGTTTCCTGACCAGCTACAGAAACACTTCAACTCTCTTCTATGTTAAATCTGTTCTTTAGTTTGCCAATACAATTTCAAACCCTAAAGCTTTATACAAAGTAGGCAATTCATTCTTCTTATACATCATAATGTTTGATTTTTTTTCATCCTCTGGAATCAGAAGAATATGTTGAATTCTCCTTGTATTTCAGGATAATGAAACTGAAAATGATATAATTCAGCCATAAAGTAAGTATGAAGACATGCCGACAATCCTGATTGATAATGATCATGTTTGCAACACAGTCAAAGCTCTAGTGATCACGTGGGATGAAATACAGGGGCAAGACGACCAACACTTATAGGAAAGCAACCAAGTTCTATTTTTGGGACAACTTGTCCTCCTTCTGCCACTGTGAACCCAGAACAGGTTCAACTGTGCTAACTTAAAATACAATGATGTAGTGGTAAGTCAAATCACTTTTTAATATGCAGGTAGGAAAATAAAGTACAAGCAACTTCATCAAGGCAGCACAGGTACCCTACACTGACTCATAGAAAAGATAGTTTTAATGAAACATGTTCGTAACAATCACCAAAAGGGTTGTTATTCTGAACACTCCCAGTGGCAGCTCTTTAAATCAGTATGATTAATAACATCAGCTAAGATTTTTCCACCTATTAAAAACACGTATCTATCCAGTACTGTGCTGTTTCTTTCCCTATAGACAGTACAAGAAAGCTATTAACACAAGGAAATTAATTTTTTTTTTTTACTATCTGATTTTTTGGCCATCAAACAGACCTCAAAAAAAACCCCCAAACCATCATCTCCCCCCACACCTGTACTGAAAGAATCAAAACAGGTTCTCAAACCAAACCCATAATAATTAAAAGTAACAAATGCACAGCATATAAAACTCAATACTAGCAGGCAAAATTCAACAAGATCAGCATCCCAGTTTAATACCCATACACACACTGAAGACCAAATCTGGCCATAGCAACAGATAATATGCAAGTTATTGCCTGTCCATATGACTACTTACTGCTGGTTTTCAAGTCAGCAAGATTAACATACCATGCCTGTTGCCAGTTCACTTCTGGCAGCTGAAGGAAAAACATACCACTTCACCGAAAACAAACACTGTTTTTCAAATATTAATGCTTTTATAATCTGCAATGAGCTCTTCACATTGCAATTGCTTTGCTGCATAATGTATCACCCAGACTGAAAAGCTATTTTGTCATTTCAGAATTACTGTCCTAGAAGCTGCCAGTCTGCAATACAAGTTTTATTTCTGTACAAACACACATACACACAAATATTTTAGAGCTAGGTTTCTCTGTTACGAAATCTCACCCGAAAAGAATATTCAGCAAGCTGACAGTATGAACTGTTTCTGAAACAGCACTGCCACCATCTGGACAAACCTTTAACTGGCAGCTACTACTGGATGCGGGAGGATATATCTGAATAAAAACTCCCTCGGTGAAAAAAAATAAAAAAAAAACAACAAAAATTTCTCAATACACTGATTTCCATATCCAAAATAATTAAGTCTTCGTATTCATTAGTCAAAATTCAAATTCTGTGTTTCCTTAGTATCTTTACATTAGACATATAAACCTAAAATGAGTTTATTAGCATTCTACCAACACTTGAAAAACTAGCTTGCAAAACTTTTTTTAATGTTCAGCAATATTCTGTACAATTATTTCCAGCACTTGATAATCAGTTTATGAATGCTTCATACAATCCGAATCAGTTTCTGCCTCTTCCTCAGACTTTATTTCTGTTAGTGAGAAAAGTAAAATTCAGAGTTAAAAGAAAACCATAGCTCTAACCTCAGAAGATATGCTTTGGAGAGAAGATGTTCCTTCCAACTCTGTCCCATTCACTATGAAGCATTACAGGAATGTTCCAGTCTAGTCTTCAATACAAAATTTTATTTTATAGCAAATTTTGAAAAGTAGAAGTTCTACTTTATACTTCTGATGCACAGGAAGGCAACAGGCCACTCTAAAACAGAAAACAAGTAGCAACAAGAACGATCGCAGAAGATTCCTTTGATTTCAACAGAATAATAAATTTTTCTAACTTTCATAAAAAAATTTCTATCGAGGTCTGGATTCAGTAAGATTCAGGACATGCTACATGTTTCCCGCAATTGAGTACTTAATGTATTTTCCCTGTACAAATTCTTTCTTATTTGCACATTTCTGGTTTGTTGAGGAAAGAATTCACAAAATACAGGCCTTTTATGCAAACACGAGCAGGCATTTCACATGAACAAAATGCTTCCCACAGAAGTCAGTGCCTATGCTCAATTATTAGCAACAAAATTTACAACTGAAACTTGGTAATGCTACTTTTGTTTCAGATGGTATTTATAAGAGTACTGAGAAACACCTGTAGCTTGCCAGTTTCCTTCTTAAAATTCATATTGTCACAAGCTCAGTCCACATATGTCCCTCATGCAGAGTTTATGTAAAGTATAAAGACCTATCGAATACAGAATGCTTCAGGCTTTTTCCAGCTGCTCCTGGTAAGCTGCAGCTCCAAATCAAGTTAAACCTGAGTCTGCTGTTTACCCAAAGGGAACCTTAAAACTTGAGTCATGCTTTTAGCATCGATACATAATCTTTAAAAGAAACTACCCTCTTGTTGCTGATCTACTGTTCCTATAAAAACTTGCGTATTCTGGTATTTCACAGAGCACTTATTTTAACTTTTAATCATTATAACAGATGAGAGTACAAATGAAGATACTGAAAAAGTTTAAATATAAGCTGCTCATTAATCAGCCTTTAGAAAAGATGAAAAACATATGCTAGACCTTAAATATTTAGTGTCTCATCTTCCTGCATTTTTTAATAAATTGGTTATTAAGAGTCTTTATAAATTATTTTCAATGGAAAATGGAATCAGATATTTCCTGTAAGACACATCTGGCTTTAATAAATATATAAACTGTATGAGGAATTTGTTTTCTAATTAAAAAAATATGAACATTTTAAGCATCACTCCATGTTCTGCAGCAAGAACAATTCATCATGTAGCAAAGCTGTGGCAATGCCCTGAAAATATGTTACACAATAAGAAAAATAAATGCATTACATTGATAAATCTAGTCTGTTTAGTAAAATACTTGTCTGAGATAATGAAATGAGTCATCAATCACCACTACCCAACTGTCTATTCCCATCTTCTATCACATCCAGTTTCAGGACTGGCAACTGAAGAGTCATCTCAGAATTAATGAGTTATGCTGGCTGTTCCTCTCGTGACAAGCATAGTACAGCTGTACTATTTAATCACTGTCATCACTTTAAGGTAATCTTGTAAAAATATACCATTTGCAAAATGTCATTAAATACAAAGTCATCTTTTCTTCCAAATGATCCTATCTTACCATAGCGCTGAAGGTTTGACTTGACTTTGAAGATGATAGTATCTTCCCATTTGAAAATAGAAGTCCCTGATAAACATTAAACAATGAACCTTCAGCCCCACCACGTCTGAAGTTCCATGTTTTCAGAAAATTAACTACTCTAATTCTGAATTATTTTTGTATGCCTGTGGGCAGGCAGTTCCTTTTTCAGGGTCCTTCCTCTCTCAAATTTTTCTTAACTGCTTTTCTATTTCTAGCAATTACATCTTTTACTGAATCTACTAACTTCTTATTCTTACAGTCTAGGGACTTCCAATGTCCACTTTCTCTCTTCCAAGAGAATTAACACAACCAGACTCAAACAGATGAGTTTTAAATTTTTCTTCCCTTCCTCAACAAACTGCCAATCCTTTCTATATTCACCGAGGAGAACTACGATACCTTTGCAAGCTCATATCTTTTTGCCATTATTCATTAGACCTTTGTAAAATAAGGCAAAACACCTTTTATGTTTTGCAGCACCTTTGCACAGTTGATACTGCTGCTTAAATCTCCACAACAATGCCCTACATCACAATGGAATACATTCAAGTTGCTAGCTCTTCTTCTAATAACCCAATTATTCAGACACAGTCAAAATCAGCAATACAAGGTAACTTTCCTGTGACTACAAACAGGTAAAGGTAGTCTCATGGTACAGTTGCTACATCTTGAGTTTGACCTGGGCATCCCAGAGTTTAGGATATTTGTGAGACCTGTATCTATAGTAGCAACTTGATTCAAAGCAACTGTGATTTTGTAGTGAATCGCATGCTGCTTCTATTTACCACATGCTGATTTGAATCTCAAAGTAGTTTATGTGTGCACAACTTGCTTTTTTTAAGAGAAATCCTCACTTACAAAACATTTCAAAATTAACAGGATAATAAGTGCCAAGGCAATGTGAAAGCCATACCTACAGCACTTGCCAAACAATTTTTACCTTTTTGAGATCTTCAAATTACATGTATTGTAGATGTTCAGTCCTGGGAAACAGACTAAATTTAATCTGAAGTAAACTCTCTGAATCACATGTATTGGAGATGTGAGGAAAATCAACAACAACCACTTGGATCCACTGATCTGCTCCTACTACTCCAGACAAGGCCCCAGGGTCCAAGAGTGTCTTGGACTCTGGATTGACTGTAGGGGAGAGCAATTCACAACTGAAAGAAAGTAAACGTGAATTCTTTGCATCATAGGCTCTGTGTATTTCTACTCTAAACCCCTGCCAAAGACCAGGGCAAGCCAACAGAAAGCTGTCAGTCAGCTTTTACTTGAAGAAGAGAAGATGTAAATACTACCTACGCCATTCATTCTCACCTCTACCTGAACGTGGGATCTCTCTACTGGTACAAAACAAGGGCCAGCCTGGTCCTGATAAACCTACCATATCCAAGACATGAAGGAGAAAGCAGCAGTTGTCTGTTCTGCACTCTCTTTTTCCAAGAGCTTATTTGCTCAAATACAGTACAAACGGACAAAGCACATCAGGCCCAGCACTGTGCTAGAGCTACTCAGTCCTCCCCAAATCCAGAGGACAGCAAAGCATGCTGCAGACACACTGCAGTGACCCTGCAGTAGAACCTGCACAGAACAGCTGAGTGTCTCTACAAGGGCTCCTCCACAATTCATTTTCTTTCCAGTGCTGTTCCCATCCTGCGCTGGTCTCTATATGTCTAGGACACAGGGTAGGATATGAACTATATATGCTGCATATTTTCTTCATGTACAACAAATAATGCTCTCCAACACCAAAAAGAGAGCATTGCTTCCTCAGCACTTTTAAATTCCTAATTTCTTTAAAAACTGAGCTTCAGAACTTTTCTGCATGCGTACATTTTAGTTTCTACAGATTAAAATAAATTTCCTCCCCAATCCCATGTCTTTAAATTTCTTCACAAGTTTTAAAAGCCTGCAAGTTCTGGTGTGACCCTCTTGTACACAAGCGTGAGCAGGACAGGATGCTCTTCAAAAATGTTGTGAGAGCCAGTTAGTTACCACCACCCATAGCAGCAGGTGCAAGCACCTGTGTTCACTTCCCCAGCAACAGGATTAACTGTCTTATCCTCAGCCACAAGGTAATACAAACCTGTGGGAGGACTGGCATACTTTCCTGCTCTGGAATAGATCAAACCTAGTTAGCTTTTCTCTGCTGACACCACAAGGACTGCCATCCACAAAAGCAAAAGCATGAATTACAGTGGAAATGAGTCACCAGTCCATGGTGAAATTTAACAGACACAGAAGCTCCTACATTCAAGTAATCCAAAGTAACATGGGACTGCCGCAAGAGGCTGTCTGGGTTCAGGGAAGACTGTACTTAAAATAATAATAATAATAATAATAAACACCCATGAGGAAGTCTGTTTTGCAAGGAAAGTGGGTAACAGTCTGTAAATTGGACATGGAGGGAGAAAATGGGTATCCAAATTAAGATAATACTGAAATTAAATTGGTAACAGTACCAATAGGATAGATGCTGTACTACAGAAGATGTCAGCTGTGTAGAGACAAGTTCTCAGATGTCTTTAACCACCAAATTACATGCTTTTTGTTTAGAAATAAGCATGATTTATCCCAGCTGATCCCCCTGCTGTATCATATGACAGTTCCTCTGCCATAAGATTCTCACAGCTACTCCCAGTTTCCTCCTGCGCAGTTTGACCTGCAAATGTAATAAAAATACTTTCTTGTTCTTCATTCAAATCACTAATAAAAACTTCAAGTAGTTCTGAACTTCGACAGCCATCTGGCGGATCCCTCTGGATACTTCCCTCCAGCTGACAGGTTAACATTTCTGACTATTCAAAGAACAGCTTCCAAACCTGCCATGCACCCACACAGCAAATTTGTAATCCACAGGTCTTAAATTTTGCACACAAAAATGTGTACAACACATCAAAGTATTGCCCGCTCAGAAAACAATTTTCAGAAGAACCTATCTTGTCAAACTAACAATTTCACATCAGTTTTCACTCACTACCTTTTGAATATACTTCTACGTTATTACTTGTTCCTCTACTTTTTCAGCACCCAAGCCATTTAACCTAACTCACAGCCATGTTTTGTCTTTGAGGTCACTTGAAACTCATGACTTAGCCAGGTTAATTTATTGCTATACCTCTTAACCTTCATCCACATTAGGGTAATTTTGTACTTGTGCCTTTAACAGCTGGAGAAGGTACAGGCAAGAATTGTCCCACATACCTTTTCATGTATTATTCTTAGACATTCACAAGATCTCTCCTATCTGTTTTCTGAATTTATTGAAGCCCGTTTTCCTGAAGTAAGATATTTGCATTCTACTTGCTTCCTTCCCTCCTTAATGTTACATCCCCCATCTCATGGTCAAGCATGTCTGATTGTAACAGTGAGTTCCATTAATTAATATAACACAGGAAAAACCGACAGAATAAAAATCAAAGTTTGAACACGTTAATGAAAAAGTTTCACAATCCATTCTTTCTTCATATAGGAAAGTCTTGCTTACTTCTCTAAGAGTACTTTCATCCTGCTGATGCCGCTAGGTTAGGTTTTAAGCCAGAGTTAGTACAGTGTCAAATACATGTAAGTAAATTAAACAGAAAACAGAATTTTCAAAAGCAGTATTTTCACACAGAATTCTAGTAGTAGTATTTTTCATATGCACTCTCCTGTTGTGTAGTTACATAAAAAAGGACAATAAGGGAGAATTAACTGACTGTGAACGAACACATTTATGGAAGATGTGGTATTACTATTGAGAATCTCAAATTTCAGTTTGCAAAGCTAAATTATAACAACCCTTCCCTTACTTTCAGTCCAAAGATAGAAAAGAAGCATGGGAAGAGTGAATAAAACATTAGCCCTTTGCCAGATTTCTTTTTCTTATTCTGCTTTTTAATATTTTTTTAAATACACAATTTTTCCCAGAGGAATTAAAAAGCGTAATAGCAAATTATTAGAAGGCAGACGAAAACTGAGGTGAATATGGTTAGGAAATATTAGAGATTCTGTAAAAGTTCTAGTGTTTCACTTTGTTTCAAGACATCGTGTAGAACCCTATACTATCTACTAGGTCATCCTCATCACTCCCACTTCTGTGCCAGTTCTGGCTTGCAACTTATTCTTCATCAAGCAATTTTAATCCATTTTTCTATTTCAACTCTTCTACAGGAAGATCAAATAAATGATAGTGAAAAGTTAGCAGCAGAAAGAAAGAAAATACAGGGAAGAGAAGATCTCTCCCTTTTGGTGGCAGTAAAATATCACATCAGTGCAAGTTGGTGGTGCCGAATTTTCAATGTATCAAGACAAAGAGAGTAAGACAAGTGGAAGAATAAGAGAGGAAAATACAGTAATGCTGGAGTACTGACAACTCAGTAGACCTGCATTGTGTCATCTCTATCACTAAAATCGGCTCAGTGTGCCAGAGCCTGAAGGTTTACAGAAGTGCTGTTCTCACTGACTTCAGCCAGAGTTGCAACTGCGGATCATTTAACAGCTAGCCCTCCCTGCTCAAAGCAAAATCAGTGCAACTTCACCTCTGAAGTTATACTCTTATACTCTATTCCTACAGTTCATCTGAAGAAAAACTAGGAAGCATAAAGGCTACCACTGTATGTTCTTAGATACAACTATTTCAATTTATTACTAACTTTAAAAGCCTCTTATACTGGGCTCCTGCTGAGTTCAACAGCACCTCCCCTGCCCTCTTACTAGCACTACAATTACTGTATAATTAAATTCTAAATACAGACATCAGCCCTAAAGTTTGAGCAGAGAGCTTTCACCTGAGAAAGGCATGCCAGCACAAATTCAAATACTGAGAAAAAGACTGACAGTATTTCCGATAAAACAAGTCATTTTTACTGGTAAATAAGGACTGACACTGCAGCAATGACACACAAGAAATTTGACTGTAGTTTTTACTGCTTCCTGTATACTAAAAGACACAGCTTTTTGTACATCCTGTTGTACACCCAACAGCGAGCAGAGCAAAAGCTGAAAGGAAGATGCAGAAAGCCTGGAAGTGCTACACTGTCATATTAACCCAGCGGAAAAATACACTGCTGACAAAAGGGTGTTCATATCTTCTTCCCAAACACTTGACTGAGCAAACCTGCTTTAAGTCACTGACAGTTGATCATGTAGTTGCACAGCAGAACAGGTCAGGGGAACTGCTCTGAAGGCAAAACAATGTTTCCCCTTCCCTCCCTTCCTTTTAGGAAGGGTATTGACTTAAGTGGCTGCACAGCCTCAGACTTTCTGTTTCTTCTTGTACTCCGAAGAACTGGTACTCTGAAGAACATCAATCAGAACGTCTCCACAGCCTGGGGGTGCTCTAGTTGATGCGGTCATACAAAACGTGTGGAGTACAGCAAGCAGGCAAAGAAGCCTGTGCAGGGAGAGGAAAGAAGACTGTAAAATATTATAGCATGACAACCTAGATGCCTTCAGGGAAGCTGCCTTCAAAAAATTATACACAGCTGTGCGGCATAAGCATTGCGTCTGTAGAGAATTATGTGAGGACACGCGATTAGAGCACCCGGGCTCCTGGAACACAAGCAGAAACCTACAAAACGGCTTCTTCCTCAGCCGTGCAGTAAACATACCTACGGGAATTTGTTTAAAAACACATGCAGAAGTGCTCAGAATTACCAAGAAAAGTCAGTTTATTTATTGCTGCCTAACTACCCACCACAGGGTGACAGCTACACTTTAAAACCGTTTGATGACCGGCTTGAGGCATTTTCTTCCATTAGAGCATCAGCCTAAGGAGAATCTGAGCATGTTTTTCGAAGGCAGAGGCCCAGAGCGGGCCCGCCCTCCGTCCCCGCAGCAGCTGGGCCCTTTCCTTCACCGAGAAGCCGCTCTTTTTTTGCGACGAGGCAACAGCAGGAGCAGCAGCCGAATTGCCCCGACTGCCTGCAGGCAGCGCCAACGCGGTCACCGACCACACTGGGGGGTCGGCGACTCCAGCCCCCGGCCGCGCCAGGCCGCCCCTCGCCCCGCCGGGGCGGGCGGCCCCCCGTGCCTACCTGCGCGGGTCTCATGCTTAGGCACCCGGTAGTACTTGTTGCCGAACTGGTCGGTGCCCACCAGCTCCTTCTCGGGCCCCAGGAGCCGCAGGCGCAAGGCGCGCAGCGCCTGCCAGGACCGACCCATGGCGGTAACGCAGGGCGACCGACAGACCCCGACGGCCCGCACCGGCCCCAGCCCCGCTCCACCCCACCAGCGGGGGGGGCATGCCAGTAACGCCGCTCGCTATTGGTGGAGGCTGGCCTGAGCCGAGCCAATCCCGGCCTCCCTTGGCCCAAGATGGCGGAGCGGTGTGGAGCGGTTAGGCGGTCGTGCCATGCTGGGGTTCATTTCGGCTCGTCAGGCCGGGCTCGACGATCCAGTGCGGCTNCCGGGCCGAGTCCACTCGGAGGTAGCGGGGACCGGTGGGGAGCTGGGGCCGGGGCGGGGCTGCGGGGGACAGGCCCTGGAACGGGCGCTCCTGCTTCCTTTCTGCTGGGGTGCGCTCTCCCGACCCGAGCGGGGCCTGAGGCTGCTCCAGCCGAGAGAGCGGAGCGCTGCCCGGCCGCTGCTCCGGGCGTGGGGGGCCGGAGCGGAGGAGCCGGCAGGTGGCGGGCCCGACCTGGGCGCCCCGGTAGAGGCTCCCG
>VXBH01005050.1:201968-214497 GCA_013400035.1 Rynchops niger | reverse complement strand
AAAAGAGGTCTGTCATCCTAGGGAGACAATGGAGAATAAATTTTGACCTCTCTTTGTGTGAGTTGTGAAAGCTGTGTTGGCAGTTACTAAATCTGCTCATAAACGCAAAGTTCAATTCACTTTCCAGGTAGTTCTGTGAGCATCACTTAAAAGAGACAGTGTGCATGTGAAGGTTATTGACTGACCTGTTTTGCCACCAAATGGTGTATTTGAAAACACAGACAACTTAGTTTTAAGGTTTCTTTTATATATATACAATATTTTAGAGTGAGACAACAAAAGGAATTGTACCTGAAAGGAGTTGTACTGATTATTAAAGCAAATATTATATTTCATTAATTTTTAATGCTCAAAAAGGAGATAATAATTTTGTATGGGGGTTTTTGTTTTGTTTGGTTTTTTTAAGAATTGAAGATAGTATGTGATGCTTGTGAATGACAAGGATCTTCTAATTTAGTCTAGAGTGCCTCTTTCCTGTTGACTTCTGTCTCCGTATTACAGCCTTCTTGTTTGCAGTTTTTTCTTGCTAGCTTCTTAAATTTTTGGTAATTTTTTAATAATTTCCATTGATGTTTCTGATTAGGCAATTTTCTTGGTCTTTCTTTTGGGTCATCTCTGAGCTCTGGCATAGTTGTTCTAGTGTTGGAAATTTACTTACTTTGTGATGTTTGCATAATGTGATTTCTAACCAGCAGTTATTGTTAGTATGTAAATAACAACATTTGTAATAGTCTTATTTGTATCTGTTACTTGAAAAATACTTAATAATGAGGATTTACAGTCTGATAACATCCTCGTGCTGTGATTAATTTAATCTTTTTATTATCAGCCTGCAGATGTATTTCACTTTGAGGGAACAGTCTATAGCCATCACATGTCTCCAGTTGCTACAAAGCATTGTTTAATAGCAGGTATGTATGTATTTTTAAGAAAGGCCCTATGTATTTTGGGCTTACAGTAATAAGCAAGTAATATTCAGTAGGGTTTTTTTCTCCCCTGTCTTATTTTTACATAATTTGAGTTTTCAGAAGACATAAGGTCATTGGTAAAACAGAGTAGTATCAGTTAGTCGGATTATGTTGGTAAGAATATCACATTTGTTCTTTTGAAATAATGTATCTTTCAATTCTCCTTCTAAATAAAAATTCCTACCTATAATTATATTACTTCTCATTACAAAAGGTAGCATTTGAAGGTTATTAGATCCAAACACAGTAAACTGTGTAAATAATGGTGTCTGTGTATTGCATACATGTACATAATTTAACTAAGTTTAGCAAAAAAAAAAATAAAGAGGAGCTAAGAGCTATTTTTAAGTTTCATAATTACTGTCCTATTTACCCCCAGCTTCTAAATTTTGTTTGGTAAATTTACTTGGGCTAAAAATGTAAATCTTTTAATAGAATGCATTTCTCTGAGTAAATGAACTGTTCTCTCTATTTCTTTGTCGTTGCTAAGATTTTTGTTGTTGTTGTTTTCTCAAATGCTGGGGATTTTTTTAGCAGTCTTTGTTTCTCTTGTTACAGTTGGTACCAAAAGCCCCAAAGTACAGCTCTGTGACTTGAAGTCTGGATCCTGTTCTCACATTCTGCAGGGTACTTTTTAGTCTGAAACATAAATATTAGACAATAACTACTTTGAGTAAAACAAGTCCTGTAAAGAAACACTGTATACAATGTATCCTTTGTAAGTAACATGACTGACTTATTTATTGCCAGTTGTGAAAGTTACACAGTGGTAAAAGGTTCTTCTTGGTATTAGTCTAGTGCTGATGAATTGGAGAATACAAATATTAGCATTTTTGTGAGCTAATCAATAGTGATTACTATTTATTACATGGCTAAGTGTAAACATTGGTTTTGTGTTTGTGGAAATTCAATATGGGGTGCTGGGTGTTGTTTATTTAAAAAAAACCAAACAAACAAAAAAAAAAAAGCAAAAACAACCAAAAACCTCACCAAACAAAAAAATCTTCACTATTTTAAAGAAAATATCTTGTGGAGGCACTTGCATGAATTTGTTTAGAAGTTTCTGTATAACAGACAACATACTACTTACTATAGAAGGGTGGTATCTAATCCTTTGCATTTACTTAATTCAGTAAACACAGGGATTTATTGTTCCATAATCCATTACTTTTTGCACTTAATGAGAATTTGCCCTAATGTCTAGTGTTTTCTAATGTTTACTTTTTGGAGTATGAATGTATATACACATGCTAAAGCAAAGGCAGTTACAAGGTAAGTCATCATGCTTTAAACCAGCTGGGCAAGAGCCAGATCTGATCTAGAAACTGTAGAGAAGTGTTAACTCAGACAGCAATGTGGAAATGCAGCTCTATTTCTTCACTGGCCGGCTCAAGTCTAAAAGCAGCCTAGGTGCTTTTATCTGATACAGAGCTTAAGCCATTAAGTCCTTCTGAACTGAATCGGGTCCAACGTTCTGTTTCTAGAACTGAGCACCAGCAACTGCAGACACAAAACTAGTTCTGGTGAGAACCAGTTTAGTTGCAGCAGGGCTTCCTAATTTTGACACAAGAGTTAGTGCTTTCCAGGAACAAGCTGGTTGTGTCTTTGTACACAGCCTGGCACAGTTAGCTCAAGTGCAATATCAGAGGAACAAGTGGAAGCAGATTACCTCCTCCACTAAATGTAAGCAAAAAATTCTTTACAGAAATTGAAGCACTCAATAGTGTCTTGAAAAATTTTATTAATATTTTTCACATAGGCTTACTCTAGCATCTGAAATGAAGGTAAATGCTTAGCTGTAGTTTACTTAATGGATCCAGGTAAATGTGTCTGCCCTGAGCCTTCCAAGTGTATTCTGTAGTACCTGTATTATGGAGATTTTTTCCATTATCCTGGGCTTCACAGTCCTTTGATTACTTCAGGTAATGGAAAACCGACTACTAGAAGATGTGCAAGAAACAAAGTTGTTCACATAGCTCTAAACTGCATTAACAAAAATATATTTGTGTAACTTAAATTCTTTTTCGGCAATGTGTTTCTATTATTACATGAAGTGTGGTTGCAGTCTTTCCATTTAGGACACTTTACACTTCCTATTGTTTGTATTTGTTTAACATTTTAAAAGACTTGCAAATTTTAAAGTGTGTCTGTGTGTGTATATATACGTAAGTATTACTTGCCACTAAGCTGCACTGGGTATGACATTGCTAAGAAGACATTTACCTTACTATCTTAATACTTCAGACCTAAGTAGGGGAAAAAATATCCCAAATTCAGGACATGAGTATTTGAGGATAAGGTGAATAAAGTTTTAATCTTAAGTACATAAGGTAAATATACTTTTTATCAAACATTTTGAAAGGATTTGAAGAGAAACAAATAGAAAGTTCCTCCTGTGTGCAAGAACACCAGTGCTAACACAAAATGTAATGACAGTACTTAAACTCGGTAGCTGTGACTGCGCTCTAATATGTTTTTCATAGGTAGAACCGTCTTTGTTATCAGAAGTTATACTTACGTAATACTCCATGTGTCACTTTCAGCTCACTGCAATCCCACTCGAGCAAGAGGAAGAAAGAGAAGTAACTTTTAGCCCAGAATAATATATTTTCACGAAATTCAAATTCATATTACAATTTAGATTATTGTTCTGGATTGGTGGATCCTATAGAACTAAGTACTTTTACTGTTAGTTATTTACATAAAATGGTGTGTATAAGTGTTTTCATATAATTTTAGGTCACAGGCAAGAGGTACTGGCAGTGTCTTGGTCACCACGTCATGAGTATATTTTGGCAACAGCAAGGTAGGGATGCTGCTGTACTGTTATATGCACTAAAATTGTCTGATGGTTAAATTTTATATATTCATGATGCATCTTTTTTACAATACAAATTCACTTTTAAAGTTAATCTTCATCATTTACTTTAACCTATTCACAGTTTTGTAGATCTTGTCTAGAAAAAATAAACCTGAAGAGCTGCCCAAGTGATGTTTATTTTATAGGAAGATTCTACAGAATTTTGAAATAGTAATTGCATTTAAAGGTATAGGAAAATGGTAGAACATTATAGAGATACTTACTTCTTACTGCCTGTTAGTGTGCACGTTGCTAATCTGTTTTATAACTCAGTAAAACATGTTTAGCTCAAAATACCATCCTGGTTAATTGTGCTCAATTATGTTGGAAGAGCATAAATCAGGTAGTTTAGCTGATGGGTAATAACTTTCCAAGCTGCAGTAATTCAGTGAGTATGGATTGTGTTGTTTGTTTTTTTTAATTCCAGCCATTTTCAGTCTAAGGGATCCGCTTGGTTTTCCTATAAGTTTTGCATATGTTAGCTTTTGATTACAATGTGACGTTTCTAATTTTCATGGTTGGCATGTTTTATTCTTTTGAATTGCAGAGAGGAATGGCTGTTTTCTAAGTTAAGAGTGAATTTTGAATAAGTTGATAGCAGAATTGTATACCCTTGGTTTCTGATGCCAAGCTTCTGAAAGGCTCAGCATAGTTGGGAAGTTTTCTATAAGTGTGATTTGTTTGTTTGCTTTAGCAAGTTAAAAATTGTTTCCTTGTATTTCCATTACAGAAAAAGTAGCAAATCTTCCTTATTAAATATTGATTTCTTTACATCTCTCAAAACATTTTGCTTCAAAGTCATACCTATAAACTGCGTCTACCTGTGTTGTCATGTTGCCTTATTATAATTGGATGTTAAACATGTTTCCTATGGCTCCATTACTGAATTCAGAACTATAGTTGGACTACTAGTTCCTATTAACATAACTCACTTTTGACATCTGCTGAGACAAATATGGGCAAGAACTGCTAACACTGAGATAACGAAGAGGTAGTGAGGAGAGACTGACTGGTACTGCTAAAAAGAGAATCTGGATTAATCTTGTGTATCAAGAGATGCGACTGTTTTCCAAGACAATTGTGAATTTGCTTTTGATAACTTCAGGGAAAATACATTTTTGGGGTTTATGTGGTTTGCATGTGAAACATGTTATGTCAGATTTCTCTCTGTGATGCTCAACTCTTCCATAGTTTTGGCAGGAGATTGGAATGGTCAGAAAAGAGACATGGTTTCTGGGTCTTTTTCACGCACTTTAGTTTCAGGCAGTAGAGAAGATTTTAAGTTCTTTCTTGCTTATTAGAACTGGGTAGAAAAGATTAGCTAATAGAAACTGCATCATCAAAAATGGACAACTGTAGGCTTTTATTATAAGGAAGCTCTTTCTATGCCTTCATTAAGAATATTTCAATGAACTGCTTGCAGTTCATTGCTCGCTTTACAGTCAGCTCAAGACTCAGTAATATCTGTTCACAATCCTAGAATATTTGTTTGCAGCAAACTAATGTGTTGTCAGCATATTCAGTTGGAATACCACTTGGAAGTTAACAGAGTTACTCTGTAGTGGAGGGAAGCACAAAAGAACAAACTAGTCATTAACTTTTTCAGATGCAGAACAGATAAGGAGTAACAAGTGGTTTTGCTCTGGTCAGTTGGTATATGTATACTATATATATTCCCAACATTAATGCACTCATCTAACTTGAGAACGCACAGGAAAAAGTACTTCAGTTAGAAGACTGCTTATCTAACAGTTTGATTAGGTATATTTTCCAGCTATAGATCAAAGAGATGCAGTTGTTCTAGTTCAGTGGGCATGAAAAATTATTTATGTTTTGGGGTTGTTTTTTTTCTCAAAAAGGACAGTGAAGTTGCTGGGAACTGTGCAAATCATTTCAGTAACTACATCTACACTGGTGACTTAGTGCACGGGAAGTGGTCTTTTCTATGAATTTACGTCCTGTGTATGCCTGGGCCCCTTGTGGTGCACAAAGAAGTATATAACTGAAATACTCACATGAAGCTGCCATACAAAGTGCACTGCCTGCAATGTTGCTGTCTAAGCGTGTACCTAGTACCAACAGTTATCATTGCTTTTGTTGCTGGCAAAGACACAATGTGAGCAAAGCATGAGCATGCAGCCTGGGAACCAGAATGAATCACAGCAGCTTGTCTTTCTGTCCTTGTGCCACCCTGGTAATGTAGACAAAGCCAGTGACTTCCCAGAGAAGCAAGCTCTCCGTGTTTCTCTGCCATAACACTGTATGACAACAGAGCATATAGATCTCTCCAGCCTTCGTGTATGTAGCCAACTTCTGTACAAGTCATACTATAGATTTGCGATGGCCATTACAGAAAATGCTGGAGGTCTGTAGCTACAGTTTAATCAACAGCAGAATGAGCAAGTTTGTTCCTAGTCCGTGTATGTATGCAAGGGTGTTACGTTGTAGACAAAGAGGCAAGCGTATTGTAGACAAAGATTCACTCTTAGATGCCTGTGGTCTACCAGATATATTTATTAATACACGTACATGAATGTCTGAAGTCTTTCTTCAGTATCTTTTCAAGAAGGTTTGTTGGCTTGAATGTGACTGCACGGTGAATAGTTCAAAATAGTTGCTGGACCAGGGTGAGTCCCAGGTGGGTTGGCTAAAGACAGACAGTCATTGAAGCAGGATGCACACAATTTCCCTAATACATGCAAATCTGTTTTTCTTAGTGCTGATAGTAGAGTAAAATTATGGGATGTGAGGAGAGCATCTGGATGTCTGAGTACACTTGATCAGCACAATGGAGAAAAATCCAAAGCTGCTTCTGAGGCAGGTAATACAGACTATAACTGGTGGTAATCCACATGTAACTAGAAGCATTCTTATGTTTCACAAATGTGTTGATGGAGGATATGGAGATAATCCAGTTGTTACCTACTGGGTAACATAGGCCATTGGATGTTAATCAGTTACTTCTGTTACAGAGACAGTGTTTGTGGCTGGGGATCTTGTTTAGAGATGTCTCCTTGGCAACAGTATTGTATCTGTTCAAAATGTTTTTCCCCCTTAAATGGGAAATTTTGCAATCTGTTTTATGGGCGGAAGAATTAATTCCTGATGTAGATTGGGTTTCATATAAAGAGCAATCACTTCATACTTCATAAGCTGTTCTAGGAGTTAATCACCCTCTAAAAACAGAGACAATACAAAGAAAACCCACAAAATTAATGGTGCCTTGTATCAGTTGTTATTAGCTACGACGTTAACATTTTTATGTACCTGTATTTTCAGGTCACATTTCTGNAATCAAAGGGAAGCTTCTGAACTTTAAATTACAGTTCATGAACTTTGGTCAATTCTGGACAAAAGATATTTAATTTTGGCAGGCCAAAAAAGTACTTGAACAATCACTGTTCTGAGGTAGAAATAAATAGCATTTGGAATTGAATCACAATGCACATGCCATATCATGGCTCTGAAAAAAAAGGATTTGTGTAGCATAAATCATAGTGATTAAAGCTACAAGTCGGTGTCATTTATTATGTGCAATTTAAAATGCATATATTTCTGTAAAGTCAAACTAATTTTCCAAAAGGTACAGTTAGAGGGTATGAAGTAGCTGTGTCTGTTTTAATAACGATGCTCTCTACTGTGTAAATTGTAGTGCAGTAATACAGATGTTTGGTTTTGACAACTTTAAATTTCACTGAAATTCAAGAAATTACTGAAAAGAAAACGCTATAAATAAATCTAAAACTTATGAAAAAATAAAAATTTAAACAAATTTTGTTTTATGAAAAATGAAATTCTATGCAATTCCCAAAGTAATTAGTGCTGCTTTACACATTCCTTTGAATAATGCGTTGTCTTGTTCAAACACAACAACTTTCTTTCCAACCTTATTTCTCTGTCTGACAGGTTCAAGATTATTTTTTTGGTAATCTAATGGCAATCAGATAGACTAGGATATTAAATATATTGAAATATAGCTGAACTAAATCAAAAGCAGCTAACGTTTCTTTTTTACAAAATCTTTGAAAAACATAACACTTTTTACCTAAGAGGTACATGTAAATTCTGTACTGCAATATAATGCACAGATACCTTGTCCAATTTTCAGTGAGTATTGCAGTATTGCAGGGTGAACTCAATGGAATTCATTTATAGTACTCTGTAACAATACAGAATAGAACAGAATATTCAGTTGGAAGGAGCCTGCAGTGATCATCTAGTCCAACTGCCTGACCACTTCAGGGTTGACTAAAAGTTAAAGGATATTATAGAGGGCAATGTCCAAATGCCTTNAATGGTGGGTCTCAGAACTGCACAGGGTACTGCAGTTGAGGCCGCACCAGCGCTGGATACAGTGGGATAATCACCTCTCCTGACGGGCTGGTGACGCTGTGTTTGATGCACCACAGAACGTGGTTTGCCCTCGTGGCTGCCAGGGCCCACTGCTGGCTCCTATTGAGCCTGTTGTCGACCAGCACCCCCAGATCCCTCTCTGTAGGGCTGCTCTCCAGCCACTCCTCCCCCAGTTTATACTTGTGCCGGGCTTTACTCCACCCGAGGTGGGCATGCAGGATCCAGCATTTGGACTTGTTAAATTTCATCCCGTTAATCATTGCCCAATGCTCCGATCTATCCAGATTCCTCTGCAAGGCCTCTTGTCCCTTGAGAGAGTCAACAGCACCTCCCAGTCTGGTACCATCAGGAAACTTCCTAACGATGCATTCAACTCCTGCATCCAGATTGCTGATAAATACATTGTACAGAACCGTCTCTGGAATTGAACCCTGAGGAGCACCACTGGTGACCAGTCGCCTGCCAGATGCTTTTATAAACCAAGAGTTAAATTATTAATTTACCATGTTACCATTTAAACCACATTTTCAGTATTATACATTGAAATAAAAACGTATATACAAATAGCAATTCTTCTGTCGAAATCTGAATGAGTCCTTTTTCCTGACAGCAAGTACTGCTCACAATGGGAGAGTTAATGGTTTATGCTATACGAATGATGGACTTCATCTGTTGACCATTGGTACAGATGATCGGATGCGACTTTGGAACAGCTCTACTGGCGAAAACACGTTAGTAAGTTTTCAAGGATCTTTGGTTATGTTTTTACTTGCACTTAATTTTAGAAGACTTGTAATTTGTGCAATTGTCGTTACAACTTTGGCTGTTTATTCATTTTCATAATCTTGTCATTAGAAAATTTTGTGAGCAATATTTTTCCAGATTTCTTATTTCTACTTCTTATAAAAACAAAAAAAAAAAACAAAAAAAAAAAAACCCAAACCAAAAAAAAAAAAAAAAGAGTATGAAGAAGCCTGTATCTACTTAAAATTCAAATATGGTAACTTTATGTTCATTAGTTTGTAAGCATAGCTGAAAACACTTCAGACAGTAATGAAAACCTTAATATGCAGTGACTGTTGGTAGACTTTTTTTTTTTNTTTTTTAACTATTAATTGTCAGCATACTATCCACAGGGCAGTTGTCCGTAGCTGAGAATTTCACTGATTGACTGCCTTGCTTTCTTCCAACTTCCTTGTGTGGAGTTGTATAGCAGTATTAAAAGTATCTATCCCTCTACGTTTGCACTGCAATCAAACAGCAGGGCAGGGGAATTAAATCTTTACTGCTGCTCCAGTCCTTTCTTTGGCTTGTTTTTTGCTGAAGGTTCCAATTTTGGTTTTCCGTTCAGAAAACAGAAATTGTTTCCTATGTTTATTTTTCAAGAAGAACATGCTAGGTAAGTCAGTTTGCATGGGATTGTAGACAGTCGTGATTATGGTCTGTCATTGCTGTCAGGAAAGGAGGAAATTTTACACTACCTTAGAAATCTTTACTTCTGCTGCTTAGTTTCAGAATACAGCAAAAAGAATTCCTTATAGATATTTAAATGAAAGGACTTTTCTGTCTCCATGCTACCCATATTTGCCAGCTTGTTCTCAGCACTTCATATACAGACATCTTTCTGTCTTCAAATTACCATCACCAAAGTAGATAATACAGTTTGTTCACTCTCCTGTCACCAGCTGGATCACTGTTTTTTGTTTTTCTGTGCCTGTTAGTTCATTGACTTGTTTCATAGGCTATTTTACAGTTTTCTTATTTGGTGTGGAATAGCTTGATCCTGCTTTATTTTTTCAAGTCCAGAGTTACATTGTCCAGAGTACTGTATTTTTACACACTGCCCAGAGGTATTGCTTAAAATAATTTTAAGGCACCAGCAGACAAATAAATGCATGTACAGGTAATAAAAGTTCACACCATAGTGCCTGTATTTACCCCACTAGCTAGTCCGTGTGATCTCCATAATTTTTTCTATACCTTTCAAAAGGTATAGAAATTAAACCATACATATGGGGTTTTTTGAGTCAAATTTTGGGCCTAGTGGTTTGTTTCAGTTAGTAAGAGAAGTGAATGTTGGGAGTCCTACACATCTTGCCTACATCCTTTGTCACAAAAAGGAATAGAAAGCCCTGATTCACTGAGTATAGGAAGAATCAAACAGAAGGAGGCAGGTTTTCTCTTTGTCTGTGTGCTCAAAGGACAAAGCCAGTTTTTAAGATCTTTCTTCAGTTCTTGTTTTGGCAGCATCCTTTCCTTTCCATAACTCCTCTGTCAAGCAGCAACACTTACACTGAGTACATCTATATAATTTACTTTCCCCAGCCTCCACTCCTCCCTTTCATTGTACACGCCTTTGTTATGAGCAGTGTTGTGGCTTGGGAGTTGTTGCTGATAGAGCTCACATGCTGTGTGAAGGAGTTAAATTGCTCTTTACCAGCAGAGTAATGTGACTCTTAAACAACTAGCATTAACAAGACTTAACACAGTCAATATTTACAAACTCTATCTTTACAAAATGAGCAGTATTATCTACGAAGAACATGACATAAGCTCAATGTCTGATGAAAATATCCTCTCCATGTGAAAAAATATCAATCTACTTGTATGGTAATCAAACTCTCTTTGTATGTATTTTTATGATGATTGAGAGAGATTTTCTCAGGGCTCCTGTTTATTATACTTTCTTACATAAATGCTCTTTATTATGAAAGAGTGTACTTTAAAAACAGAGGAAGAAGTAGTTGTCTTCCTTGCCTGGCTCATGTGATCAATGCATATATTGGCCTCAAAGTTTCAACTCAGGCAGTTGATGAGAGTATGGATCAAGACCCTGACAAAGGAAGGCATTTGTATTAGAATATCTGCTTGATAAACTTTACAATTCTGTTAGCCTATAGTCAAAAGATTTCACACTTAGGATTATTTTTTTTAACTATGGGCCGTGTTTCTGTAGGGAATTTTAAAATTAACCCAGAGAACTTTGCCAACGTTGTATGTAGAAGTGAATTTCTGTTTTTCAGCACAAATTAAGAGCATAGGTTGTAGGACAATATTATTTGAAAACAAAGCATTTTATATATAATGCTATGTAGTATTAATGAATTCACAATTTAAATACTGCTTTTTAATTACACAAAATCCTTTTAAATCATAATGTGTGAATTTCAGGTCTTCACAGTAGAATTCTCCCTCTTCATGGAAAAAAAAATTTGTTTTATTTGTCAAAATTCTAATGCTTTGTTTTAATTAAGTTTTTTTAGAGATAAGCTATACTGTTCTCATGAATATATTTCTGTATTTTCTTATGAATACACTTTTGATGCATGATAGGACCAAATTATACGGATATATCCAACTGGAATATTTCCTACTGTACTTGTAAACTTTCCACTTCCAACCTTTGGTGAGATTTTTATCTGTATAGGACTTGTCAAGAGCTTGAAATGTACAGACACTAATAAGCTATAATTCTTATACTACTTCTATTTGCAAGGCTTCCTACACACCTCACAAGCCAGGTATTAGAAATGTGGCATTTGCTCCTATTTCAGCTGCCCTTACAGGGGACAGCATTGAATTTCTCAGTGGTGACTTAGCTTTGGTTAGAAGATAGGCTTATCATCACTCTTAACTAGTCCATAATAATTTAGCACATTATTCTTTACTTGCTTCTCCTTCATGAATCACTTTCTTCTAATACCTTCACTTATGCCGTCCTTCTGCTCACCCTTCAGTTGTTTTCACACTGCCTATTCATCTTCTACTTTTGGTAACTCATGTGGGAGAGATGCAGATGTTTTTCCTCTGTTCCTCCTTCCTAAGCAAGGGGTGACTTGCTGAGAAATCCTTAGAGCTAAGTTCTTGCATTGTCAAGACTGACGCTTCTGTTCTTTGCCATCCTACTGGCGTATACACTGCCATACAGTTTTCTGCAATATCGGTAAACTGTGATAAATAAAGGGCATTTATAGGGTAGAGGGTATTGTAGATCTATTTTTCCTCAATATGAGGACTAAAGTCTTGCAGTATTGGGACAGCACTGTTTAATATTGTCAATGACATAGTCAGTGGGATCAAGTGCACCTTCAGCAAGTTTGCCGACCATATACCAAGCTGAGCGGTGCAGTTGACACGCCTGAGGGATGGGATGCCATCCAGAGGTACCCAGACAAACTTGAGAAGTGGGCCTATGTGAACCTCATGAGGTTCAACAAGACCAAGTGTACCTGGGTTGGGGCAACCCCTGGTATCAGTGTAGGCTGGGGGATGAAGGGATTGAGAGCAGCCCTGTTGAGAAGGACTTGGGGGTACTGGTAGATAAAAGCTGGACAGGAGGCAAGAATGT
>VXBH01005050.1:189820-201493 GCA_013400035.1 Rynchops niger | reverse complement strand
GATTCTGCCCCTCTGCTCTGCTCTTGTGAGACCCCACCTGGGGTGCTGCATCTGGCTCTGGAACCCTCAGCACAGGAAAGACATGGACCTGTTGGGGTGGGTCCAGAGAGGGGGCCACAAAAATGATCAGAGCGATAAAGCACTTCTCTTAGGAGGAAAGATGGGAGAGGGTTAGGGTTGTTCAGTCTGGAGAAGCAAAGGTGCCGGGGAGACCCTATTGTGGCCTTTCAATACTTACGGGAGGCTTTTGAGAAAGATGGGGACAACCTTTTTAGCAGGGCCTGTAGCAATAGGAAAAGGGGTAATGGTTTTAAGCTAAAAGATAGTAGATTCAGGCTAGATATAAGGAAGAAATTTTTTATGCTGAGGGTGGTGACACAGTGAACAGGTTGCCCATAAACATGGCAGATGCCCCATCCTGGAAACATTAAAGGTCAGGGTGGATGGGGCTCTGAGCAACCTGACCTAATGGATTATGTCCCAGCTTATTGCAGGATGCTGGACTAGATGACCTTTAGAGGTCCCTTCCAGCCCATATTGTTGTACGATTATGTGATTTATAACTGTATACTGTGCATAAGGGTTCTTTTAATAGATTCAATATCTGAGAGAAAATTATTATGTTGGATTAACTACAAAAATGTTTAAGGCAGTAATTCCTGAGCCAGTTCTAATTTCAGTGATAGTTAAGTGCTCAGTATAGATCTGACATGCAACAGCCTGTGTAACTTCTGTTCTGCTGATTTGTAGGCACAGCTTTCTTTCCCTCTCTTAAAGTTGATATTAAGGAGAGTGAACTCTAATGAAAAGAAAAATTTTTCTCTTGATAGACATCTGTAATTAGAAATCTCAAGAATCACATCAACACTGGGAAGCTTAAAATTAATTGTACTGGGTATTGAAGAAGAAATGAAACTGACCTTTTCATGTGAAGTTATTTCCTGTAGTTTTAGTTAATCGCTAACTGTATAATCCTTCATTTTACAGGTGAATTATGGGAAAGTCTGTAATGAAAGTAGAAAAGGACTCAAATTCACCGTCTCCTGGGGCTGTAATCCAGAGTTTGCCTTTGTACCGTATGGTAGTACCATTGCTGTTTACACAATTTTTACAGGAGAGCTGATAACAATGCTTAGGGGACATTATAGTACTGTCAACTGCTGTGTACTTCAACCTAATTTTCAGGTAAGTTAAGTACAAACAATATTCCAGACAACCTGGAATATTTATGCAGATTCCAAAACATTTGCACAAATAGTGTTAACTTTTCAGGGATGTGCTTTAACCAAAGGTCATGACATAACAGGGATTTCTGTAGCCTATGTGTCAAGCGAGAAAAGTTTGGTCATGTTCTTGGGACAGGTGTTTCTATATTGTGTTCCTTCCACAATTCATTACACGTCACATAGGTAACTTTTCAATATAACTAGTAATTTCTTGGTTTATATTGTCATTAATAAATTGTATGCATTAAGGCTTTTTCCTGTTTTCTGTAAGACTGAATAGGAGGCTTTTGTCTTTCTCTGAGATACCTAAGACAAATCACAGCAAGAAAGAACGTGGAGTGCATTTAGGTACAGTGCCTTGGTATTGCTGTCAGTACTGAGAAACCTCTCAAGTACCTCGCTATGGTGATCTTGCTCAAATGCCTGTAGTTATACTAATTATTGTATCTATGAACAATTTGCATCAAGTGTTGTGAACATGATGAGCGTCTTATATTAGCCTGAGAACATTTCACCTAAGAAATACCATAATGTTACAGGGATTCATGGTACTGACAGACTTTTTTTCTTTTCCTTTGCCTTTTTTTTTTTCTTTCCCTCTCCCTCTATGGTATATTTTTCTCTTCTAATAAAAGGCTTAAGGGTAACAAAGCTTAATTTGTTATGAGTTACTTTACAACATACTGTTCTTACGGCTTGTGATGTGGCAAAAGCAGAGTGGATGCTAGTATGGATTTTAAGGCCATTACATATTTGCCCTCAGGTGTTGAGGATTGTACTTCATGTCACAGGTCCTCCTTTCTCATGTTTTGTTCTGAAATATAAGGCAGAAATAAACACTTGAGGCAGAAACAGCACATGGGTGTCTTTTTGTGATGGCTTATACATCTGGTAGCTCTTGCTTTGAGTCCAGAAACTTTGACTGAAACAGTGTTTCCCTATCACTGAGATGGACTTTACTGAAAGTTTTGGACACATTACAGAAGAAGCAGTAGGGCTCAAGCTAATAAGGCTTGCTAGACCTGGAAAGCAGTTCTGGCATGAATAGGCAGTGAGATACTAGATCCACTGAAAGGTGGTATATTCACATTATAGCTAAGGCACAACTTTTCTGGACTATTCTTGACTAGCTTAAAAAGCCCTTTGTGTTTTTAAGAAGCAGTAACATGTTTATATTAAGTCATCTTTGGTATTCTTTTTGATAAGCTGAAGAGTTGAGGCTCATTAAATCTCACTGTAAATAATGTTTTCCAGCCCTGGAAATGCAAATCTCTTTATAGTGTCTCTGTCTTGGCTTTTAAGATCCTTAGAAAAGGATCACTCATGTAAGCATGCACACAGGAACTGTATAAGTCGCTATAGCTATAGGTTTATGTTGGCAACAGCTTCATTTGTTTATCTATTGTGATTCCTGATTTTCTTTCAGAATCACCCTTATCGAGAGTTCAGTTCTGTAAGTGTGACTGGATTTTGTTTTTCTTTAAGTGCTCTGCTTGTAGTTGTATTAAATTGTTGCTCTAATGGAATAACACTACTATAGTCAGTGTGTCAACACCAAAGGTAGTGCCAGTGTTATTTTGACTGTGTTCACACCTATACTTCCAAATAGCTCATTCTGTCTTGAGACAATTAAGTACATTCATCAGTCTTCATATAATTCCAATATTTCCAAGTTAAAACTCCTTTTATGAGAAAGCAGTCATTTGTAAAATTTATAGTTACCTGTTTTATTTTACTCTTGCAAACAATATTAAATCACTACGTTAAAACGCTATTCACACCTGTGCGTTTCTATTTTCAGTTGCTCGTAAGTAAAATCAGTGTTGCTTGACAAAACCTGCTTTGTTACAAACCATTTTGACTGATGCTGTTTATATTCCTGTATCTTCACTCTGCAGTAACTGAATTGTTTAATCACCTTTTCCATTCCATTGTCTTGTTTAGGATAAAAGGAATATCAGTTTGTTTGTATCTGCATCATCCCACTTTTCTTTTTTCTGTATGGCATATTAGCTCACTTCCAGCTTTGTAGTATTTCAATACATATTAAAACATAATTAACTTAAGCAAACCAGAAGTTTTCATAGACAACTCTACTAAACCTCTCTGATATAAGCTGTGCACCTACTGGTGAAATGTGTAGTAGATGGCTTTCTAACATTTTTCTTACTTATTAGTACACTATCTTCACATGAAACAAGGTTTACATCTTGTGTGCGTAGTTTTTACCATTTCTGTCTCGTAGTGAGTCTCTGTAGTTTTTAAGAGTTTTCTTCATATTAATACTCTTCTAAACTTTTTCTGTTGTCTTCAACCCTGATGACTGGTTTTTGTCCTACCCGCCCTCAAATCTGGTCCTTAGATTTTCATACTATTTTTTATTACTTTCAAAGCTTCTGATTGATAGTTATTGCTGCCAGTCCCTCACATTCTTTCTGTTCATTAGCTGTGTTTTAAACATTGTCTTTATTTCACCTCATAACTGGAGTATGCTCTAAAAGGAATATTTTAACTTTGCACCAACTATGTATTTGAGGTGAGAAGTGTCTTCTGCTTGCTCAAAACCTTATAATCAAATACAGTCACTGATACCCAAGCAACTAGCTATATCTGTTTTATCTGTATCTGTTATATCTGTGTCTATTCTTTTGAGGTCCAAATTAACTATCAGGCTTGTGTGGAATATCTTTTGTGTTTAAAACATTGTGTGGAGCTGTGTCCACAGAGCGGTGTGAGATTTAGTTAATGTGTGTATATGTGCCTTTTGAGATCCTGGGAATAGAGCCATAAAATCCACTGTATTATCATTGGCCTAAATTGTTCTTACATAAATATCTCTGTAAATTTAATAAGACGTTAGTCTGCTTGAGTAATAAGAACTGCAGAATTTAGCCCTTTAATAAGAGCCATTAATTTAATAGGAGGCGGTAATTTCAAGGGTGGTGTGGAAGAGGAGGTCTTCATTGTGCAATCTCTTAGATGATGTTTACAGTTGGATCTAATAAACTACATACTAGTGTGCCATATTAGCTGCTTAAAATAATTAAAGTAAACAAACAAGACCTACGTTTCCCTTTCAGAAAAAGAAATGGAGTAAAGCACCATGCACAAATAACATGTCATAAAATATTAGGCATGCATCAGGAAACAATTTTGCTTTAACTTATAGCTACTTGAATTGTTTGAGAAATGTCAGTGACATCTGCAAAGGTATTTGGGAAATCCAATGGCAGGCTAATAAGTAAAATACACTGAAAGTTAAATTAGGTTTTATTTACAATCTTCCCTCTGGGACTTAAAGCATAGTATTTCCATATATTGTACCTTAAACAGGCATAGAGCATGTTTGTAGTAAAATATATGTGTATGTCCTATGCTGCATGGCGCTCACTGGCTCTTCTTTTGTCTGACTTAAAATGAGTCACCATTTCAGGTTTTAATAATTAATTGTAAGTATTACTCAATGCAGTGGATATTAACTGAAGATCTTGCAATGCCAGGATGAGAAAGTGAGACAAGTGGTAATAAAGATTAAGGGGAAGTATGCTGATGTCACAATGACATTTCTTAAAAGGTGAGATTTTTGGCATAGGAGGAGTTTTTAAAGTTACAGTGATATTCTGTATCCTGTCAAAGACAAGAGGCCTGAGTGGAGTACTGCTGACAAAGTGGCATTTGACCTACACCCTGTAGTAACTTTGACCTGTCTTCTTTTAAGCAAAATAAGTAGGATGCGTTTTATGCATGACCAACTTCATGCACGGGAACAGTTTTACAAAAGTGAGTATGTTAGCTCTCTTAAGATTACCCACATAAATGAGTATTTATAGGAATAAGGCATTAAATTCCTGCACCGTCAGCGTAATTCATGCAGTTCTAGAATTAAATATACAAAAGATAAGAGACTTTCTGCAAAGACAGAACTTAGGTTGAATCAATGTGTTAATAATGTGCACAAAGTTGGTAGTTTAAGCATAAAAGCCAAGGTGCTTAAAGCAAGGCTTTTATGCTGTCAGCCTGAATACAGAAAAAATACTTTATATGTTTCATTCAGGCAGTTTAAACACACAGCAATACTGAAGTGTTGTCAGACATTGCATCCACTATTAGAGCAAAATTTACTGCGAAGATGGTGCAGTATTTCTCATTAGCAACATTTCCTCAGTTTAAAGTGAAAGAGAGATCTGTATTTCCTTTATTAAAGAACGGAGAAAGCTAAGCTATATTTGACCATTAGCTGTTTTGTGTAGAGACTGTTTGCTTCCATGTGTTTGCAGGGTGCCTTGCACAATGGGATCTCAGTCCTTAGTCATTACCATAATAAATAGAGTTATTTATATTAAAAATAATAAATTGATCTTTCTGATCTCTGCCTTCCCAACAGGATACAAATTGTTCTTTATTTGTTCTTCTCCTTCCCTGGGCATACTGAAACTATGTTTACTTAATTCTTTGTTCTTAATTTACTTTGTTCTATATGTCTGCACTCTTCTAACGTGTATTACTATATGCTTTTAAATTGATTCTTGTTTTTCAATTATAATAAGAAAAATTTCCCTTTCCTCCCCTGCCCTTACTTTTCCATTGAATAATCTCTTAAGCTCCCTGACTGTTAAAATAGGTGTCTTCTCATGACACGTAAGAGAGGGAAGAAGAAAAGTGCATTTAAGCAATAAAGTTCATTTCAATGTGGGTAGTGCTGTTTTGGTGAGCAATCGGGGAAAAATGTAAAACTTACGCATTTCGTTTTGGCATATTATTTTAAAAAGTGTTTATCAAGATTATAGTACAAATTAGAATTTGGATATTTGTCTTTATTTTAAAGTAAGTATTTCATACACTTCTTTTCCCAACGTTATATCTATGTCACTGTTCAGTAAATTTGCGTAATTTTTGCATGCTTTCTTCAAGGAACTTTATAGTGGTAGCAAAGATTGCAATATCCTTGCGTGGATACCAGGTCTTCGAGAGCCAGTTCCTGATGACCTTTCTGAACAGGTAATGAGTTTTTGAGTTTGAAATATACTTTTTATACTTGGGGAGGTGGTGTTTTAAATATGAAGTATGTATTTCACCATCAAAATTTGTAAAGACTCCTAATTAAGAGGAGAGTCACCTGTTGTTTCTGTGCAATCATTTGATTGTTGTGGTGTTTTGAGGGGATGTTTTCTTTTATAGTCTAGTAAAATCTTTTACAGTCTTCTGGCTTCTCACTTAATTGAAAATAGTGCTTGTCATGTGGCTATCGGTCGTTCAACTTCTACTTTAGCTTCCTTAATTTCCAAACTGGTTTTTGTGGTTTATGCTATTTTGGAATTGGAAAGGTGCCAAAGATTATATTTTAAATTGTTCAAGAAGATACTGTGTATTAAACAGTAAGATTAGGGATGCCGGATTTAATAAAGAAGATTCTAAACAAGCTTATTTTAGTGTCTGAGGCAAGACGAATTTTGATGTGTGTGAATTGTTTTTTCTTAGTCTGAAAAAACAAAGACAAACCCACATCAACAGGATTATTTACCCAACTCTGATTAGAATTGCCTCTTTAAAATCGACATGATGGAGTTATGTAATATGTGCCATTGTTTTGAAATCTGTTAAGCTACAGCTGCAGTTTGCAAATGTTGTAGATGAGCACTGCGTCTGAAAGAAGCCATTTTGCTGTCCACAGGCCACTAGGTTCTGCTCCCTCTCACGTGCTGGAACAGCCCGTTGAGTGCCTATATGACCAGACTCTGAACCCAGGGTAGAAGTCAACAAGAAAAAAATTTTACCCTGATTCACTGTAATTCAGTGCGCTGCGAAGCTGCACAAACCCTTTAGCTTGACTCTAGAGGGGCTGAGGCGAGAAATAGTTGTTGGATGTGGATAGAGGACAGGACTGCTTCTTGAGACGGTAATGCTCAGTTATGCTGGGTCAAGGAAATTATGACTTATAACCAATGACACAAAAAACCCCACAGTAATATCTACCTGTTATATTTTATACCAGACATTTGTAAAACTTCCAGTCAGTGCTTCAGATACGTTTTTGTTTCAATTGGAATTAAATGGAGTACTATTTCTTTTCCTAATTTATCCCGTCTCTAATCAGCAGAATGACCAAAGAAGTGGTTAAAAAAAATCCAGTATCCGTGAAAGACACAATAGTTTGTCTACGTATAGAAATTGGAGAAATGCCTTTAGCATTAGCCTTATTTGATTTTAATATTTTTAATTAAGCAAACCATTGAGATTTTTTTTTTTTCTTTTCTTTAGTCTCCACCTCAACAGCATTTAAATCCAGCATATGAAGATGCATGGAGCAGCAGTGATGATGAAGGCTGAATTTCAATTATGTGCTGACATAAAACTGACATTCGGGCACTGCATTCACAGACTTTATGTACAGAGTTGGATATTGGCGGATTTATTATGCCTGGATTTTTGGTACAGTTCTGCTAGAGCAAGGTCTTTCAGAAATAAATTTCCACTGTTCTCTGTGTTCTTTCTTCACTGTTGCAGTTGAATCTAAAGGATTACTTTTTCATACTTACTGATGTTTATACTTACGCTAATGCGTTGATACACTTTATCCAGTGTTGAAGAGCTGATAAAGTAAAAATAAAAGCCCTTGGGACCAGTTAATATTGCATTGTTTCTGATGTCACTAATACAGAAGGAGATAATTCTTTCGTTTCCAAGAGACATGATGGTTTTGCCTGAAGGAGTAGCTCAGAGATACTTCTGACTTATTTTTATCAATGTCTAGATGCAGCAAACTACCTCCATTTTCAAGTGCTTATGTGCTGCATGAGCCAACGGGATTTTGTGCTGCTGCTTTTGCTTTTCAGTTTTGCGTAAGTTTCTCCACAAATGCAGTTCAGAAAGGGCTATAGCTGCAATCATCTATTAATGTATTTATATGGTGACCGCATCAACTAATACCTGAATCTGTCCCAGAAAGTTGAGAACAGAAACTACTTTAATTAGAGTTTTTGTTGCTCCTATTAGCAAGTTTTTAAGATCAATCTTCTATGTATGAATCTGATGTTTCCCTAGCCAGCATGAAGAATTCCTGGACAGAAACAGGCTTGAGGTACAATAGAAGGCAGAAAGTGGATCACATTTCAACTTAGAAATATCAAATGTATTCCTTCAAAACTGTTTTCATCTGAATTTCTGGTCCTAATGCCTATTCTGTTTTGAAAGGGAGAAGCTTTGTGGGGTTATTGTCTCATCTCAATTACTCGTTTGTGCTTCAGACATAGTGTAGTCACCAGGCTGAGAGCTGAGTTAGAGGTTCCCATAAGATGTAGACGCAACTCAATAGAGGGGAAAATTGTGCTCCAAAGCAGAGCAGATATTAGGACCACAAATTCAGACAAAAGGAAAAAATATTGTACAAATCAGTTAAAGATAATAATTTAATCTTTGTATAATGTGTGTTATTTCTGTGATTAGTATGCATTTTATAATTAATTCACTGTGTTTCTCTGTTTTAATATCTATACAAGCAATAGGCTGTCAGTTTCTATATCAGAGTCTAGCATTGTAAAATGATACAAAGTGAGGAGTGGGCATATCAAGGGAATGTTGTGATTAAACAAGCTTCATATGTAGTGCATATTTGCTGGGAGAGACCCCCTATTAGGTGGATAGGTGCAGGGCGGAAGACTTCCAGAAGTATTGGCTGAAGTTAAGGACCAGCCTGACACTGTTACTTTACAGGAACAGAGAAGACAATTTTCTAATATTTTTCAAGTGATAGTTTTCATTACCAATGCTGCCTGTTCCCTCTAAAATTGGAAGAACTGGGGAACAAATTGAAGATTGATTACACATTTTGATTTTTGTCGTGAAGAGGATGATTTTTTTTTTGCATGTTATAATTTTTATATGCCAACTGCAGTGCAAGTATTTGGTATTTGAATTTCAAAAAATGTCCCCAGTAAATCATAAGGCTAGTTATAAAGAATAAATGCATTCTTTTTTTTTTCAATCAGTTTTCAGTTATCTGTAATGTGACTATAAATGGTGTTGATTTTTAAAACAAACAAACAAAAAATGCACTAGCTCTATGGTGAACTGCGAGTGGTACAGGCAAAACCCCTGTATTTATTAAAAATGGTGAGAAGTCATAAAAATTGAACCCGTAAATAAGAATGTTGCATTAATTCTCCTTTTTTTTCTCTCTCAAGTGAGAGAGATGTTTTGCTGTGCTTTGAGTATGCAATTACTGAGATTGGAAGGGAGCACTGGAGATACTCCAGTCCAACCTCCCTGGTTAAAACATGGTCACATAAAGCAGGTTGCTCAGGCTTGTGTCCAGTTGGGCTTTGAGTATCTCTACAACCTACAAACCTGTTCCAGTGTTTGAGCATTCTTAGAGTAAAAGTTTTGTCTTAGGGTTAAATGGAGTTTTCTGTATTTCAATTTGCACCCACTGCATCTTACGGCATTGTTTGATGCCACTGAGAAGAGCCTGACTTCCTCATCTTTATTGTCCCTTTCCCTGGCTCCATCAGATATTTCTGCACATTGGTGAGATCCTCCTGGGCCTTTTTTAGTCCAGGCAGAACAGTCCCAGCTTTTTCAGACTTTCCTCATAGGAAGGATCACCTCCCTCAGCCTGCTGACAGCACTCTTCCTAATGCAAGCCCTGATGTTGTTGGCCTTCTTTGCTGCAAGGTCGCATTGCTGGGTTGTGGTCACTTTAGTGTTGACCAGGAGTGCTGGGTCCTTTTCCATAAAGCTGCTTTCCAATAGCTTGGTCTCTGGCCTCTTCTGGACCATGGGTGCAGGATTTGGTATTCGCCTTTATTGAACATTATGAGATCCCCGTTTGCCTATTTCTCCAGTATGTTGAGGTCCCTCTGAATGGTGGCAGCACAACTATCTGGTGGATCGAGCACTCCTCCTAGTCTTGTATCATCTATAAAATTGTTGAATGCACAGTCTGTTCTATCATCAAAGTCATTAATGACCATATTAAACAGGACTGGATCCAGTATTGATCTGTAGGGAGTACCGCTAATGACTGGCCTCCAACTTGACTTTGTCAACAAATGGTTACAGGACTGGTGCCACAACCAGGGGTTTGGCTGCTTAGACCAAGAGACTTGCTTTGAGAAACAAGGACTACTGGGTGCAGATGGGGTCCACCTGTCAGGGAAGGGGGAGAGCGTCTTTGGTCAGAGGCTTGCCAAGCTTGAGAAGAGGGCTTTAAACTAAAGTTACCAGGGAAGGGGAACCTCAGTCCACCCCATTCCTACCAGTTTGATGCCAGTGCCAGCAAAATAGATGTCCACAGCCTGAAGAAGGGTTGCAGGTCAGCAGCAGAGCACATGGAGTGCAGCACAAAGGAATTCCAGACAGTGAGTCAGCTTTGTGTGGGGGCCCAACTTAAATGCCTCTATGCAAACACGCATAGCATGGGGAACAAGCAAGAGGAGTTAGAGATGTCCACATGCCTGCAGGGCTATGGTCTTATTGGCATCATGGAGATGTGGTGGGATGGCTCGTATGACCGGAGTGTTGTAATGGAAGGATACAGGCTCTTTAGGAAGGACGGGCAGGGGAGATAAGGAGTTGGTGTCACCCTCTTATGTCAATGACCAGCTGGAGTGCATGGAGCCCTGCCTGGGGATGGATGGGTAGCTGACTGAGAGCTTATGGGTGAGGATTAAAGGGAGGGCAGGGCCAGGTGATGTTAGAGTGGGGGTCTGCTACAGGCCACCTGGCCAGGAAGACCAAGCAGTTGAGGCCCTCTGAAGAGAGAGAGTAACAGCCTCACATTCACAAGTAAGAGACGATCAAGTTCGAGATCATCTGAGAACCTGAAAGTGCACAAGTCCATGGGACCTGATGAGATACATCCATGGGTGCCGAGAGAACTGGCGGATCAAGTTGCTAAGCCACGCATCCATCATAGGGCAAGATGTGCATGACAAATTTGGTGGCCTTCTACCACAGGATTACAGTGTTGGCAGATAAGGGAAGAGCAACTGACATTGTCTACCTGAATTTGTGCAAAGCATTTAACGCTGTCCTGCATGATATCCTTGTTTCTTGGAGAGATATGGATTTGATGGCTGGTCCACTTGGTGGATAAGGAATTGGCTGGTTGGCCACACTCAAAGAGTTGCGGTCAACAGCTCAATGTCCAAGTGGAGACCTGTGACAAGTGGTGTTCCTCAGGGGACCGTACGGGGACTGCTGCTGTTCAACATCTTTGTTGGTGACATGGACAACGGGATTGAGTGCACCCTCAGCAAGTCTGCCAACAACACCAAGCTGTGTGGAGGGGTTGACACGCTGGAGAGAAGGGATGCCATCCAGAGTGACCTTGAGAAGTGGGCCCATGTGAACCTCATTAAGTTCAGACAGGCCAAGTGCAAGGTCCTGCATCTGGGTCACAGGTGCAACATGAGCTAGCAATGCACACTTGCACCCCAGAAAGCCAACC
>VXBH01005050.1:146322-158081 GCA_013400035.1 Rynchops niger | reverse complement strand
AGAGGGGGAGGGAAGGGAGGGTGTCAGTTCTAGGTCATCTGCCTTTAAAATTTATGCCTGCCTAATGCAACGCAAGCAAAATGGGAGCAGAAGGAACGCATTATTTTGCTGCCTAGGATATCAACCCAGGACCCAGAGGGTGGGTAGGTTGAGCAAGTGCAAGGCGGTGGGAAACAATGGTAAAGGAAATCAGCCCACGTCAGCGCGAGTGAGTGGTGTGGGAGCAGCTTGGCTTTTCTGAATTGCTGCATTAAAGAGAAAGAGAACAAAATACCATGTTGCAACTCCACACCGGTGTTATCAGCGTTACTAATATTCTGAACCGAGCAAGATTCCAGCCGGTGCAATAAAAGTTCTGTAAAATGATATTGACTTTGCACCGTGGCAGCAACAGTGACAGCAGCTGAGTTGAGTATATGTTATAGGCAAGTTGTGACTAGAAAAATACTTTCTCCATTGTTAATGATGAATATTTTTCACTTTACTTGCTTACCTCTTCTTTCTTATGGTGAATGTTGTTTTCTTAAGGTAATTAGATGTATTTTTTTTTTTGTCTCTTCCTATGAAACTCCTTTCTGCTGTATTTTCATGTTACAAAAGACACCACCATTTCCCTGTCTTTGTCTGCCAGAGGTGGAAATTTATGGTCTAGTTTTTCTGTATTTATTTTTCTACAGTGATGAATAGCTACAGGTACATTGCCATTGATGACTTGGTTACAAGATGACTTTGGAAATAAGAAGGCTTGTCTGTTTTTTTTTTTTTTCCCCATTGGTATTAGCTAGATTAGCAAGGTGTTACCCTTGTAGCAAATCTTGTTCCTGTTTGTTTTAAGGAGTCATCTCTGAAAGATGAAGTCTAGCTCTGCATTTCTCTTTTTGTTTAGCTTTCATGGAGTGCCCCCCACTGTGACTATTTAATGACAGTTTATGTCATTGTTCTATTAAGTGATGGGTAATATCAAGTAAAGTTCTCTACCAGTTCTTGGTAGCAAATTGCTTCTATTGCAATTAATTGGATGCATGAGATTCTTGTATGCAGTTAACTCACGTGCATTAACTCTTAACTGTTAATGAGTATAGATATGATGGAGCCAGTTCAGTGACTCAGCTTGCCACTGAAGGAAGTGGACAGTCTCACTCATATCCCTTTTCATATTTTCACTTGAGTAACTTTTATCAGGCAGGTAGATACAAGCGATAGTGCTCATAACTGGAGTCAGTTATAAGCTGTCTTACTCAGAGGTTCAGGAATGATACAGACTTTGGGTAATGGTATCACAGTAGAGAAGGAGGGAGAGTTTTAGACTCATGAAAATCTTGGCAATGTTAGTTGAGCCTGGGAAGGTGTATTGATAACTGATATGAGGATGCACTTATCTTCATTCCATGTGCTTCACCTTAAAAGGGGTGTCTGGTAGGAAGTTGAAGAGTCTTACCAAAGCACTCAAATAACTACAGTGTGTTCTCAAAACAAGCAATCTTCATCACCACACTGAGAAGAAATTAAATGTCATTAGTCCTATTTTGTGGATGTGTCCAGAAAGCCCATTCATTTTTAGTCTTCTAAGATGCAAACTTTTGATGTCATCAGACATCTTTGATCCCTTTCATTCAAAGTTCTTAGCACTTACATTCCCTCTACCTTTTTAGACCTTACCTATAAATTGTACCTTAAAAATAATATACTTCCTTTGCAGGTTAAAAAACCCAGACTGTGCTATCTTTGCAGTGCAGGTACATAACGCTCCTTACCATTTTAGCTTGGTTGCTAAAAATGTGTATGCACCTCAGAAACACCGCAGCTGTAAATAATTCTTACATATATTTATCAGAACTGTCTCTGCTGTAGAGGAAAAAAAAACCAGAATGGGTAAAAACTTAGTGTGTTATGAATATGTTGACCTGTAGAGGAGGGTGCGGGGAGCACTGGGTGTATGAGTTGGCATGATTGTGTAGCTCAGCTGAAAATACTAGATTGTGTTACTCTGCTTCTAGCCCCTGGTTCTCATTTTGTGAAAGCTTGTTTAAAGTGACCAAAAGCTTAGTTGATCTGGTCTTGAAAGAAAAATTGAAATACTGTAGAAAGTTTTCTAGTTACATAATAAGCAAGGAGGAAAAGGGAGAATCTGTTAAGTCCTTTGGGTGAGGAAATTAACCTGAGTCGGATATGGCCCAATTACTAAATCAATACTTTGTCAAAGGCCTTTGATAAGCGTAATGATATATTATTATCTAATGGAAATGAAGTTGTGTTAATAAAAAAAATTGCATCATAGGTGAACCTTATTTTGACTTCTAGGTGAAAGTTGCCATGTGATATGTGCCACAGGGCTCACCATGTAGGCAGGGTTAGGTGACTTTGCGAGCTGGCGTCGCTGAGCTGGAACAAAACTTAAAAGGAGCCAAGTGCCAGTCAGGCACTGGGGGAATCAATGAGAAGAGCTTCTGCCTGAAGCAGAGGGGTAGGCAGGTGAGACCATCTGGCTGCAGGATGGCTGGCATGCAAATGCTCAAGTAAAGCGTTTTTGGTAAAGGCAGGGGAACACTTACAGCAAGTTACAATTTCTATGAGCTTTTTACCCTGCTTATGTTTTTGCCTTTCTCTGAAGCACTGGGAATACAGGGAGAGAAAACAGGGGAAGATACGCTGATGTCCATGGTGTTCACTTCCCAAGTGAAACTGGGAATCTTTTCAGAGACCTGTCCAGAGTCTTCCTCGTACTTGAGTTAAACTGGTAACTGAGTTCGGACTTGTAAAGAAACTTCCTTCCAGGCTATGATTGCAAGGAGTGTTTGTACTCGAGCTGTTTTACTATGTGATGTAGGGTGTTAGTCCCTAGCATCACTTTCACCGTGCATCACTGCAAGCCCAGGTGATGCATTTAAGATGTTCAAGATATTGGCGATGCCAGATCTTTTCCTGCCTTATGGTAGCACAATGTGATTTCTGCGGCTTCAGTTCTTGTGTTCTACAGTGTCCCTTGTGGCTTGTAACGGACACGGCGATGACTTGCTCAGGTGCAGTGTGTGAACTTCGTGACTACGGATCTAGCACGTGGTTGTCTATAATTATGCAGGACTGGACACGGTGGTTCTGTGTCCTCACTACATGGTTTCAGTGTCAGCTTAAAGGGACCTGTGACAGAGCTGCTACTCCTACCTTTCTCCCTGCCTGCGGGATCCCAGTTCATGTGTCTCAATGTTTTCTTTGCCTGCTTAGGTCCATTCAGCCTTTCAGGTCAGAGCTGAGTGAAAAAGAAATTTTTTTTTCTCGAAAGATTAAGCTTTCAGTTGGGTCAGTGAGCTGCTGTGACTTGCAAGTAGACTTTCTAATATAGTTGCTAAATTTCTTCCATGTGTTTTTAGGATGTCCACCTTTTTGAAAAGGAATTTATATTTATTTTGAAATTTGCTATTCTGTCTCCAATGTCTACTTTAAAATGTACACACGGAGATTTTTGCACTCTAAGGAGTTAGGATTTGTGTTTTAAATTGAACTGTCTTCAAAGACAAAATTTGAAATTTAATCAAGGTAACAACTAACTAATACATCTCTCAAAACTTGGAAATTTCTCCGAGCACCTCTGTTGCAGAGAGTTGCCTTGCCTGCCTTCTGTCATTCACTTAGGCAGAACTGTCACCTAACAGGAACAGTGTTTACAAGCGATATTATCAAAAAAACAAAAGGCCACTTAATGCTAAGCAGGTTGTAGCCAACTAAGGCTACAGTTGAATGTGAGATGAATCTTTAAAAAACAATGGGTTGGGTGGCTGAAAGAAGGCATAAGGGATGGGGAAGGTGATGGAAACTCTTCTCAGGGAAATCCTTAAAAACAGGAGACACCCAGCTGAAGCTTAAAACTTTGTTGCAGAATATAGGTGAGTAATCCATCTAATGTAATAGGCAGTTTGTATTTGTTTGCCAGGTGGCATAAGGGAGTAACGTAGTTAAAATAACTGCAATTATGTAAGCACACAGCCTTGGGAAATAGGAAGGGCAGAGCTGGTATTTCCCAGGTAAAGCTGAAGATACCATCTGTGAAACATCCTGATTTAATTACCTTCTGAACTTCAAGAGCAGAATTAACAACAGTATACCAAGAGNATATACTTCCTTTGCAGGTTAAAAAACCCAGACTGTGCTATCTTTGCAGTGCAGGTACATAACGCTCCTTACCATTTTAGCTTGGTTGCTAAAAATGTGTATGCACCTCAGAAACACCGCAGCTGTAAATAATTCTTACATATATTTATCAGAACTGTCTCTGCTGTAGAGGAAAAAAAAACCAGAATGGGTAAAAACTTAGTGTGTTATGAATATGTTGACCTGTAGAGGAGGGTGCGGGGAGCACTGGGTGTATGAGTTGGCATGATTGTGTAGCTCAGCTGAAAATACTAGATTGTGTTACTCTGCTTCTAGCCCCTGGTTCTCATTTTGTGAAAGCTTGTTTAAAGTGACCAAAAGCTTAGTTGATCTGGTCTTGAAAGAAAAATTGAAATACTGTAGAAAGTTTTCTAGTTACATAATAAGCAAGGAGGAAAAGGGAGAATCTGTTAAGTCCTTTGGGTGAGGAAATTAACCTGAGTCGGATATGGCCCAATTACTAAATCAATACTTTGTCAAAGGCCTTTGATAAGCGTAATGATATATTATTATCTAATGGAAATGAAGTTGTGTTAATAAAAAAAATTGCATCATAGGTGAACCTTATTTTGACTTCTAGGTGAAAGTTGCCATGTGATATGTGCCACAGGGCTCACCATGTAGGCAGGGTTAGGTGACTTTGCGAGCTGGCGTCGCTGAGCTGGAACAAAACTTAAAAGGAGCCAAGTGCCAGTCAGGCACTGGGGGAATCAATGAGAAGAGCTTCTGCCTGAAGCAGAGGGGTAGGCAGGTGAGACCATCTGGCTGCAGGATGGCTGGCATGCAAATGCTCAAGTAAAGCGTTTTTGGTAAAGGCAGGGGAACACTTACAGCAAGTTACAATTTCTATGAGCTTTTTACCCTGCTTATGTTTTTGCCTTTCTCTGAAGCACTGGGAATACAGGGAGAGAAAACAGGGGAAGATACGCTGATGTCCATGGTGTTCACTTCCCAAGTGAAACTGGGAATCTTTTCAGAGACCTGTCCAGAGTCTTCCTCGTACTTGAGTTAAACTGGTAACTGAGTTCGGACTTGTAAAGAAACTTCCTTCCAGGCTATGATTGCAAGGAGTGTTTGTACTCGAGCTGTTTTACTATGTGATGTAGGGTGTTAGTCCCTAGCATCACTTTCACCGTGCATCACTGCAAGCCCAGGTGATGCATTTAAGATGTTCAAGATATTGGCGATGCCAGATCTTTTCCTGCCTTATGGTAGCACAATGTGATTTCTGCGGCTTCAGTTCTTGTGTTCTACAGTGTCCCTTGTGGCTTGTAACGGACACGGCGATGACTTGCTCAGGTGCAGTGTGTGAACTTCGTGACTACGGATCTAGCACGTGGTTGTCTATAATTATGCAGGACTGGACACGGTGGTTCTGTGTCCTCACTACATGGTTTCAGTGTCAGCTTAAAGGGACCTGTGACAGAGCTGCTACTCCTACCTTTCTCCCTGCCTGCGGGATCCCAGTTCATGTGTCTCAATGTTTTCTTTGCCTGCTTAGGTCCATTCAGCCTTTCAGGTCAGAGCTGAGTGAAAAAGAAATTTTTTTTTCTCGAAAGATTAAGCTTTCAGTTGGGTCAGTGAGCTGCTGTGACTTGCAAGTAGACTTTCTAATATAGTTGCTAAATTTCTTCCATGTGTTTTTAGGATGTCCACCTTTTTGAAAAGGAATTTATATTTATTTTGAAATTTGCTATTCTGTCTCCAATGTCTACTTTAAAATGTACACACGGAGATTTTTGCACTCTAAGGAGTTAGGATTTGTGTTTTAAATTGAACTGTCTTCAAAGACAAAATTTGAAATTTAATCAAGGTAACAACTAACTAATACATCTCTCAAAACTTGGAAATTTCTCCGAGCACCTCTGTTGCAGAGAGTTGCCTTGCCTGCCTTCTGTCATTCACTTAGGCAGAACTGTCACCTAACAGGAACAGTGTTTACAAGCGATATTATCAAAAAAACAAAAGGCCACTTAATGCTAAGCAGGTTGTAGCCAACTAAGGCTACAGTTGAATGTGAGATGAATCTTTAAAAAACAATGGGTTGGGTGGCTGAAAGAAGGCATAAGGGATGGGGAAGGTGATGGAAACTCTTCTCAGGGAAATCCTTAAAAACAGGAGACACCCAGCTGAAGCTTAAAACTTTGTTGCAGAATATAGGTGAGTAATCCATCTAATGTAATAGGCAGTTTGTATTTGTTTGCCAGGTGGCATAAGGGAGTAACGTAGTTAAAATAACTGCAATTATGTAAGCACACAGCCTTGGGAAATAGGAAGGGCAGAGCTGGTATTTCCCAGGTAAAGCTGAAGATACCATCTGTGAAACATCCTGATTTAATTACCTTCTGAACTTCAAGAGCAGAATTAACAACAGTATACCAAGTGATTCTGAAACATGAAAGTTTCATAATTGTGTCTGAATACATAAGCCATTATTACTGTCAGTTCTTAAGATACCATTTTGAAATCAGATCTGCGTGGGTCAGTTCTTTCTGCAGGCTCTCCCCATCTTCCTGTGGGCTCTGTGGGGTAGGGGGGGTCTGCCTGTCATTACCTGCTTGCCAGGCCAGGGGGGATGCTCTGGAACCTTTGCTTTTGGGACCTGCCTTGAGTGGAAATTACCCCGTTGGGATTTGTACAGTGTTGTCATATTCTCCAGTCTTTTGCTAAGAGGTCCCTGTTAAAAGTATCTTGTCCATCTTTCTAATAATTAGCTGTGGCTTCTAGAACTGGTTTCTGGAGTGATGAACTCACATTAGATTTTTTTTATTCTGCATGGTTTTCTGTCAAGTTCTTTTGTTTGTTTGTTTGCTTTGTTCAGTAACCATCAACATAAAACACTTGTAAAATTGCTATTTAAAAGCAAATGTTGATACTTGTTTCAATATGTAAAAACTATGTAGGGGGAATAAATGAGCATCAAGAATGGCAAATATCTTTTCTGTGGGTTAAGCAGAGGAATGTGAGAAACTTCTCGCTCTCATTTAAAAATAAGGAGTGCTTGAGGCATACCAGTAATTCCCATTACAAGAATCACTAATAGTTTTTGTGCTAACCAGACTTGAGGACTTCCAACAACTTATTACCTACTACTTGTCGTCATGAGGCATTCTTATATGGTTTGCTGTGGTATTTGTGGCATTTTGGCTGGTGAAAATGATCTTATCATCTGCCCTTGCCTCTCCAGTAAAGGTAATGGTCCAATTTGAAATGGGTTCTACGAAGCCATGTGCCTCAACTCGGCTGCAGTTAGCGGGCTCTGTCTGCAGAGCTACGGGGGACCAGAGGCCAGCAAATGACTTTGCTCTTTTAACACAGCCCTTTCCCTCATTTGCCTCACTTACACCCTCTGTTTTTATAATGGGGAACACACATTTGTTCAAAGGTTTCTTCAGGTATGTTATTAGCACAGCTGGCTTGAACCTACATGCACAATAATACTTCCACTGACATTTTTAAATACAAAGAAAAGAAGAAAAATAGCGCTTATTTCTTCCTCAGAGCTGAGTACCCTCCATATGTTTTGGAGGTGATTTCAGTGCTTATTTTTCCAAACACGTGTGTTTCAGAGGACCGCCTCTTGTGTTCTTTAGAGCTTTTCAAGCTGGGCAGACGGAACTTACATGACTGCATTTTTTAAAATTTATGTAAATTGCTTCCAATATGTCATTTAAAATAACCTAGTTTTGAAAATTAGTCTGCTAATGTAACTGCCCTAATTTTGAGAGGTTACTACAATCTAGAAACTCCATTTTAAAAAGAAAACTCCCTACTGTTAGTGCATTTTAGTTGCATTTTTTAATTTTATAAATAAAGCAGAAAGTGGGACATTGGAAATAAAAGTGACAATGTGCTGATTCTGTAAGTACATTAGCAGGTATGTAGACTAAATATATATATATTTTTTTTTTTTTTTCTGACTGAACTGTGGCTATGCAAATGCTGAATGTGTAGATGAGTTTACAGTGTGAAGAACTAAACAGTGTATTTAACAAATGACCGCCTCAGCTCCCAAGTCTTTGTCCCTTCAGGCCAAATATTTCCAGATTCACATTTAGAGGACAAGTTCTGTAGACTTCAAAATTGCCAAATGTTATGGAAGGTTGTATTACGGTCAAAGCTTTATCAGGATACTTCTTAACAACACAGTTGTACTGGAAAAAAAAAACAGTTTTTCAAAAATGGTTTGGTTTTCTGATGAAGCACAAGCTAGTTGTTTATCTCGTGTTATGGATACATGGGGTATTTTTGCTCTTCTATTTTTAAAAAAAAAAAAAAAAACCAAAACCAAAACAAGCCTTGATCATACTGTTTTCCTGTATGTATGAATTTGTGTGTGAAGTAAGTATAGCAGGATAAATCAAAATACCTTTCATGCTGACATGAACTTTACTTGTAGGTAGTTAACAAATAAAAAAATCCTGAAAGCCTAATATCAATGCAAACAATTTTTCACAGAACTGGACTTACAAAGGAAAACTACGTAGCTAGTTAAGAAAATAACTGCTCTTAGAATATTTAGTTTTAACTTATTTTACTGTGCTTACCTTCAGGTTCAGACTAATTGATCGGTCAGTATGTCTGTGTGATGAGGCAGTGGCTGCTGTCTGGCTGGTACATCCTTCTCTCAAGGATAGTAACTGAACTGCAGAAACTTCCAGAACAAGTTTAGCAGCTGCTGTGCTGGGTTATGAACAGAAAAGAAACCTTGTGGGCTAAGACCCTCTACTGTCTTAGCTCCTGTGAAGTGTTTTAAAGAGCTGTGAGTGCTGGGGTCAGGTGAGGTGGGACAAATGCCTCTCCATCAGTATAGTAGGGGTTTGGAAACGTGAGGATTTGCTCTTTTGATCTGCTGCCTTTCTACTATGAGCAGATGCTATCCATTGGAAATAGAGTCTGGTTCCAGATAAAAAGCGTGCTTTTGGTCCCAATGCTTACCAGGTGTAAAAGTTGCTATTTAAACACTGACAGTGGGTTTGTCGGACTCCTAGTGCAAAATTAATGCAGTGTTGACTAGTCAAGTGGATGAATGTAAAGAATTCTGTATTCGTGAGGATGCAGTAGTCAGGATGAGAGCTTTGCACCATAAGAGGGAGGAAAAGTCAATCAGCACCCCCAAACCTGTAATTAATGGCAATTAATTTTGAGCCAGCATCCAGACCAGAATTTTCTAGATTTTTCAGAGCACATTTGAAGCAGTAGGTTACTCATTCAACACAGGTTTTGGTTAGCATGTTGAGCTAGCCGCTCTGAGTTGCAGTAACATCTTCATCAGGATGGAAGCAGAAAGACAGTGAAATCAGTAAACTGTTTTTCTTGTTGAATTACTGATCAAATGTAATGTGATTTGTATTCAGTGAATATACTTTTATTGAAATATTGAGCCGTACTGTGCAGAAGGTGTCTGTAGGCTTTGGTAGAATATCATTATAACCACTGAACAAGTCCTGTTTGCCATGACTTGTCTCTTGATAGACTGTTCTCATGGGACTGGAACGGTCAGAATACTGGATTTTAAGGATAACTTATTGAAATCAATCTAACTATTTTAATAAAATAATTATTTGTAAAATACAGATTTTTAGGACTTCACTCCAGCATCAGTTACTTTCATCTGAGTTGCTCAGTTGATACAGTCAGACAATCTGAGGTTTCTGCTGTTTCAGACAAGGTTGGGTCTACAAATGTTTGATATCGTCCATAGTTTGTCTTTTGGAGCAAGGTGGCAGGGATATTTGTAGTTTTTCTCTGACATTAAAATCTTTTTCTCTTGTGTGATTGATATTGCCAAAAGGAAGAGGGCCACTCAAGTTTCCATTAGAAAAGGAAGATGATGTCCTCTGCTCCTTTATAAACATACAGCTTTGTAGCGAACGTTGTAATATGAACACAGGCCATATGAAAGTGGTCAGCATAAAGGCAGTGACGTTGCATTGGAAAATGCTGATGCTGGAGGATGGTATTTCTGGAAAATGTGAACTTTAAAGAGACTTGCAGAGGGAATATTTTTCTGAACAAGAAATTGATGGTGTTTTCAGATGTACAGACACACAGGACAGAAGTGCAAGCAAGAAAACAAGTGGGTAGCAAAACGAGAACTGGGAAGAGGTAGATCAGATGAACTCTGATGGTGGCAGGCTTGTCTACTGCATCTTGTGATGAAGAGTGTGTGTAGTGTACTTTGAGGTGCCTTAAAGCTCCTGTGAAATGGCATTGAACAGGAGGCGCTTGTAGAAGCTGAGATAAGGGGGAAATTATTTTGCAGGAGAGTTAAGGTGAGGGCAGATGAGAAGATGATGGTGGGGAGATCTGAGGAGTAAGATGCATTACCATCATGAGGGCAGAACTGGGTCTCCAGACTCACAGCTTGCTTCGCCTGGGGGAGACACAGAAGGGCAGCCAGAGGAAAGGAGCTGGTTATCAAGGTGTGCTGAAGCCTGGACCGACAAAGGCGAATACGGTGTGAAGAAGATTGCACAGGGGTGTGGACAGAAATCTCACGGAAAAGTGAGACACTGAGTGGGAATAGGAGAGGCACCCTCCAAACGTGTTGGGATTTTTAAGGAAGTATTTTGTAGGGGGAGTGAGGCTAGGTAAGGACTGATGAGTACTTGATTTTGAAGCAAAAGTCAGTATTCATATAAGCACGCTTCTTTGAAAGGTTTTACATACGTGGGTGGTGCTGCATGCAAACTGGATGTGCTGGATAATTTTTGTGAGTTAATGGTATTACTGGTGGTGCTATGACACTTCATGGTCCTGGTGTGGAGACAGTTGATTCATCGGAGTGTGATTTGCATACTAATTATAACATAGCTAATTATTGTATTTAAAAGGAGTATGCAGACATATCGGCACCTTTCCTCCTTCCCACCTACCTTAGAAATACTTCTTAGTTAGAAAATCAAAGTTTTCTGTAGTAAGTGTTGCAAAGCTGAACTTCTTCACATATAAGTGACTTTAAGTGGAGATGTCAATAAAAACAAATTTAAGCAACTGCTCTTTTTTTATATTTACCCCTCAACTGTAACTGTTAACCACAGTATGGTTTATTGAGATAATGCTTTATGGCATAAAGGCACCTTGTTTGGTATGTAGAGATTCCAAAATCATATTGTTGCACGTTACAGCTCAGCTATAAATTAGCATCAGGCATACTGCAATGTGGTCAGCTAATGCTCCCAGATCTGTATTTCACACATGGTGCTCTGTTAGCCCCCTCTCTATTTCTTTCCATTCTGTTCCATGAGAATATTTTCTAAAACTCTTTATTGACCTTTATTTTATTAATTACAAAAATCCATATTTCTGTTTTGTTTTGTTTTCCTGCAGGCAGCATCATAAAATCTTAATCAAGTGAAAATGGCCTTTAGCAATCTGACATCAAAGGCTGTACTACTGTATGATGAATGGATTAAAGATGCTGGTGAGTCATTTAAATCTAAAACTTACTTAATTTCAAAAATTTTTTAATAGCAATGTGTAGCTATTCTAGGTATACTGTTTATCAACTTAAAGTAGCTTTGTCTTCCTGTAAATGTTTTTAAGACTTGCAAGGTTACATATTGACATTTTTAACTACAAAGAACAGACTAGTTTCTGCTTTCTTAAAA
>VXBH01005050.1:130683-144566 GCA_013400035.1 Rynchops niger | reverse complement strand
TTCCCCCGCCTTGTCTAGATCCAAGACTTGAAGGCTGGCCACTCATGTCTTCACCTTTTCCAACAACCTTTATCATTGGAACCTACATTTATTTTGTCACTTCCTTGGGACCCAAACTGATGGAAAATAAAAAACCTTTTGAACTCAGGCAGATAATGGCATTTTACAATTTTAGTGTGGTAGCCCTCTCTTTATATATGACTTATGAAGTAAGTACTACTTTTATTTTTAACATATATTTTGTATCTAACTGTCCTCTTAGTAACTGTTAATAAATGTATTAATGTAATTTCNAAGTTTTCTGTAGTAAGTGTTGCAAAGCTGAACTTCTTCACATATAAGTGACTTTAAGTGGAGATGTCAATAAAAACAAATTTAAGCAACTGCTCTTTTTTTATATTTACCCCTCAACTGTAACTGTTAACCACAGTATGGTTTATTGAGATAATGCTTTATGGCATAAAGGCACCTTGTTTGGTATGTAGAGATTCCAAAATCATATTGTTGCACGTTACAGCTCAGCTATAAATTAGCATCAGGCATACTGCAATGTGGTCAGCTAATGCTCCCAGATCTGTATTTCACACATGGTGCTCTGTTAGCCCCCTCTCTATTTCTTTCCATTCTGTTCCATGAGAATATTTTCTAAAACTCTTTATTGACCTTTATTTTATTAATTACAAAAATCCATATTTCTGTTTTGTTTTGTTTTCCTGCAGGCAGCATCATAAAATCTTAATCAAGTGAAAATGGCCTTTAGCAATCTGACATCAAAGGCTGTACTACTGTATGATGAATGGATTAAAGATGCTGGTGAGTCATTTAAATCTAAAACTTACTAAATTTCAAAAATTTTTTAATAGCAATGTGTAGCTATTCTAGGTATACTGTTTATCAACTTAAAGTAGCTTTGTCTTCCTGTAAATGTTTTTAAGACTTGCAAGGTTACATATTGACATTTTTAACTACAAAGAACAGACTAGTTTCTGCTTTCTTAAAAAGGAAAAAAAGCAAAACTGAGATAGTTTATGGTTATAAATTCAGACTAAATAAAATGCAGACAGTGATTCTTCTGTAAGAGTTTCTGGTGTGTGGAAATAGTTTATGTTTTTCTTTTGCTACTGAACATAAAGCTTACCAAGCAATGATATTTTATCAGTTAATTGAGCTAAGTGCATGATGTTACTGTATTTTGCTTTTGCGAAGTAAAAGAAATAAAACCCCTGATAAGTTATAGTATCTTGAAATTAATCCTCAGAATAATTAACTGCGTCACAGTTCCACGTTTAAAGGGAATTTTAGTCTCTTGTTGCAGCTGGAATGAGGATATTAAATATGTTTTGCTTTATGTTCTGTGGTTCTGCATGCTTACCAAAAAACGACAGAGAAGATCTCAAGTTTGGGGTTAAAACCCATCTGTTGCAGTGGCACCCCTGAGTGTTCCTCACCGTGGTAGGCACATAGTGACAGGGATTAGCAGATTCCTGGGGAAAACTTGAGAAGCACTTAAGGTTTGATCAATAAAATTACTAATTTATTTTTTTCCAGTACAGCTGAGAACCATTTCTCCTTTTTTGTAGTATCACTGCATGCAAGTGAAAAGGGAGTTTTATCAGTGTCATTCATGGGGCAAAGTGGATTAGGATGGAGCTGGGTGACACAGAATTTCCGCTGCAGTGCCCATGACTTCAGAATTTGAGTTCCTCGTCTCCCTGCCTAACAGTGCTTGTATTTGGCATCTTGTAGTGTACTGTACTGTCAGTGGCGGGACATGGTTTCCTCAGGATCAGGCTGGGAAGACCAATGGGAAAGTTTTTGCAGCATCAGTGCAAGGGGTGGATGCAGAAAAAAGCAGTCAGTTGTGAAGAGCTGGCGATTCTCTTGCAGTGCAAAACATACAGGTGCCCAGTGCTGTGGTTCACAATCCTTTTTGGTCTGTGGGCACCAGCACAGGCCACATTACAGCCTGTGAGCAATGTGCTTTCCTCCTCAATCTGTTTTAAAACTTCCAGCGGCTGCAAACAACATCAAGAAGGTCTCATGGATGACGTGTTGCTTGAATGCTGTGGGTTGAAAATCACTGATCTAAGACATTTGTCCATGAACTAAACACTTAGCAAAAATTGCAGTAGTGTAATTTCACTCCCAAAATACAGCAGCAAACCATGAAACCAGCAGTTTACTGAGTCAGGAGTTAAGTTTGGGATCATTCAGAAATTAGAAAAAATATATGTTAAAAAAAATAAATACATGAAGCTCATGTCAGTTCTCCTGCTTATGGAGAAACGTTGAAGTCTTTGGTGAGCTGGGACTCAGTGAAGAACCGCAGAAGGGTGCGGTGGAGTCATGGTGAAGCTCAGAGGGAGCCTCAGCTGCAGGGAGAGAGAGCAGTGCGTGTGTAGGAGAAGGACTCCCTGCAATACTTCTCTCTGGGGTAACTGGAGGGGAACTTGCAACACTTTTGCCGTTTGGAGACTTGTAATATGAAAGTGTGTTCTGTGGTGCTGTGAGAGTGGCGACGTGCCTGGGCTGAACAGGCAGAAGCCTCATGTGCTAAGCTGTGAATACCAGCTGATGGGACAGAAGGTCTTCTAACATTAAAATCCCTGTACTTGCTATGTCTAATGCAGTACTGCTTATAAAGCTCAAGAACCTTGAAAAGTGGGGCTAGTCCCCGTCTGTGACTTGAGCTCGTGAAATAAGGTTCGTGCTTTTCCAGAAGGATGAAGTCTCAGATGGAAATGCAGCCTCGGTGATCTGCTTGTGCATTGCCTTCCCGTGCTGCCCTCTGAGCCTCGTTCATGTGTAAAAATGTGGAGTCTTCACAGAGGAGAGCTCTAGACCGAAAATCAGGTTGCTTATGCGTCTCCTCTTCATTATGTGTGAAGAACTGATGCAAAAAGAAGCATTGAATCCTACAGGTGCTAAATCTTGTTATCCAGTTGGTATGAATTTGAGGTGAATGGACTCTGAAACATGATCAGTGACAGGAAAGCCAAAACCCTTTAGAATTAAGTACCTTTCTGTGGCCATTTTTGTTTATTAAGTACTGGAAGGATNTAATAAATGTATTAATGTAATTTCCACTCTGCAATTCTCAAAAAAACTACTATTCTGATTGTTTTAATTATATTTCTCCAAGCAGTATGCTAAACTGATTGAGCTAAGACATGAAAAAGGGAATAATTCATACCTAGAAAGAGAGATTGTAAAATATTCTATGTGTAATTATGTATAATTTTACAAAATTAAAAATTCTCATAATTTACTTAATTTCCCCAGGCTCTGGCAGGTAAAGCAGACTGCATCTCTTTCTTAGTCTGTTGTAATTGTTTCTGTCTTCCTATGTGATAGTCAACACTGGTGTTTCACGCACTGTGTAGAGTATGTTTACTATAGAATAATCTTCAGTTAGATCTGCCTTTTAAATGACAGAAGTTAACAAAAGAACCACAAAACTGACATGAAAATCTTTAGCATTGATTTTTTTTTTAATTTACTTTTTTTTTTCCCTCTCCCAGAAATAGTAAATGCTCTTTTTCTCAATAGGAATGTTGAGATTTTGCTATATTTCATAGCCGAAGCAAGTGTTAATCTTTCAAAACTGGAAAGCCTGATGAGTTGCATGGTATTGTATGTTGAAGGACCTAAAAATCTGTAACCATGAATGGGATAGAACAAGTAGAATTTTAATTTAGAACCAGCTTTTAAAACTTAAGATAGATAATGTCTGTTGTTTGGGGGGTTTGTTTGTTTTTTTGTTTTGGTTTGGTTTGGTTTTGGTTGTGTTTTGTTTTTTTTTTTAAAGTGTAGCTATTTAACAGTAGCATTGTGTGAATGATAGCTTTATACATTTGCTTGGTGAAACATCACTATGCTAGTACTGACCCTTTTTGTGTTAAATCTGGCTATGAGGCTATTTTAGGTGTGGAAAACTCTTAACAAAACATCGTCAGATTATCATGCCAAATTGGGAGGATACCTTTCAGCTCAGTTTGCATAAATTTCGTCATGAGTTAAGAGTGAATTGCTTGACATCTCTTTTAAGTGCTCTACTGGCAGTGCAGCAGCAGCTACTTTGTGCTGTGGCTGTTGTGTGGAAAGCTGTAAGTGGTGTGCAAGATGCACGCATTTGTTATTTACCCTTTTGTTTGAAAAATCACCAAACTTGCTTTTGTGATTTAGTGCTAAGTTTGGTTTTGGATATAACCCTCAGAAATAAAGAAAAAAAAAAACCCTAAACTTCTGTTTGGGTCTGACAGTAACACATTATTCAATTGTCAAGAATTCCATGTTACGATTTAATGAAAGAATGCATGGATAGAGTGTAACAGATTGAATCTCTGCTATTGTCTGGCTCCCAGCAAAAAGCTGATTCTGTCCCACTTTGGATCCAAGCCATTGTGTGGGTGCTTAAGGATTGTGCTGTCTTGGTGGCGTTTCAAATCTTGTTTTACTTAAGCAACTGATTCTTTTAGGAAGCTAAACATCTATTGCAGTCGCGGACTAAACCCCTCGGTCTGTGAACAGAGCTGAAGTTGCTGTCATGCATGAGTGGATGATGATGATCAATGGAGGAGAAGCACTTTATAAACAGATACAAGAGGCAGCAGCCCTAGTGGCTGGCAGGGCAATGAGCCAAGTGTAATATTAACAATGTTGCTCTTGTCTGAGCTTTAACTTTAATATATTCCAAGAGAACAGATTAAATGATATTTGTTACATAGAGTCCTTTGGTTAGGCGTGTGCTCTTCACTGTAAACCCCTCGCTTCTCCTCCTTCCTCTCAGGGAGAGACTAATTGAATCTCATAGTTTAACTAGGCAAAATTTTACAAACTATGATACTAAAAATATAGTGCATATTGATTCGTTTCTTGTCTTTAATGATATTAAGCTATATTTTTCTGTTGTGCTGGTTTTCTTTCAGTATTAAGATGCTGTGCTGGTTTCTTTTCAGTGTTAAGATGTTTGGTCATGATAACAATTTACAATGAATTTAAAAACGCTTGATTTGGTTTTGTGGTCCGATTTATACAGTAAGTTGCTTTTCTAACATTGGTTTTGAGATGCATCTGTTTCTCCTCTTCGGTTACTAATGCTGAGATAATGGGTGTAGGAAGAAAGTTCTTGTCTGTAGGTGTGGTCCTGGAATTAGAAATTCATTAATCTGCAACAGCAGAGGGTTTTATAGTAGCTGGCCCACACAGAGGTGGATGACTGACAAGGTTGCTGATTCAACAAGTTTTTAATACTGTTTTCCCCTCCTGCTTAGTGATTGCAAAAGTAATCCGAAATTAATTAATTTTTCAAAAGACATAACGTAAATCTTTGCCCTTTCCCTTTTCTTTGCTCCAGTTTCTTATGTCAGGTTGGGCCACAGGGTACTCGTTCCGGTGCGATATCGTTGACTACTCAAGGTCACCCACAGCTCTAAGAGTAAGTTGCTAAATGCAAAGCTGAATTGTCATGCTACACTGACTTTATTTTTGGAAATGTTTTTTGAACAACCACTGATGTAGAGTGGAATACACTAAATGGAAATGCCCTCTTGCATAATGTAGAGCATGTGAGTTAACTGGAGGGGTTGATTGCTTGGGGGAAAAAAAAAAAAAAAAGAGGCAACGTATTCGTTACCGTGTTCTTCTTGGTTTTAAAATTCCTTCATGATTAAAAAATGGTTTGTGTTTTTAAAGAAAAACAAATCAAACCTTACATTTCAATGTTTCTGTCAACCTTGTGACACCACTTACTTGCCCCAATCCTTTTTTATATAGTTAACTTATTTTTCCTGCAGCTGTTTAGTTTTATTTATGGCTACTGTGATGTGACAATTTCTGGTTTTTACTCTTGCAGATGGTACGAACTTGTTGGCTTTACTACTTTTCCAAGTTCATTGAATTATTAGACACTGTAAGTATTTGAAGCCTAATAAAAGAAGTAGTGAAGTTTCCTTTTCACAGTAGAAGAACTGGTGCTGTTGGGGGCTGGGAGCATAAATTGCTCTTTATTTATCCCTCCATCCTTCAATTATTGGAATACCATCAAGATGTTTACCCTTATTATCTTGTCTCGTCTTACAGTCCATTTACACTGTCATTCCTTTATTATCAGGAAAAATGTTAATGAGAGAACACACCTTTAAAAATTTAGGAAGCCCTGACAACTTGTCTGTTTAACAGCTGAATACACTAACCTGTTTTGGTATGGCAATTCTTGTTTCCACACTGCAGATAAAAAATGGTGTTGATCATGTTGAATTTTTTTCCCACGTCATCTTCAGATTTTATCTTCCACATCCAGAACGTTTGCATCAGCAGCTCTGAATACAGCATAAATTGCCATACCTACCTCCTCTAAATTCCTTTGCATGCCTTCATGGTCACTATAGATGTGTTTGATACCAGGCTGTCTCTCTGACTTGTTTCAGAGAAACAATGCAGAGAGCAATGCATGGAAGCAGAATGCAGACCTCGCTCACCACCAGCAGCCATCTGCCTTCCCTTCCTCCCAAGACTGACACCTCACAGGGGAGGTTTACCTCTTCTCCAACTAGCTTCTGAGTGTTGGAATCAGCTGTGATTTCGTTTGCCTTATTGTGTGGGGTGCAATAGTGTTGATTCAGGAGCTGACTCATGAGCAGTTAGGATGTTCTACACCCTGCCAGCAAAGTTAGCCATCTAACTTTCATCTGCAAATACTCATGATTCAACACTGGAACATCTTACTGACTGAGCCAAATGGAATGGCAGTGGAAGGGCCAGGAATGCTAAAACTGGAAAAGCTTGACAAGTTTAGTCCTCTATTTACCTTTATTACCCAGTGGTTAGACTGCTCTTTTTAATTAGTACTAGGCCTGAAAAAATCTTTTTTAAAAAATGTTTTGTTTGAATCCACCCAATCAGGTACCTGTTTCTCAGCAGCTTTTTGGTTTTATTGCAAATGTAACTGCTTAACTGTATTGAAGTCAGCTGTTTCCAAATGTTTTCCCTGGCACACCAGCCTTCTTTTCTGCTGTGTTCCTTTGCTTGTCATCTGATACTACCCTTTGCATGACCTGACTTCTCCTTACACAGTTTTCTTGCTCTCTGTTCCCTTAACACTTCCCTCAACACTTCCCTCGATGTCTGTCCTTTAAAATGGGGCCAGTCAATATCGATCATGAATACCTACCCATATTCTGTCCAATTTTGCCTTTTTCCAGCAGCAGTGTTCATAATGAAGTGCTATTTCTCTAACCTATTATTTTCTGCTGTCTCTGTCGCTAATCCTTCAGTTAATTTTCTCAAATGCCCCTGCCTTAGTAGTTCAGGGGACTTAAAATCTGATGTGTCTAGATACTTCTCAGTCCAAGCAAGTCCATCTTACACTGTCCGTTGCACACATCGGTGGTGGCTCACCCATAGGCATTTACTTTCAAAGCTTGCCCTGGCTTTTGAGAATCCACAGGTCCATTTTACATACTGGTTTAATTATTTTTTTTTTGAAAACTAGTCTGCATATCCAGAGCCTCAGCTTCCCTTCTTCTCCCAAGACTGCAACTGTGAAGAATTTTTAAATCTATAGTAGTGAACAACCAGCACTGATGCGTACAGTTTTCTGTAAGTATGTTGGGCTCGATTAACTCCTGTAACATTCTGTTCATTAAAAATCTGTTTCAGATATTTTTTGTGCTGCGTAAGAAAAACAACCAAGTAACATTCCTGCATGTCTTTCATCATTCCATCATGCCATGGACCTGGTGGTTTGGAGTCAAATTTGCTGCAGGTAGTGGAGAGAGAGTTTAAGTTGTACATACCTTCTGGTAGTAAAAGTTAACTATGCTAGACAAAAATATGTAAAGAACAGAATCAAAAATCTTGCAAACATGAATGTTTTTAAATGTAGATACCTGTAGTATTTGATGGAACATCTGAGATCAACATAATTATTTAAATGGGTGCGGCGTTCTCATTTTTCCTGTTTGACAGCGTTTTGTGCAGTGTTGGTTTCTCGTAGGGGGGGAAAAGATGCAAAGGAGGGACCTGTATATATAAGCAAAGGGACCTGTATATAAACAAAGAGCATTATTACATGACAAAGATGTGACTGCAAAATCAGAAGTGCTAGAGGAGGCATATGAGGCAGATAACACTGCTGAAATGACTTCAAAGACATCTGTCCCCCTGAAATATAAGAAATGAGTTGGAAGGGACAACTGTGTTCTCATCTCTCTTTGCCTGATTAGAAATTTTTCAGGCCTTGTTGCAGTTATTTTTACTGGCTTTAGGTAGCATAATTGAGGTTTATTTACACCTAACACTTTGACTTTCACAAAGCTACAGAAATATTTTGTGGACCTTACTTAGTACAATTCAAATAAGCTTCTGTAATGAATTGAAAATCTTTGTCCACTTCTAGCTTATCTTCACTTCCTCCTTTCCCGCTCTGCATGTCTACGCATGCATCTTCTTATGCTGCATTATTAGTGTGCACAGCTAATATAGCTTGCCATGAGAACAGCCTGATAAGCAGAGTGGAGAAATGCAGTGATTTAGTAGTCCATCTGTAAGAGGGTGGCGCCACTCTTGTAGGAGTTTCTACCAAGAAATAAGTTTAGTTTGTACATGTTTCTTCACTCATGTTGTGTGGCATGGTTTTTTTTTCTCCCAGAAAATCAGTGACAAATTGATGAAGACATCCATTGCTTATTAAATCTGATCTGTTAGTGTCTGGTTTATGAATATACAAATAAGACCTGGAAGCAGTCCAGAAGATTTGTAGATGAGATCTTTTGAACATGTTCAGATTATAGGTTTTCCTAGTGTAGAAAAGGATACCCTTCTGCTGTATCTGTTGAGTTTCTGTTATTAGGAAGCTGTGTCTTGGTGTTCTTGATCACGTCTTTCTCAAATGTTGACGAGTAACTGGTATTTTAAGTTTACGATGAAATTGTGAGTAGTTTTCCCAGCATCAAGTTCAGTGTGTTTATAGATGTGGGAAAAAAACAAAACAAAACAAACGAAAAACCAACAACACAGCAACTAACAGTCCTTCCTCTTCAACCTTGAAAGGTTTCCATTTGTAGTTGATTAACTTTCTGCCTTTTATCTGGACATCAGATCAGTATACCAGCTACAGGCTTCTGATTTTGCATCAGACTCAAATTTCCCATGTGATAATTTGACAAATAGTTTCAGCAAAGTATGCAAGAACTGTTTTGTCCTCTGCTTGATTCAGAGCAACTCTATTGCTTATCTTTATACTAATCTTTCCAAATATTGTTCTGTTTGATAACTTAATTTTTTTCCCAAGAGTTTTAGTCCGGCTGATGATTATCTTGTGTTTAGTTTAATCACTTTCCTTCTAAATAGCGGCATTGATCAAGTTTTCAACTTGTTTGTAAAAAACCAACAGCTTTGAATGGAGATTTTTCTCTGATCAGATATTAACACGAAATTCTAAAATGGTGCTTATGTATGATGTTGCTTTTTTGAGCATATTTTTGTACTGTTGATTAGGTTGTTTTTTATTTTTTTTATCTGCTTTTATTATTTTTTCTTTTGAATATTCACTGTGCAAGCCAAAAAAATTATGTATGTTTGCACTATAAGAACACTCAAATTATTTTTAAAAATACAAATAGCTAAGTTTTCAAAGAAAGTTTGCAATCACAGCTGGAGGGGTTATGATCTCTCAAGCTGGAAAATTAGTGTGAGCTAATAAAATCACAAAATAAGTTTTATTTTCAACTTGAATGATTATTAAAAGGAAGTTGGCTTTTTTCCCTCATTAAGTACCTACTTTTATGTCATCTTTTTTTCTTCCTGATGCTCAGTGTTTTCATGTTCGTATTTCTCTTAGAAATACTTCGCTATCTGCCACTTCTTGGATCATTTTTACCTATAATTTCTTGTGTTCTTTAAAATAAAATTACTTTGAGCAGGCTCAACTAACTCCATAGTTGATTCAATGGAAAAGAAAATATTGCCTTACTTGCTTTGCAAATTGTTTGTATCTTAGCAGCTTCCGTCATGAGTTTGCCCCAAATGGGGCTACTTGGCCTTAAATTTCCTTTTCACTGTAAGTATGGCTTTGAGACGAACCATGGATTTGTGGGACCCTGACTTAGGTTATGATTCCAAAAACTTACTGTCAGAAACTGTGATTCTTTCCCCAGGAATTTGGAAATCTGTGTTGGGGAGAGAATTATTACTTATCTTCTTCCAGAGTTCATCATGATGTCTAGAAAAGGGGTGTTAAACAGGAGGAACACTATTTCTATGAAATTCTCCATGTCTCCATCTTGTATAGGTTTTAATAAAAATAATTAAAAAATGAACCCAAAGAACAAAGAATTCCACTAAAACCTTTTACAGATAATTAGATAAGCTGTGTTTTATTGCTGTTTTGGAAATGCTTAGGTAAGTCTTTTCAGAGAAAGCAAACTGATGTGATCCCTCAGAACAGAATTGGGTGTCAACCCAATTTAGGTTAAATACTTTGAGGGTTAATCAAAGTCTGTAGGTTTTTTGGTATATGTTTTTTTTTTTTTTTTTTTACCCCAACTCAAATAAACTACTAGAACCTAAGGTGGCTTTTTGAATACCCAATACAATAATACTACGTTTTGTTTTTCTACAGGTGGTTTGGGAACATTTCATGCTTTGCTGAACTGCATTGTCCATGTTGTCATGTACACTTATTATGGAATCTGTTCTTTGGGACCAGCCTATCATAAATATTTGTGGTGGAAAAAATACATGACAACTATACAACTTGTGAGTAATTTTGTTTGACGTAAACAGCTCTTAGAAAGCTGACTGTGGCTAACACAGGCTTAATGCAATACATTTGTACTTTTAGTGTTATGTTCATGTGTGTAGTTTACAGTTGGTGCATGGTTTACTCATGTTTTAATTGAGTAAAACAAAAGTTATGAGCTCCCCTTGGTTATATACTTAAATCTGCTGACTTCAGCATTCACTATAGTCACAGATTTAGACACGCGGGCTTTTCACTTATGCAGTACTTGGTAAATATATTAACAAAACTCAGTGCCGTGTAAAAATTATTAGAGTATAATTTTACACCAACAAAACATAATTAATGTACAGAACACACATGTGACTAGTAGTAAGGAAAGGGAAAAGAAGTATTTCTTTAGCATCTCATGTCTGTTCTTTCACAGAAAATGCTTGTGTTTACAGGATTTACCTCTCATTAACTCAGCACATTAAAAAACACTGTTGCAGTAATTACATTGTGTTTTATCAGCATAGATCAAAAGGTTACTGCTCTGGGTGCTTTTTCATGCCTGACTTTTTTAATAGTCAAATTTTCAAAATTCAGCTTCTGGCTAAACAATTTGTTTGAACTGAGCACTGATGCTGGTGGAGGAGGGAAAGGAGTAGGGAGAAGCAGGGAGAAGGCTGTCTGCTTGCACCAGGTCTGGTGTTAATAGAGCAGTTCATGTAACCACATGTAACTGAACAATTTAGCTTGAATATTTAAAACTTAAAGTCTTTTTGTTTTGGCAGCACAACCAATTATTAACTTGGAGTTTATGTGGAAATTTATTACTTTTTTTTTTTTTAAATCCTCCATTACATTTTTTTGGGAGACCTGCGGACCTTTGTGTCACATGCTAGTTTTTTTTTAGTTTTCTGGATAATTTTTCTAAAGGAGCCTCCCATTTGTAACAGGTCAAACACTGTTCGTTCTTCTCTGAACTGGCCAGGGCAGACTCCCGCTCTCCCAGTATGGGTTTCTCAAGTGCTGCTTGTAATTCAGTTTGTCCCAGGACTTCTCTTCCTTTACTTGGTGAAAATGTTTTTCAGTGGAGTAACATTTTTGGGAGAGAGGGTCTAAAGTTGCATCTGTGACATTTTAAAAAGTCTCCTCCCAATTACACTTTCTGTTTTTCTGTGTGCAAGTTATGCTGAATCTTCTTGAACTTTTGTAGTAAGTTTGTAACTTATTTTAAAAGTATTTTCCTTTTCTTTACCTCTTCCCTGCAGGTCCAGTTTATTATGATTACATGCCATATAGGACAAATCTACATGATGGATGATTGTCCATACCAGTATCCAATTTTCATGTTTATTATTTGGCTGTATGGCTCTGTGTTTTTAGTCTTGTTTCTCCACTTCTGGTACCACGCTTACACAAAAGGAAAAAGACTACCAAAGATGGCAAGAAATGGGATCAACAAAGATCAGTAAAACAAACTCTTGTCTCTAAAAACAAAGAAATGTATATGTCAATGTGGAAATTTGCACTACTTGACAATCAAGATATTTAGGTGCACACACTACGCAGTATAGATTTTGTATGTTTTCTTCCAAAACTGAATTTGTATTTTTACCATAAGTTAATTTTAACATAAGAATTTGGGGGATAGGAGGAGCAGTGTGGATCTCTGATTCAAGGAAACAAAACAAAACAAAACAAAAAAAAACCAAACCAGACCAAAGNAAAAAAACCAGAAAAAAAATTTTTTTTTCAACAACTTGTTCATGTTTATCCTATTTATCGTATAAGAAATTAATGGATAGATGAGTTCTATCTAGAAGATGCATGAAAATACATTCACTGGGAAAATTAAAATGTGTATGACAAGTACTGAGTACTTTGAACACTGAGGGGATAAAATTACTTTACCTTAAATGTTATAAGTTGTTGAGACTGTCAGCTGCATTTTATTAAAAGAATGAATCTTCAGTAAGTACTGTTTATAGAATCTAAAGCTTATTATTAATATAGTTAATACATAAATGTTACATTTGTTTATGAACTATATTACTTTAAAGAAAGGAATGTATGTTAATCTGTCAAGGTATGGCGTTTCATTTGAAGATCATAGATTTTTGGATATACTGTCTTTTACTAAGATAACTTAATTCATTTCACGTTCTACTCACTTGAATGTTATTCTAAATGTTGGAAAGCTACTCTTTTGAGGATTATCTGAACTGTCTTGTAGTGTAATGATCAAAACATCTTACTTACCTGTTCAGCAAAGTAGCCTAATATACTTATTCAATGTATTTATGGATATATTTTGAAATTGGTAGCCTAGGCTGGTTGGAGGGGGGGCAGAAATCTTGTGATTCAATAGCCAAAATCTTAGCCCTCAAGTAAGTTTGAAAAAAATATTTTTTGATTGAAGCCTAAATGTCACTTAGCATGACTGTTACTGTACTCTATTTTCTTTCATATCTGTTGAAATATATGCCTAGAAAGATTCTCTGTTAGTTTTTCTTTCATGATTGATTGTTTTTAACAACTCAAGGTTAAAGTTTCTCTATTAATAGAGCCAGTTACCTTGTCAGAAACTAGGCAAAAAGATATGTGCCATTCTCTGAGCTGCTGCGAGTGGGTCAGGCGGTGGTGACCAGGCACGATTCCAGTCTATGTAGAATTAACCGGTATGTTGTTTTCCATGATTAGGCAGATTGTTACGGTCACACATGTATAGAAATCAAACGGCCTAGCTATTTGTATGCAAGTTGCATTTGTACTGTACAAATTTATTAAGGAATTGGTGCATGTAACAGACCTGTAAATGAGGAGTTAAAGGTATTTAAATTAATGTTAACATTAAAACTACCAGTTTATATTATGTTCACTACTAACAGAAAAGAACCTTGCGATATTTGCTTTGTGCTTGATCTATCTGTGCGATTTTTCAAATACCCAAATCTTTGGGGCAGGTTTTCATTTCCTCCCTGTTGCACAGTTCCAAGAAAGTTTTGTTACCTGAATACTTATGGGGATACTGACATTTATAGTGTATTGTTAATGCTAAAAGGATTTAAACTTTATCTTGAACATGAGTTGCAAATGATTTCTTATGAGATTACATGAGAGTCTTCTTTATAAAATAAATTAAAATAAATTTATA
>VXBH01005050.1:117559-130669 GCA_013400035.1 Rynchops niger | reverse complement strand
TTTATATTTTCTTTCCACTGATTAATCCCTGTAGCTATCAACTGTCATGGCAGATTGAAATTAGATTCCCAGAAAGGATTTGGATGGCTTGAGATGTATATTGCGACCCCTGAATTTTAGATGCTTGATCCTGGAATACTCAGGGCTGAGTTTCGGCTCCCTGGCAGTGCATAAAAAGAGGTGCTTTGGTACAGGATATAAGATAGCAGGGGTGCTTATCAGGGGCCACATGTGTTTTCAGTGGGAAATGCAATCACTAACTCTTAAATCTCAAATCCTGACAGCCTCCAGCCTGCGTGCAGGGTCATCTCCTAAGGACAGAGACTTATTGCTGTTTTTTTTTAAACAGCTGTAAAGGATTTGCCTCTGATTTATTTTTAAAGCTTGAATGGTGCCTATTTTTTATGTAATAACTTACTAACTAAGAACTGATGAAGAAAGTGGGACAATTTCGTTCATTTGGGCCTTCTTGAGCCAGAGGGTTCAAATGTGTTTGGGAAGGGCTGTAAAATCTAGTCTGTAGTGTAAGTGGGATGCTTTGGTTTTTCTCTAGTCTTGCAGACGATTCCTGTGCTGGTAGGGGCAGTCCTGATCTGTGATTTTGCAGTTATCCCCCGCCCTGCCAGCCCCCGGCCCCATCCTGCAGTTGGGTGTGAAGGGCCAGATACTTGTTTGTTGGTTTGGGACCGAGATCTGCAACTGATTCTTCAAACTTGCTTGGGCTCAAGTAGGAGCTGAGAGCACACACGGTGAAAATTAAGCAGCTCTGCAGATGGACAGGTGGTGAACAGAAAGCCAGGAAAAACTTTCCAAGTCCAGCAGCCGTACAGTAGCCAACTGCCTCCACAGTCAGTTGTTTGAGATTAAGAATTCATAAGCAAGAGCAGAAACTGGAGATGCTAATCATTCAGTGGGCTGTCAGCAAGTGTCACTTCAGATTCCTAAGTTCTTGCCCACTGGTTTAGTTTTCTGTAAGTTATGAAGCAGTTGGAGAAAGAATGCATTGTTTCAGTGAGTTGTATGGCTGTGTCCTAAGAGGCTGCATATACTGTAACTATGCTGGTAGCAGTACAAAGTGTTACTAATCCCTGTCCTGCTAAGCACAATGCTATAGCCTGTGAGAATCACACAATCTTGGACAGTTGCGTCTTTTCCTGCCTAAAAATTGTGCATCTTATGTGCTGAAGCATATTATGCATTTGAGTTATGCTAGAAAGAGGAGTGCAATAGTCAGCAAAATTGTTAACATCATAGTAAATGTTTACTGATAATGAGGGGAATTAGGGTTAAAAGTTTGTATTCCTCAGATTGGGTGAAACACTAGTATGACCAGCTGCACTTCTGTGAAACCGAGTCCTAAAAATTGGGGTGTGTTTGCCTGTTGTTGTTNTTTTTTTTTTTTTTTGTAAATTGATGAAAAGGCTGTATTCTCTTTATCAAGGTGGCAACTCACCCCAATGATATTTCATCGATGTGGTTTGGCTGTTTTTCCAAACTGCAGCCACGTGCTGACCGAGGATGCACAAACACCACCACGTGGTTAATGCTCGCTTTAAAAATTAAGGAATGTATTTTCTGGGAAGCCAAAACGCCCCACTGAAGCCCGTGATGAGGTGCCGGCCTGGACTCCGCCGTAACTGCCCTTTCCCCGCTCCCTCCACCATTTTCCACCTCAGAGGCCCAGGGGCGCTGCGCAGAGGGTTGTTTTTAAACCGTGTCCCCTGCAGCCTGCCCCAAAGCCCACGTTCCCGCTGTTCCCGCCCGGGACGAGTCGAGTTTCTCCCCTCCTGCGCTCGCCACCTAGAGGCGTTGCTTAACCCCCTCGCACTGCCGGCGCTCCGCCCGAGGGACGCGGGCAACCCCCGCCGTGACCGCGAGGGCGCGGTGAAGGAGGCCGGCGGCCAGAGGCACCTCCGCTCCCACAGGGGCCGGGGCGGGGCCGGCGTGGGCCCGGCCCTGCGCGGGGACGGGGCGGGCCAAAGGATCCTCCCCTCCCGCCAATCAAAGGCCGTGCGGCCCCGTCACGTGCGGCCGCCATCAGCCAATAGGCGAAGGCGGTGCCTGTCGGTCCTGGATTCAAACGGTCGGCGGGCGCGGCGCGCGCGGCTGCTGGTTTCCGTGGAGACGGCGAGGCCCGGTCGCGTCCATGGAGCCGGCGCTCGTCGGCCCGGGGCCCTACCGCGCCACCCGGCTGGTGAGTGCCTCCTTGGGCCGGAGTGCCCCGTCCCCGCCTTTGCCCCTTGCGTAGTCTTTCCTCGCCCGGGTGGGGCGGACGTACCCCCCCTACTCTCCTGGGTCTCCTGGGTACCGGCTGGCTGCCCTGGGGCAGTCTGGCCTCCTGGGCCTGCCCCGCTGACCGCTCCTCTGCGGCCTGAGGGCCGACTGCGGCCAGCCCAGGAGGGCCCTGGGCCTGTTCCAGGCAGCTGGTCTGCGGTGGGGGCGCGGAGCGATGGTCCTCAACCGCCGTCCGTGTATCGGTGCTCCGCACGCTGAGACTGTGTGGCGCGGCAGGACCCATGCGGGACTGAGGCGGTGGCAGAGCCGAGCTTTAGGCCAGCCTTTTGTCAAGTTAAAAGCCAAGGGGAGGTTAAAACTGTGTCTGTAGAGCCGTAGGTAGTATGGATCTTGAGGTCTTTCAGCTTCCTAAATGTGGTGTTTGTTTTCAGGTCTCAACTGTTTAAACCATCGTTTTATGTTTTAGCGTGCTTGTAAATGCAAATGATCAAAAAAGTATGTAGTTCCACATTCAGATCTGTTTGCATTCTGATCTCACTTTGTACAACTAAAATGCTTCTAAGAGAAGAGCTCCCATAACAGCTTGCTTTGTTCTTCTTCCCTAGTGGAACGAAATAATAGAACTTTTTCGTGCTGGGATGCCTTTACGGAAGCATCGGTGTCGCTTCAAAAGCTACGAGCGTTGCTTCAAAGCCTCAGAAGCAGTGGACTGTTTACATGAACTGCTTGGCTCTAATCAAAACTTTGGCCCAGAAGTGACTCGCAATCAAACGGTTAAGCTACTTAAAAAATTCCTAAAAAATCATGTTATTGAAGATATTAAAGGAAGATGGGGCAAAGAGGATTTTCAAGATGATGGCCATTTGTATAGGTAAACCTACATACAGTGACTGAAAAAATTGATGTTTTGGAAAAGGGGAGTAATAACTTCTGTGTGTTGGTCTTATGACTGTTTTTGTAGCATGCCTTTAAAAAGGTGTTAATGTTTCTTCCTTCCACCTTCCTTTTAAAGACTTCATTTTCTTTACTGATAGGCAACTGTCTTGATTTAACATTTGGCTTGGTTTGTTTTTTGGTTTTGGGTTGGTTTTTTTAATATTTTTGAAGGCCACTTTAGCTTTATTACTTTCTACAAATATTAAAAAAAAGCTTTTGTAACTTTTACAAGGTAGTGAGTTCTGATTACTGTTTGTAGACATCAGGTTTGTCAGAGTTGGAAAAGTGCATATGAAGAGGACATTGATGGAAGCGAAGATGCCACTGAGAGTCCTACTCCAGTTATCCTCCCTCTCCCCAGACTCATGATATATATAATCTTTTTCTGTACTTCTTGAGTTGTAGGTTGAAATTGTCTTAAAAGAGAAAGTTATATTTGCTCATCCTCAAGGATGCTTACTTATTTATCTCTGTTTAGCCTCTCAACTGGTGGCTTGTTAACAGAGGAAAAGAATTTTCTTGGTAATGAACGCTTAGTATTACTTGAGTGGGTTCTTTGACCTCTTGTGACCTCAGTTAAGCTTTGGGTGTCCAGAAGTTGTGGGTACTGAACTTGTACCACTTGTAGTGTCCTGTTCAGTGAAAAAGTAGTGTATAGATGACCATTACCTTTAAATATGGATCTGTAACTTACATCGTAGTGAGTCTTCTTTTGACAAAGTATGAGCTGTCTTCATGCAGATGAATAGGAATAATGGGTCAACAATAACGCTATGTTTCTATTTATTATATATATTATTACATACTTGAAGAAATTTTATGTATTAATTTTTTTGGTAATGATTTCTTAATATTGTCTTTGGAAAAATGTATGTAATACTGAATTTCCACTTGAAGTGGTTGAAGTCAATTTTTCACTTTGGTCTATGAACTTAACTATTTTGTTTGTAGAGTGTGCCTAAACTTTTTTGCTGTCTAGTCTGTACACCTATGCTGTAAATGCAGTTGTTCATTACTCTTCTAATTTTATTTGCTGACTTGGAATACTTTAAAAGTAAGAGGTGCATATGATGTAATTATTTTACTTTATGATAAGCAAACTTGGGTTAAGATACTTTCTTATAAAATAACTGTGCTTTATGTTAAACTTTTTCAAGTGCAGTTCAATTGATTTACAGTTAGATTGGATCAGATTTGTATTTAATTCCAGTAACAAATTATCACCGAGTCCACTTGTTCTTTATGATACTACATGACAACTTTCAGTAAAAGTGGTAGCTGGTTTTTAGCCTGCCTTCTGAAGGAAACAACATTGGATGCTACAGCTTCCCAGACAAATAAGTTAAATATTCAAACCAATTTCAATCAACATTAATGGAAGACATTTTAAATAATGTGGGGGAAACAAAAAATTAATGTTATCTCCAAATGTAGCTCCATAAGGGGAAATTCCATGTAACAATTAATCAAGGAAAATGATAAAATTTAGAATTTGGGAATCAAATTTCAAGGGCCCAGTGTATCAAAGGACTTGTTTCTGAAGATATTTTCAGAAGCTCACCCAAGAAAATCTGTTGTTAAGTATATAAAAACAGTATGTGGCTCTGCAGTCTATAAGCTGAAAATGACTGAAGGCTGGGAAAGCATGCTGAGGAAGTATCACGTATGCTTGTCCTGTTCTTAAATTCTTCTCTGGCCATCTGCTTATGTCTGCTGTAGAAGGACAAGCTATTGTGGTAGTTTACCTAGTCATCGACTAGTTCAGGTTGGAAAACAGGCATGGAAGACAAGGAGAGCTGCAGAGGATCTTACATCTGGACTTCAGCCTGGAGAAGGTTAAACGTAAAGGAATAGTGTGTAGTGGGCTTTTTACTTGTTTAAGCAGAGTTAGAAAAGCAGTTATGTGCTGGTACCACACATGGTGGTAGGTATCTTAATGGTTTGGTATGTTCCTAGCCCAGTCCTGCTCTGTCTACTCATCTTAGGACAGCGCTACCTGCTGCTTATTTTATCTAGTGCCATGGGTGTTAAGTGCTTTGTCTCCTTTCTTTCTGGGCGTTGACTCTTTGTCAAAAGATTAAATGTAGGTTTTGGTAACCGCAGGTATTATGCTAAATATCTCTTTGGTTTGGGTTTGTTGTTTGTGTAGTTGTGCGTTTTTTGTTTGTTTTGCATTGGCATCATGACACATTCAAATTATTTTCCCCTTTTCTCCTTCATATTTTCAGCCATGACTTTCTGGAGCTGCAGGCTGTGGGAAGCTGCAGGCTGTGGAAGCTGGTTGGGTGAAATATTTCTGTGCTTTTCATTTACTATGCGCTCTGCCTAATTAATGATCTGCTATTGGACAAGGGAGTTCTTTTGTTATAGCTATCTTAATCATGCTTTTTCTATACCTCCTATTCAAAAGATAACTAAGTTACTAATTGAACAGGTTTTTTTGACTAAAACTGCGTGCCTTTCATGCATCTTGAATTTGAGCTATCTTTTTCCCACAGGGCTTGGTGCATAAATAGACTATGTATGCTAGTCGTGGTTTTGGTGTTTGGCTTTAAGTATTAAAACATGCTTTCTCCTACCTGCGGAGCTAACCATCGGGTTTCCATCCTGCCTTTATTCATGGTATTTAATGTTCTGGCAGCTCCCTCTGGCGGACCTTCCTAATGTTACATTGTAAATACATTCCTCGCGGTATTGACACGGGTAGCAGTACAAGTCACTTCTAATTCCACTGACAGTGCTTACTCTGGAAACCTTGATATGCTTCATATCTTCCTTCTCCATAAATTCCTGTGTTAATTTACTGTAACTGTACTTCATGGTGCATAATTGTGTCATTCATAACTTTGTATGTAAGTGTAGTTGTCTGCTCTTTTTCACTCCACAGAGTATGCAAAAGTGGTATTGCCAAATGTTGTATTAAAAGCAAAAGGGTTAATGCTCTTGCATTGCTAGTAAACTTCTGGGAATTCATCTGTGGTACTTGTTATACCATTGATACTAATGTTAGTTGACCCTGTTCTCTATCCATTGCTCTGGACACAAACAGGTATCTCTATTTCCTCTTTGTATAAACTCCTAAAACTAGTGCTGATGGCTGTAAACCATGCTAATCTTGACATGTCAACCTTGGAGTGCCCCTCAGTTGCTAGCTTTAGGTAATGTTCTTCTGTTCATCATAGAATCAGAGGCTTTTCATTGTCCTTCCAAAAACTTGTCTCTATTTAGATCTTGCTGTAACACTACCTGAAAAAGGAGAATGCACCTCCTCTTTCTGCTTGTAAGAACTCATTCATTCACTGCATCATCAAGAATCAGGGCAGCAAATGACATAAAGCTAAAAACTGTAAAGGAGAGGAGGGGAAACAGGGAACTGTTGAGAATACTGTGAGGCAAAGAAAAAAGGCTGTAGATGTTTTAACATTAAACTCCAAGAAATAATGAATGACTGAAAAACAGTTGAGAACACTGAACAGTTAAACATCTGCAGTGTAATCACGGTTACCTTTAAAAGGCAGAGTATGTCTTGCAGGATTAGTGCAAGGTACTTATTACTTCTCCTCAGCGATTTTCCGAAGGAAGTGATATCTCCCTGTGTTGCAGATGTTCTGTTGAAGAGTGTGGTGGAATATGCCAAATGGGCTCAGTGTGTGGCCAAAAACATGACACATTTAACTATCTACTGGACTAACAAAATCACAGTAAAAAACTAATTTTAAAAACTAATTAAGTGTTGGAACTGCCTTGAGGGAATGGGGTGAAATTTTAGAGAAAACTTGAGGATTTCTTAAGCATGAGAATCTTTCTGGTGGGATATAAATGCATGCTACCCATCATTGTACGCTCTTGTTGTGTGATCGCAGACATAACTGTCTTTTATGTTCTGATTAAAAAAGTGAGTGAGGCTGAAGCAATTTCTTGAAGCATCAGGAATCTTAGCATCTAAAACCCAGGAGTGCAAGTAAACAAGATCTGATCTGTGCCAGTCTGATATGTTGCTATCAAACTTATTTGCCTTTATGATGTGTTGCCATTAATTCCTTTGTAAATGGTTTGATGTAGGTTTGGCAGTAACTTAATTCTGGTCAAGCTGGAGATGTGACTGAGCTGAATGTGATCTAGGATCATTTGTTTTCCTTGTTTTCTGCACAGGCTAGCTTAGGGTTTATTTCTGCTGATTTATTGAAGGCACTTCTTGAAATGCCTTTAAAAGTGAATGATTTTCCTGCACAACCATCTGGAAAAGACTCCAGAAAGGAACCACAGGATATGATCTTCACATAAAAGCATGTAAACACAGAAGAACGTGGTAATGTGGACAAAACTTCATGCAGACACTTGCATGCACACTAACTAAAGCCAAGCGTTAGTCATGTGACTTAGTTATGCAGCTTTGCTTTAGGAGATGCATGCTAGCAGTGCACTTGACATGGGGAAAATCTACCCACAGCTTTTTCAGTATGATCAACGTCTTCTAGTGAAGACCGGAGTCAGTTGCCTATGCATAGGCAGCTGCTGCTCTTTGAGATGCACTGGGATATCAGACATTCATCCAAGGCTCAGCTATGTCAAGGGAGGTACAAAGGACCTGAAGCAGCAGAAGGAGGCCAAACAAGACACCTCAGGACATTTTACGTGTCATTTAACACCAGTCTTCAGGCAACTAAGTCGCGCTGTGAATGTCCAAGGCATTTGTTGTATTATTGCATGTGAAGGCCTACTGCAGTTTTGCATTGGTAAATATGGAATAGAGTGGAGTTCAGAAACATGAAAAATACTCTCTAATTGTAGATTTCCTCCTTCCTCACCGCTGAAGCCGTATCCCAAAAAAACTTCATGTGGAAAGGAAGTAATTAAATTTCCAGACTGGAATGAACCGAAGGCTGGAACTTCCCAAGAACACATCCCAGTGAAATCAGTCGCAATGGTAAGATATCCAGTTTTTACTTCACCAGACATAAGCATATTTAGAAAGCAAAATTGTACTAACGATCTTTTTGTTGTGGCACAAAATACTTGGTGCTAAAAAGAAATGCAAAATACCTTTATTTTAGACTTATGTGAAGTAAAGTTTTTCTTAACAACTTGCTGGGGATATTGGTTTTGAATGTTCAGGATTATGATGTCCTGAGAATCCTAAATTCAGCATGGCTGTATTTGCCAGTATGCTTGCATTCCAGTTTGGTCAAATTCCAATAGGGCATTTATTATACAAGACAAAATAGTTACTTTACTGTCATTTACACTGTAATTCATATTCAGACACTCCCTGTAGCAGAATACATATTATTACCCTTTTCCTAGCTGCTATGAGAATGTTAGTGATTCAGTTTCCTTTTCCATAACAAATATATTGTGGCTAAAGAGAAGTGGTCCTAGTTTCATTGTTGCCCTTTGTAAGTTTGGAGAATCATTCTGCCTCATACTTAAACGGATTGATCCAGCCTGTATAAAGTTGAAAAAATTGTTGCTTTTATTAGTAAACCAAAATTGTATCAACTCTTGGATACCTTAGAAGCCTGGGCTTCTGGACTTACGTATATTCTAAACCCTTCCTCCAGTACATTTTGTATGGGAGAGTTCTGCTATTTTGTGAAGTTTTGGGACGTCTTTGATAATTTTGGCCTTCCTATTGATGCTTATCAGTGCAGGTGATCAACAAACTGTTTGAAAAAGTAGCTCCTACCACTCTGTTGGACATCTAGAGGTCCTGAATGAATGGTTATTCCAAATCTGTAATCCAAGTACTTATATGCAGGTCGAGTGCCCCGTTCATGTACAGCAGGCTTCTGAAGAGGAAAAAGCATGGTCCTTAGAACTTCAATAGTAGGTAGAAGATTAAGAGGGAAGAAAGAAAAGATAATGCCAAAGACAAGTAAAGATAATAGAGTGGTTTAGTTACTGAGCAAGTATCTGCTGCAGATTTAACATGTTACAGCCTCCATCTGTCTGATCTAAATTTCCATCCAAGCATCCTGACCTGATAAAAGTTAGCAAAGGACTGCCTATATAAATCTGACTTGGATGCAAAAGCATACCGTCTGGCATAGCTCAAAATATCTTTCATTGGCAATTTTGGTTAATACATTGGACCATAAGCTGAAATAACTGAGGCAAAGGGATAAGCTTCTTTCTACTGGTTCTTCTATAGAAAGCTGTAGGTTCTGCTGGAATGGGGAAGTAGAGATGTAGCTGAAAGTAGTGGCACCTTAAATTGCTACAACATCAATCAGAGCATTTATGAGCTGTGTGTGGATTGATGGGCATAGGTCTGTGTAGTGAAATACTGATCTGGAAGACCAGATACTAATTTCAAAGGGTGATATTTATTTCAAACTAGCTCTAGTCTAGTGTCATGGAATGACAGACAATTAGTGTTTGTAGTAATTAAGTGCATTCCAGGAGTGCATTTTGTGGATTGGTTGTGATCTCAAGGAACGCTGTTAATGTGCTCTATGACTGCTCTGTGATGTAAATCAAAGAACCGTGAATGCTTAGGAGTTTTGCCTTGAAAAGTACACTGCTGACGCAAACTGTATCATATGTTCACCCATCGACATGTTGTTGATAATCTTCAAGCATCAATCTTACATGTGAAGGTTGAGTAAAGGATAGTAGTCTCTTGCATACTTTATTCTGTTGTAATGGTAGACTAGATCTGATGGGTATCTTCAGCTGTAGATATTTGCTTTTGCTTTCTTTGTGTATAAAACCTGCCAACGTACTTAATGTTTAGTTGTGATCAGTATATTCTGAACAAAGATGAATATCAGTCTTTGATATATCTTCTAATAATTTCCCAATAACTTTCTCATAAGCAGATGTTTAATCTTAGACTGGTAGTTGAAAACAAGTGAGTTGAACTGATTTAATTATGGAGAGGATCTGAACACAGGACTAGAGGCCTTTGACTCATGAACTTTAATGGCTGTACTGGCACACTTAATTTTTCAGCTTCGGACAAGTTACATAACTGAGAAAAGATGCTGCACATCTGTGAAACCTAAATAGTCACTTGCATCCTGGAGACTTTACTGGAATTTAGGAATATTTAAAATACTTGTACTAGGGAGCATGCTGTATTATAAATGTATTATACTGTTTAATACTTGAAAAGTCAGTAGTTAGAGAAGTGTTTTTTCTGATTTCAGAACTCTGAGATGTGGTACAAGCGACACAGTATAGCTATAGGGGAAGTACCGGCATGCAAACTTGTGTTCCGCAGAGAGCTAACACAAACAAACATAGAAGAGATATGGAAATCCATGACTTTGTCACGGTGAGTACATTTGTGAGTCATTTGCTGTTAGCATAAAACTGTGTAGTAGGTAATAGTCTTGTCTGTCTTCTCTGGTAAGGCTTATAATTTCACCCACTCACTTTTCATCGCTGCGATCAAAGCCATAGTGGCTAGACTAACTATACCTCTTGTTTGGCTAACGAATTCAGCAAATAAAGTTTGCAAAGAAACATTATTGTGCTTAATACCTTTTGACATTTTCTCTGTTGTGTTATAAGTCTTTTTGTGTTATAAAGTCTATTGCTGTGTGGGCACAGTGTTTAATCACTCTTTTTTTCCCTTGGTCCTTATTTCTTTTTCTTATTGCGCTGAAATAGAAGCACTTCTGTACAATGCAACCTTTCAATAAAAAGTACAATACTTTGTATGGAGATACTTTGTATTAGATACAAAATGGAGTATCTAAGTGAGTGCAGAAGGCTTTGAGATTTGGACATTTGTTACTATTTCCAACAGGAATATTATATGCAAAGTTACAGGCATTTCTTCAGACTATTTATGCAGGAGACCAAAATAATATACATTAGATATTTTTACAGCACAGGACTTACTAGTGATTACTCTCATTTAAAACTAGCACATTACCTCCATGTAATAAACTTGATGCTGAGGCAAGCAGCTCTGGTTCCAGCATGATCTGCAGTGGAGCACTCTAATACAGTACACAGGGGGAATTCCACAACTGGGGAAACTCTGAGGAGTGGAGAGACCTGATGGAAGCCCACAGCTCATGTGATGGTGGCTGAAGAGACCTGGGTAGGGCCAGGAGCAATTTCAACCAAGCTCCCGCACACATAAAAAAAGAAGCTCCTATGGAGTGCTATCAACCAGGAGCGCTGCAAATGGGACACCACACGGCAGTTTGTGCGGAAAGGCATACAGGAGGGGTGCTGAAGCTCTGCCAGCTCGACCAGGGAGCAATGGTATCCAGCTGGCAGTAGGCCATGTCTGCTCTAAACTCAGCACCTGCTGCGACTGATGCAGCTTCCCAGAGCTCTGTCAGGAACACGCTGCCACCCAGGTGTTGGGCTGCAGGGCATGCCCTGCCTTTATGCCAGTACTAGACAACAGTAGTAAGCACACTAACTTGCTACTGTGCCCAGATACAGGAACTCCTTTGCTTAGTCACAGAGCTCTGTGAGGAGGTGAGTAGGCTGAAGAGTATCAGTGAGTCTGAGACAGATTGCTAGAACCGCACCCTACATTCCCTGGGACAGGCCTGTCAGGCAGATAGAACACATGGTATGGTGGATTCCCTACCCTGTCTCCACCTGGGTGAAAATGGTGACTTAAGGGATAGAGGGCAATGGCAACTAGTTCCTGCCTGGTACAGCATGTGCATCTCCCTTTTGGGTGATTTTAACTTCCCAGATATCAACTGGGAATATCATACAGTGGACACAAACAGGTCCAGGAATTTTCTGACTCATATTGAAGACTACTTCTTGGTGCAGGTACTAAGGGAGCTGATTAGGAAAGGTAGCCTCCTAGAATTTTTGTTTGCAGAGAGGGACTCGTGGGCGAAGTGGTGATTGGTGGCTGTCTTGGTAACAGTGATCACAAAGTAGTTGAGTTTAAAATCATCAGCGATAGGAGAAAAAGTGCCAGCAAAACAGTGACCCTGGATACGGGGAGAGCAGACTTTGAACTGCTCAAGGAGTTAGTTGTTGAGGTCCCTTGGGAACCTGCTTTTGAAGGTATTGGAGTCCATGACTGCTGGTCACGTTTAAGAGCCATCTTTTAAGAGCACAGGAGCAGGAAATTCCAAAATGTCTCAAGTCAAGCAAGTGGGGCTGAAAGGCAGCTTGGCTGAGCAGAGATCTTCTAGAACTTAGACAGAAAAGGAAAGCGTACAAACTTTGGAAACAAAGGCAGGCGACACTGGTGGACTACAGACATACTCTTCACTACTGTAGGGAGAAAATTTGTGCAGCCAAAGCTCAATTAGAGCTCAAGCTGGTCAGCATTGTGAAGGACAACAAAAAGGGCTTTTTAAAATATATTAACAGCAAAAGGAGAGTCAGAGATAACATTGGTTAATTGATTGATGAAGTAAGCCACCTCACAAATAGGGACATAGGCAAAGTGAAGAGGTTTAATGCCTTTTTCACCTCTGTCTTCAGCACCTATGATGGGTCCTGGAACCCTCTGTTGGAAGACTGTGACTGAGGGGATGATAAACTCCCAGTTGACCCTGAGCTTGTTCAAGAATTTGCTGCTCCAGCTGGATGTGCATAGATATGTGGGGCCCAATGGGATTCATCCCCGGATACTGAAAGAACTGGCCGATGTCATTGTGGTACCTCACTCCATTATTTTTTCAATGGTGTTGGGAGTCTGGAGAGGTCCCAGTTGACTGGAAGCTGGCAAATGTCCCAATTTACAAGAAGGTTAAGAAGGAAAATTCTGGTAGGTACAGGCCTGTCAGTCTTACTTCAGTGCCTGGAAAAATTATGGAAAATGTTATTCTGGGAGTTATTGAAAAACACTTGAGAGACAATGCAGTTGTTGGTGATAGTCAGCATGGGTTCACAAGGGGAAAGTCCTGCTTGACCAACCTAATTTCCTTTTATGGCAAGGTCACCCATTTAATTGACCAAGGGAAACCAGTAGCTATGGTGCCTTTGGAATTTAGCAAT
>VXBH01005050.1:92151-117546 GCA_013400035.1 Rynchops niger | reverse complement strand
GCAATGCTTTTGCTACTGTCTCTCACTGTATCCTTCTACATGAACTGTAGCACACAGCTAGACAAGCCCATAATAGGTTGTATGAGCAATTGTCTAATGAGTCAGGATCAAAGGGTAATACTAAATGGGGTTACATCAGGCTGTTGGCCAGTCACCAGTGGGGTTCCCCAGGGCTCAATTTTGGGGCCAGTGCTCTTTAATGTTTTTATAAATGATCTGGCTGCAGAAATCAAATGTATATTAAGCAAGTTTGACAATATTAAATTAGGAGGAGGTGTGTACTCCCTTGAGTGTAGAGAGGCCTTACAGAGAGATTTGGATAGACTAGAGAGCTAGGTAATCATCAACTGTATGAAATTTAACAAGAGCAAGTGCTGGACTGTGCACCTGGGTTGGGTTAACCCTGGTTATACATATATTCTGTCCCTCAATATATGTATATTGAAGGACAAGAGCCTGGACAGCGGCCCTGTGGAAAGAGATCTGGGGGTTTGTGTTGATGGCAAGTTGAATACGAGTCAACAGTGTGCCCTGGCAGCCAAAGAGCCAAGTGTGTCATGGGGTGCATCAAGCACAGCATAGCCAACCATTCGAGGCTGGTGACTGTCACACTCTACAATGCACTGGTGCAGCCCATTTCCACTATTATGTGCAGTTTTGGCACATCAAGAAGGACATCAAACTATTAGAATGTGCCCTGAGGAGGGTGACCAAGATGGTGACTTTTGAGTGGCTGAGGTCACTTTGTTTGTTCAGCTAGGAGAAGAGAAGACTGAGGCATGGCCTTGTCGCAGCCTACAGCTTCCTCTAGGGGGACAGTGGAGGGGGAGGTGCTGATCTCTCTCTTGTTATCAACAATAGGACACAAGGAAATGGAATGAAGCTGTATCAGGGGAAGTTCAGATTGAGCATTAGAAAAAGATTCTTCATGGAAAGGGTCATTGGTCCCTGGAACAGTCTCCTTAGGGAAGCACCAAGCTTATAGGGTTCAAGGAGTGTCTGGACGATACTCTTAGTCATATGGTTTAGTTTTAGGCAGTCCTGTGAGGAACAGGGAGTTGGACTCCAAGACCCGTATNCAGCCAAAGAGCCAAGTGTGTCATGGGGTGCATCAAGCACAGCATAGCCAACCATTCGAGGCTGGTGACTGTCACACTCTACAATGCACTGGTGCAGCCCATTTCCACTATTATGTGCAGTTTTGGCACATCAAGAAGGACATCAAACTATTAGAATGTGCCCTGAGGAGGGTGACCAAGATGGTGACTTTTGAGTGGCTGAGGTCACTTTGTTTGTTCAGCTAGGAGAAGAGAAGACTGAGGCATGGCCTTGTCGCAGCCTACAGCTTCCTCTAGGGGGACAGTGGAGGGGGAGGTGCTGATCTCTCTCTTGTTATCAACAATAGGACACAAGGAAATGGAATGAAGCTGTATCAGGGGAAGTTCAGATTGAGCATTAGAAAAAGATTCTTCATGGAAAGGGTCATTGGTCCCTGGAACAGTCTCCTTAGGGAAGCACCAAGCTTATAGGGTTCAAGGAGTGTCTGGACGATACTCTTAGTCATATGGTTTAGTTTTAGGCAGTCCTGTGAGGAACAGGGAGTTGGACTCCAAGACCCGTATGGGTCCCTTCTGACTTTAATATTCTGTGAAACGGAGAGGTCTCTTTTTCAGAATCATATCTATCCTAATACTACGTTCGCCTTTTTCAGATTAGATGATGTATGAACTATGTGTTTATGTATTCTTACAGATTACAAAAGGTCTTGGGTTTGGATTCTCTGGATGAAGTGTTAGACACAAAACTTGTGAATTCAAAACATATAGTCCAAAATGCATACAATGTCAATAAGCAAGGCATTGTCACTTTAGAAGATAAATCAAGTGAGTATTTTAGAAGTTTACATTTAAATTTTTTATATTGTAGTTTACTAGTATAAAAAAATTACTAGTTCTAATCTATACTAACATGTAGCATCTTCATGAATTCTTACAAAGTATGCCATTGTTGTCCTCTGACATCCATCAGAGGACATCATGACAGTAAGAATCAGTGTTTATGCCATATTTACTCTCTTGAACATATTCATGCTTTAGCAGGGTTGAAAGATGAAGGCAAAAGGGCAGCAACTTTTCGTTTATAAGGATAGCAATATTCACTTCAAGCTGGATTTATCAGCCCAGCACTTAACTGCCTGAACTAGACTGTTTATGTGAGGGAAATGTGTGTTAAAAATTGTGAAAGATTCAAAATGTACACTGAGAGATGCTTAAAACTTCTCAGTTTTTAGTTTTCAATCAGTGTTTTGAAACTAGTGCCAAGTTTAAAACTGCTTTGCACATCAGGGAGAAAGTAAAGTATTTTTGCTGCTGTGATACATCACAATATTATTGCCACCGTGTTTTCTACCAGATTTGTAGAGAAGTGAAATATGAGGTTGGAACCTGGTTTGCTTTGTGAATAAAACCTCCCTGAGAGCATATACGTGTTTATTTTAAAGACAATTGGAGCACCTGAAGATACTAACTTCCTCCTTGCAGGAATGCCAGAACTGAACATATGAGTGTTTTTTAACATCTTCAGTGCAAAGTAACCATTTCACTGTAATGCACTAGTGAAGATGTAGCTTGAACAAGCTTGGCTGATTTTTGCAGGGTGGGTTAAGGATTTGTGATATGATCCATTTTGTTGATTAAGTTTTAAGAGCAGTGGGCATAACTAATTTATATTAAGTACTGGAAGTACTAAAGCATAAATGTAATTCAAGCTAGATCCTACATTAGGGTACAGCCTGCCTTTGCAATTAGGTGATCCACTATATAGGACGAACTTCTTGAAGAATTTTCAGCTTTGCTTTTTATCTTATAGTTCAACATTTTTCCTCCTTTAAATTTCTGTCTGTTTCTCTCCTATGCAGGGGAACTACCTCATTGGATATTATCAGCAATGAAATGTCTAGCAAATTGTAAGTAAATTCAGGAGGGGGAAAAAAATTAACCAACTCACCCCCATAAAAATCAATTGAACTGACTGTGCCTTTACCACTTTATCAAATCCTGTTCATATTTGTAGTCAGTATTTTTTCTGATCACTGCTTTAAACAAATTTGGAAAAGATCAGCCAGCATACATTCTGCTGCCAGTGCAGTTTATTTCAATGAAATATATAAAGATTTAACTATTCTATTCATTTTTTTTTTCCTCTACTGTATGTTTTCACTAGAGCTATTGGAAATAGATCAATTCAATAGATCAATACAATTTCACTTATATTTTGAAGAATGAGTCTAAGTTTTGGTTGGTTTTTTTTTTCTACTTGGTTTTGCATTTTTATTGGCTGGAATAGAACATAGTGATCTGATTGGTGGATGCAAACTAATTTTCTCTTTTTTTTTCCATTTCCTTCTTTGTAGGGCCCAGCTGCTCAGATTTGAAGCAGCCTACATACTCAGGATTTGAAAGAGATGTCTTCAAAACTATAGTGGACTACTTTGGCCAGATGAAAGAACCTCTTCTCACATTTCATTTTTTTGATGTTTTTGTTAGTGTGTTAGGTAAGTAGCTGAGGATATTATGAAAAAATTATTCTTTGGAATTAACTTCCTGGAATTAATTTACCATACCCAAATAGTATCGCAGCTCATTTCTGTAGGAGCTGCCTTGTCCGTTCTACATGGAGAACAGTTTAATATTTAAATTTATTTCATATCACAAGGTGGTTTTATTCTTGTGTCTTTTTGATCTCGTTAGTTCAAAAGTCTTCCATAGCTTGTCTTTATAATTTTTAAAGGCCTCTCTTCATTGCCTACCACTCCCACATTTAACAGATATATTTTAACAGATTTTTCTTTTTTTACAAATACCTAAGCATCTTAAAAACTCACATAAGCTTTTTAGAAATTGCTTGACTGAAGTATAGATTAAAAACTATTAAGGCTATAAGGACTGTTTTTAACTGTGGCAATATTACATCTGAAGGAAACCGAAATCCTTCACTGCTTAAACTTAGAATAGACATTGACTATCATCTAATGCTTTAAAAAAACAATAGTTTAGTTGTTAACTATAACTTTTTAAGGGTTCATACTGTATCAAATTCACCTATCCTGTAGCTATAGATGGCCTATTGAAAGACAGTAAATATGAAAATATCTGATTACATTTTATAGTTACATTTCAGAAAAGAACATCTGACTTGAAAATTAAGCATGTCACTTTTCTGAGTTTCTTAAAGTGGGAACAACATTGTTTTTAGTAAACTATTGAGATGAAAAAGGAATTAAGAATAACATTTTTACTTCTGGAATTCAGTATTTTTTAATACTTTGTTAGTTGACAGTCTTGCTTCAAATTGAATATAATTCCTTTTCAGCCTGCTTTTTCCTAGACAACAGATATTCTTGGTAATATCTTTAAAAATTCTTCCTCTCCTTTCATACTGTCTTTCTGTTTGCTTTTCCATTGTGTTTCACATCTTTCAGGTTTTAAGTTTTATTTTGCAGTATTTCATGGATTAAAAATGAGAAGAAAGAAGTCATGCCAATGTTTATGTGGAAATCAAAGGAAATCGTGCACTGTTTCAAAAAGTGAAAAAATAATTTTGTGGCCTCTTTCACAAAAAATGAGGTGTTATAGAATCTTTCCTTACTAATGAAAATAGATTTAAACAAAAAAATCATGGGAATACAGGCTTTCAAGCACCACCTAGTTCATGTTCTCCTCCAGACACCTAACCCAGGTATCTGAAGGGCTAAAAAGCTGCACTTGGCCTCAGTGGGATGACTGGGGGTTCCTGATTTAAGCACCGTCACTGACTGGGGACAGGGTTGGACCGGATGACCTGTGGGTGTCTTTTCCACTTTTTTTATAATTCAAGACCATGCTCCCTATCTAGCCAGTGGAAAGAGTTCAAGAAGACAATTCAGCCTACCTGTGGTGAAGCCTAACTTTCCTTTTTGTACTCAAAACTACTTAGAACCAGTAGTAAGAAAATAAATGAGAAAATATAAGGCAGAGATGCCTGATCTGTAGTTTCGGTAGGCAGATCCATGTCTGCAGTTGCATTTCTGTTACTTTTTTAAAATGGAGTATAGCTTGATTAATTGGCAATAATTCTTAATCTTAAGACATTTCTAAACCAAGATTTCAGTCTTTGAGTCTTTGACTTTTCATATTGCTACCCTCAGAGAATTACAACCTTTCCACAGTGATTATAGGACCTCTTTCTTCCTTCAGTGGATGAGCTTTCTGTTTAGTGGAAATAGCAAAGGAATTGTTGTTTATCAGATGATATTTTTAGTCATTTGAGGCAGCCATAATGTGATTTGTACATGTCTAAAAACTCCATCTTAAAACCTAAGAAATATTTGCAGAAATCATAGGTGGCTTGTGTAACCATATCAGGATGCCTCACTTGCTTCTGTTTTGGAATGAAGACTGTCTAGAGCACTTCTATTCCAAGAGATTGGCTGAAATTAGTTTTCAGAATAGCTAAGAAAACAGGATTAAGATGCCAGTGATCATCGGATATTTTACTAACTTTGTAAGATTAAACTTGTTTTTTGCACAGCTTATGATTCTTTTTGTACAAATCTCATTAAGGCTAATTATTATTTCTCAGGGCCTCTTCTAAACATAGGTACTAGTGTGCTTGCCAAATCTTCCTTTGAAGTTAGAAAAAGCTTTCATTTGAAAATGAAATTAACTACAGTTAGTTATCACTCTTTTCTTGGAATACTGTCTGTTTTGGCTGCCCTACTTACTACTGCACACTTCTGTTATTTTTTTATTATTTTTTTATAACAAACAGCTTCCACTTTTTGCACAGTCTGGAATTGACTGACATGGTGGATGAGAGGATAGCAGTAGATACTGTTCGTGTTGACTGTAGTAAAGCTTTCAACAGTGCCTCCCTTATCTTTATAGGCAAACTGAAGAAGTACAGTCTAGGTAAGTGGGTAGCGAGTTAGACAAGAAATCAGCCAAATTGCTGGGCTTAAAGGGTTGTGATCAGTGGCATAAAGTCCAGCTGGGTGTCAATCAGTAGGAGTACCCCAGGGCTGATTATGGAACCAGGATCTTATTAATGTCTATAAAAGACTGATGCGGGAGGAGTAAAAAAGAGGGAGCCAGACATCTATCAGTGATATCCAATAATAAGACAAGAGGCAATAAGCACGAACAGAAATAGAGGAAACTTCATTTATACATAGGAAAACAGCATTTTTCCTTGGAAAGTGGTGGTCAAGTCAAACATTGGAAGAGGTTGTCCAGAGAGGCTGTGGAATCCCCATCTTTGTAGATATTAAAAACCTGACTGGACATAGTCCTGGGCATTTTGCTGTAGATGGCCCTGCTTTGACCAGGGGGAGAGATCTAGATAATCTGCAGAGAGCCCTTCCAACTTCTATAATCCTATGGAAAAAAAAGATGTGTGTCTTTTTATCATCTTCCTTGTTCCTTTTTTAAAAGAAATGACCCACAGACTTCAGCTGTGCAGATATTTTGCTCCTGTTTACTATTTTGTTCTGATAATGGTGCTATTTAGGCAAATGTGCAGTAGATTCTTCCTTCACTGATCCTTAGAAACCCATAAGAGGATAACATTTTGGTGATGACACCTCTTTATAGGTATCTAAACTACTATCAGATTCTGCTGTGCCTGTCCAGTCTTCAAATATTGCTGCCATGCTCACATTCTGTGTTTTCTCAAGAGTTTGTAAGTAGAATTGGTCGTAGATTTAACTTCTATAGGTGTGAGGGACATGTCAGTATTATCATAGCTGTCATTGATGCATAAGCAAGTGTTTTGTTTAGATTCTCTGACTATTGCCCTAGACTTAACTTTCTTTTTTATGTGGTTGCTACATTTGTGCATACATCTCAGCTCTGTTTAGAGCTGAGGGTTATAAAAGAGCAAAGGCTGAACCAAAACATAGTTTTTCATTCTACTAATATCTAGAGATATCGGTTATGGTTATTAATATCTCCCAATGCATCACAAGGAAATCTTGTAAATACTTAAACAAGGTGCCCAGTTCTAGTAGTCCAGCTCTAGGGATATCTTCCTAGTCTCTTTGGGGAATGGAGTTCTAAAGCAGTCTTGAATTAGGAGGAAAGAAATTTGGGGAGACAGATTTAGAAATGTTATGCTAAATGTTATGGAAATATATAATTGAGAAATGTTGACCAATCTCATGATCTTGTGTAAACTAGGTCTGCTGCAAAAACACAGCAAGGCTGTAGAAGCTCTTCAGATATCTTGTCTCCTGCTGCCACCAGAAAATCGGAAAAGATTACAGCTGTTGGTGAGGATGATGGCAAGAATTAGCTTTAACAAGGATTTGCCACCTCTTTCTGAATCAGTGAGGACCAGAACTTTGGTATGTATAGTGTAAGGCAAAAGGTCTAGACAATGCTTTTGGAGTAGCACAGACAGAAGTTTCTTACTGGAGAGCGTATACAAAATAGTTTGCTTGTTTGAAGAACAGTTTGTCTATTCTAGCTGTGTGGAAAGCTACTCTGAATTTGAATGAATTGGGATTTCTTGGTAAGTTGTGAGCAAATGAAAAATTTGCTTAGAATTTGCAGGTTTCCGTATCTTTCCAAGTTCAATCAATCACCACTGATTTCACTATTGAGTAGAAAAAAAAATGCAGTAGATGCGGTCTCTAGTGTTCTTTATCACTGCAGACAGTGTGAAAGAAATAAACTGCTTGTTTCAGTCATAATTAGAAATATGTAACTGAATGTTTTGATTCAGCTGTTTTCAGCCATTTAAAAAAAAATCCTACCAGTTTATTTCAGTACTAATTTTTTGTCACCATTTAACTACAGAAATCTCTGAAAGTAATTTAAATAAGCTTTTTATAATGCCCTAGTTCTTGCTAATGCTCTTCCTGAAGGACTACTTGTAGAGTTATCACTGATGTTTGTAGCAGCATGTTATTACAAAGTTATTAGGCATAATTTAGCAATTCTGACTGGCTAAGGACACCTATTTCTTCTGGTTAATTTTCAAGTCTTTTGCAAGGAGGGCAACAGACAGCTCATCTGTAGAGCCACTCCATAAAAATCCTATAGTAGTATGCATAAATCTAAATTTGTTCCATAGCAATTAAGGTTTTAATTAACTATGAATTGTATTTTATTAAAATAATTAAAATTTTGACTGCTGAGGTTATTTAATTAACTGTAAATGGTCTTTGATTGAAATAATTATGTTATAATCTAAATGTTATTTTTAGAAGCGAATCCTTTACAGTCCCAGTATTTTGTACTAAGTTTTAATTCAGCAGTGCAATCTATGGTACATTACAGAAAACCTTGATTGCCTTCTGTTCTTTTAATGTTAGAAGTGACTGGCGCACAGGCAGAAAATTCTTCTAACAATACTTAAGCATAGGACTACATGAAATGTGGTTTGATTTCAAAATAATGGTATTAAGGTTTTCTCTCTGGTGCTTAACTTCGGTTAAATTCCTGTGTCATTTTTAAAATCTCTGAAGTATTTGTGCCCTGTTTAACTAGAAAAGCCATGTGCAGTGGCTATTTGATGAAGTATTGAGAATAAAATGGAATTCAACCATTTTAAGTCTAAAGTCAGGGTTAGATTATGAGGCAAGAGCCATCTTCAGTCCACTCAGATAATGTCACTGCATACAATACTTTTTTTTCAAAAAATATTATTATTGTTATACTGATGTATTGGAAGTACGGTAAGTATTGTGCTGTTTAAAATCTTTTCTCTAAAAGATCAGTTTTTAAATACAGTCTGATTCCTCACCCCTAACCAGAAAAATATACAATAATGTTTTGTTTGGTTTTTTGTCTCAGATGATTCAGGCATTTTCCCGCTGTATTCTCTGCTCAAAGGATGAAATGGACTTGGATGAACTGCTTGCTGCTAAATTAGTATCTTTTCTTATGGACAACTATCAAGAGATCTTAAGTGTTCCATCTGCCTTAAAATCTTCTATAGAGGAACATGTTGTACATCTCCAGAGAGTCCAAGTAGGTATCTAGGGAAAAAAGCCTCTAATGTCTCTGTGCTTCTAGATCAAATTTATCCTTTCTGCTACAAAATCTGACAGTTCTTAAAGACTTCGTTCTGTCTCTACTAGCTTATGAAGAGCTAATTTTGACTCCTGATGTTCAGCCATAACTATGTATTTAAAGGAAACTAAGCAAACCTTGAATGGGTTAGAGATAAGAACTCTAAATAATTTTTTTTTTTCCTGCTGGTCAACAATATCTTTGCTGTGAAATGGGAAAATTATGTTTGTGGTAGTGAGGAAAACTGTGGATGGTTAAAAAGTGTTTACGTTAATGTTCTGATTTTCTTTTAGAGCCGTCTTTACTTGCTCAGTTCTTTCATAACTCTTTCTCTGTTTCCTGATACCGTATTCTGTTTTGTTCAAAGATGCTTTTTAGTTCTTCATTCTTTAATTTCTACTGAAAAAAAGTAACTTTTAACTTATTCCAAGAGTTAAACAGGCTTCCCTTGTGTCATGTTCTTTGACTTACTAGAATTCACTCAATTAGTGCAGGGGATAGGAGGTACAATTTGGGGGTTTTATTCTCTATCTTTTCTAGTTAATGACTTCAGGTGGTCAATTTCATTTAGCCAGTTTTTGCAAGTTTATTGCAGAACATATAGCTGCTCTTTTTTTACTCTTTCTTCAGATAAAATATGCTGGAGCTGATACTGATGCAACTCTTCCTCCTTCATCATTTTGTCACCAAATCAGTATAGACGAATTTGAATACCAAAGGGCAACTGGCTCTCAAGAGCCACTGGCAGCTTTATTGGAAGAAATTGCAACAAATAAAGAAATATCTGTGAAAGATAAGAAGAAGAAGCTCAAGCAAGTAAATAAAAATTCCTCCACATTCTTTAATTTTTAACTTAAAAGGCTTTATGAAGTCTTAGACATGTAGTCCTCTAGAGAATTATTGATGTTTAAAAAAGCAGATACTCCTGGGGATTTTAAACTTTTTAATCATTTAGAATAGCGGTACTGTGATGAACCAAGCCATATTAGAAAATATCACCTAATTTTCTATATAGAGGTATAGAACGTCCCCTAGAGAAATAATTGTTTTCCTGCTCCCAGAGGTAGAACTTCAATAGTTTTTTATATTACAAGTTTGAGTGAATTCTTAACTTAAATTAATGTATTTTTCTAGTTTCAGAAATCTTACCCTGAAGTGTACAGAGTACGATTTCCTACCCCTGAAACTGAAGCGGTTCTATTTCCAGAAAAAAATAAACGGAAGCCACCAGTACTGATGTGGGCCTTAAAAAAGCCTTTTCAACCATTTCACAGAACCAGAAGCTTTCGGATGTAAATGGTTTGAAAGATATCAACGAACTGAGTCAGAGACATATTATCAATGGATTTTATGCAAAAGGAGCCTGAGCAGCATGTAGTTACTCAAAAAAACTACTGGGGATACTGCCAAGGTGGTAAAAAAGGTCAAAAGAAGAGGAAAGCATTGAGGTTATAGAAATGTGAGCCATTATCAGTATTTTTGTAAATCATTATTTTTTTAAATGTCTGTTAAAAAAAATAAAACAAAACAAAACAAAAACAAACAAACAAAAAAAAACACAAAAAAAACACAAAAACCAAACTCAAGGGGATTAATCTACATGGGTGTGATAAAGTACACTTGCTGTAGTTTTATTTGACCAGCATTTCAAGGTATAAATGCATTTGTGTGTAATGTATTGTTGGTAACTAGTGAACAGTTTTTCACCTGCAAATGAGTCTCTTGTATGAACTAGGCTGTGTTTCTTCATATATAGCTTGAAGAATTAATTTGCTGTACGTGCTTGAATAAGTATGAAACACTGGATTTTGTTTTGCTGTTGTTTACTTTAGTGCTCTTGATATGTAAGATTTATTTTGGAAAACTGTAAAAAATCATTCTTAATTTTCTGATTCACATAGTGCATTACAGTGCATTTGACAGTCAACTCCTGTCGAAATTCTATTAATTTCTATAGTGCTGACCCATTCTTTTAAGCAACACAGTCTTTTAATTCTTTTCCCATATGGTCTTACTATACTTGTCATATAAAATTGAATGCTTGACAATAGAACACATTTTAACAGAAAAATCTGAAGCCTTGCATTTTCTCTGGAAAAGGAATTCAAATATTGATGTGACCTTGAAGCATACGTGCCTCTAATGGTTTCATTTGTTTTGCATTATGAAGCATGAGTACCTATAACTTGACTGTGCGTATAACATACTTGATTCTGACAGCACCTTTGAGCTATTAAAGCATTACCATTTTCCAATACTTACTTAGAGTGGTGATTTCATGTCATCCATTAGCAATTTTAAGGGCAGCATTTCATACCGTATTGAATGTCAGAGTAGTCTATGCGGGAGAGAAGACAGCTTGACATGTCAACAAATTTCTATCTGACATTTTAGTAAGCAATGTACTAATGCAACATTGACAGTATTTTCACTTGCTAGCCTCCTAACCAGTCAATAAGCTTTAAGATGTACATTACAAGGTTGTTGGTTTAATAGTTTGGAATATTTCTTGGACAATGTGATTTTGAATAGTACATGTTATCTGTTTTCACACATCAGTATCCTTTATGCTTTCACACATAAGTTAGACTTCATATCAATAATCTTTTTCTTAAGCAAAATTGATACAAAAGGGTACATTTTTCAAATAAGAAGAAAATATTAATATTAAAAGTAGACTGAAGCCACTTGTTACCTTTTGTACTAGGTCTTCAAGGGTGAGTTTTAGTTGGAAAAACTAAGCACAGTAATAGAGCTAAAGCTTAGCCAGTGTATTGTTTTAATTCTTTATAGTGAGTATACTGTCTTGAGTGTCAAAATTGTTTTTGTTAGTGATGGAGATTGCAAGCTTACTTTATGTGTGTCAGTTTTTGACTGCTGAAAACTTTTTGATGTACATGATATTTATAGAGCAGATTTAGGTAAAATGACAATAGACTAGCTCTTATTTGGTTTTTATGGATTCTCTGGAAGTACTGATGTAGCCATGGATATGGTACAATAGGCTTTTTATGACATTCCATGCAGTAGCATTTGATAAGTTTATTCCTAGATAATGTCCATATATGTTTAAGTGATTAAGAACTGCCTAACTGTAGGCATAAGGGAATCATGATGGAGCTACTCTTTATGGGTGTCCGCAGGAAATTGGTACTAGATTTTCCTACCAGCCAGTGTTTTCTTTGAGGACATGAAAATAAACATAAAAATCACTGTTAGCATCATTAGCTAATCTCATTAGTGTTCTCAGGCTGTTCAGTAATAGTAGAGGCATTAATATGGAACAGTGCGGGCTGAAATTGTATGTCTGAGAACAAGATATATAGGTCATGTAAAAAAGAAAAAAATAAGAGGAGGAAAGACCGGAAAACTAGAGCTCTGTAAAAGGTTTCTCCCACAGTGAACAAGGCTTTCCGACATTGTGCTGAGGCAAAGGGCTAATGTGGTTCTTGAAGGTCTAAATTGGAGGTTGTTACATAATCAGCTGACTCATCTCGTGTGACCTCTACACTCAGTTGCTGACTGACTGACACTGAAACATTGCAGGTTTTGCAGCTTTTGTAAAACTGTAGATGATGCGAGGTGAGTATTTGGAATTATTTCCTTAAACTGAGAGTTTGCATTACTTCAGTCTTTCCCATTTATGAGAAACAAGAACAGGAGGTCACTTGATTATCTTGTGGAGTATATTCACATGAAGAAGCACTTGTATTGGTAAGCAGCAAAGACTTGAGAAGGGAGTAATACTCAGTGGATGGAAGATGAATCTGGACACATTGTTTGTTTTGTTTTGGTTTTTTATGTTGAGGATACTGAATGACAGGAATGTGATGAATTTTAACTTTTCCTGGTGTCTTCAGGAGATCTTCCTGGTGGATATTTAATGAAACTCAAGTCTTTGAACTCAGGGCAGACCAAGCAGAGGAGAAGCATAATGACTTGTGATGTGTGGAAGAAAGGACAAAATCTCAGGGCTCCTCAGTCTTTGTGTGCTATGGATTTTCACATGTGAGTTACATATCTGTTCAGATTCATTAGCTTCACTCAGTGACTTGGTATTTGGGAGGTGACATGAAACAGTTGACTTGTCATTCCTCCCTTGATTTTTTAGGGCAACTAAAGAGAACAGCATTTGTTACTTTTGTTCTTCAGCCAAACCCCAGTAAATATAGGCAAAGAGGCGTCACCTTTGAGTTGCCAGGGCACAGCTGCTTCTAGGGATAATGAAAATCAGCTCTACTCTGCCCAGCACTCTGGTCAGGCAGGGTGAGGTATGTCTCTGGCGTGCTGCAGTTCTTTTGCCTGGGATTGAGAATAAGATAAATAGAAATGTGTTCTGGTCGCTGGTATGAATTATACTAATACAGTCTTTGCTCCTTTATGATCTAAGTAGGTATTTTAAAATGTACGTCAGTCTTTTTTTTTAACCTGGGATTATGTGGTGCTAATGATATTCATACCTAGGAAAGACACTTCTTGAACATCCAAAGCAGCCTAAAGTATCTCTTGTTTTAGGACTGACTTAAGGCTGGCTATAGCTACTTCTTCCTGTGAATTTTTTACACCTTCTCTATAATTGTGGTTTGAAATCACTGCAAGGCTCCCTGAAACTTTAGCAGTGACTGAGAGAGAAGCTTCTGGCAATGAACCCTGGCTTTCTTGCTGAAGAGAGGATGGACTGACCTTGATGCTTCTAGACAGACTCCAAAGGTGAATAAAAGGCACAATGTAATGTATTTACATCTTTGCAAATCTTTCTTTTATTTCCTTGTTTAACCCTAGTGCTTATTCATGTGAGGATCTGGCCTTGTGCATGACTAAGATTTACTGTGTGATTTCAAGGCTTGTATGCAGTGCGAGCTTTTAATTTTAATCTCACAGAAAGCAGTAGTTCTGAGTTCTGTAGCTAATTTCATATTCAAGTACTCGTGAGAGAATTAGTGGGTTAGTTTCTTGTTTGTTATAATGACTTGTAGTATATTCCCTTTCTTCTTGCAAGAGACTGTGTGAAGAATAGTATGTCCTTTTGATGTTGATATCTATGCAAAATATTTTGTGATCCTATGAAAAATTCCTTGCTTTTCCTCTTGAAAATTTTCTAATGTTTTGTGTACCACTCTAGCTGCTTGGTAATTTATGACCCAGCAGAGGTCAGCCTTGTGACATTTTTCAAAACATATGCTCAAAGAAAAGGAGTAGAGACGAAGTTCTTACTATAAAAGCCTTTGTAATTTTTTTTTTATAAAATATATTCCTGCAAATTAGAGTTGATGTGATATTACTGTGTTGTAGCTAGATGTGTGGCTTAAATATCTCAGTGTCTCTTCCCTTTATATAATAGGAATGTTTATTGTTCTGCAAAACTGTTACAAATTGTCTCAAGTGTTAGCCTCATTGGTATATTAAAATGCTGACTGATTTGATTAAATAAGACTATTGTATTTCCAGAGTTGGTTGTATAGTTCAGTGAAACAACATCAAGAGGGAACACATGGAACTGTTGTCTGAATGCTACATGCTTCAAGGTCACAATAACGACTTGAAATAGTGTGTCTGTACAACATTAATGACAGGGGCAGGGCAAGAAAAAGTGAGGGAAGTGGGAAGAATAGGCAAGTATATTGTCACTTTTTTTGAAAAGTCTATGAGAACAAAAAGTGTTCTGAACTTTCATGAAAGAGCATTTTTTCATTTTTGATGCTTAAAAAAATTAAAGATGGGGAGTGGAGGGAAATCAACCTTCATCCTCTCCACCAGCTCAGAAGCACAAATGATTTGTTTACAAGGTAAAACACTATTCCTATGTTGTATCACAATGCGAGAACTATCAGTAATGGTGTCTTTGATGCTAATAAGGGTAGCACTCTGACTGTATATAAAGTTGATACAGATTATAATCCTCATACCAAGAATAGTGGCAGTCCTTTCTTAAATTGGCTGACGACGTGGTTTGTAAATTCAGTTTCAATTGGCAAACTCAACAGCAGCTGATGTAATTGTTCTACTCTACTTGAACACAATCTTCTGTGTACCTTGAGCTAGCTCCAAAGTACTCTTATCCAGTTAGACAGTAGAAATGAATATGCAATAACAGTATTGGAAAAGCTGCAGCTGAGTCTTCTGCAATAGAACATGCTTAAATGACTTGAGCGTGACATTGGGAACTGGCAAAACATGTTGTCTTTTTTGTTCATCTAGTTTCTTTTCTGAACTTTGCAAAGATGTTTTATTCCTTTACCGTTACTGCATTTTTTGTATACTCTGAAGTTGTTTTTCAGACATTAAAAACACATTGTGATGAGAACAATATTCTGAGGTTTTGGAGTAGCTAATAAAAACATATTCTGTGTCTCGCAGCAGGCTGCAAGTCGAAATCAGCCTAAGGAATAGATACTGTGCTTTTTAATGCTTGGTTTTCTTTTAAAACACTCTTCTCTTTTTCTCTTTTTTTTTAATTTGCCTTCAAGGAGACAAGATCATCTTGGAGCAACAGCAGCAACTACATTTTCCTTTATCTTTTGCAAAAGGTGGTTACAAATGACCCAAAACCTGCCAGATGGAGCATTATCTTATAAAAATATTCTCCAATTAGAGGAGAGAGAAAATAAGATCTTTGTTAATGGAAGCGTTTCCTGAAATGGAAGCCTTTATTATTGTGCTGTGACCAGAATGCTGTAACAGTTCTTTTTTTGAATATATTATTGAGGATGCTTAATGTTTATTATTTGCTGGAGAATAGGAAAGCCAAGGTATTAAGACAAAGAACCTTATTTAATGTTAATCAGTAATGGTGTATATCATTCTTGTTGCTGTCCACTCTATTGAAATGAAAATAGTGTTGAATGCTTTGGGCATCCTGTGGACTTAATAGTATGTGCTTATGTAATTAGGCCCTAGCCTAATGGATATACAAAAGAAAAGATATTGTGAGTAATTGTTGCATGAGTAACTATCATTTTATGGTGCTTTCTAGCTTTTGAGTACTTGACTCTGCTGTCTTAACAGTCTCTCATTCAAAAGCATGTTTTGTCCTTAGCACAATGGCTTTTGCCCAGCACTTTAGTTGTTTTATAGAAACCCCAGATTTGTGAGCAACTCTTCAATTTTATAAGCCTTCCTTCAACAAAGAGAAAAAAAAGTAGGTGCAAAGACAGATGGTCTGAATTGAATCAGCTTGGGTCCAGGTGTACTGAAACTAAAAAACCCAACCAGACTTAGACTAAGTGGAAAATTGCTGGGACGTTTCCACTCTGCTGCCTACCACACCTCCTTTTGAGAACACAGTGCAGAAATGCATGGTCTGCGTTTGATAAAGGAGCCTACTTCTCAAGGTGTCACATGAGCATGTAAGCCTCAGCTAGTAGCCTCTTCAGACTTTGGACATCTGCATCCATAAAGGGTTCATAAACTTACCTCATCCATAAACCTACCTCAAACAAGTAATTCAGGTGAATGGAAATACACAGCACTGCTTAGGTGGTTCTGGTATGCTGTCTACGAAGCTTGTCCTACATCTTCAAAAGACCAAAATGCTTTTTCCCCAGTATGTGTTACTTCTGAATTTCTACACATCTGGATTAACAGAAACAACAGCAGCCTATTTCTGTGCTTTCAAACTGAGTATGGTAAATTGAGGCAGATAAAACGGCATGGATATTAGGAAACAATAAATTCTGGAAAACTAACTTTCTTTTACCCAGTCTGGGATGAGGAGAGGCTTATGTAACTTGAGAAAATGCAAGATTAACTGTGGAAATCTGCACAGGAAAGTTGGACCATGTGCACCTGAGCAAGGAACAATTCATATTCAGGTGATATGTAACTAGTGCACACTTTGAATTTTATAAAGGCTTTAATTTTTTTTTAACAAACTACGAATACGGAGTGGACTATACAAATCAGGTTTGACTTCCTGAAGCTACAGGATTACGTGTGAAGTCTTTGTTTTGGCTCATCTGGCAAACATCTGTCTGAGTTTCTTTAACTCAAACTAATCTTGTTACAGGACAGACTACTAAAAGGAGTTTTTTCTTGCTTAGAGTCAAATAGGCTCAAATTTTCCTTTGTTGACTTCCTCTCATAACTTTCTTTTCAATAATGATGGGTGTTGTCTCTCTGTAGCCAGGTTCACCTACTATTCTGTGATGATATGCAGATTATCTGAATAATAATGTTTGTGCTCACTGTGATAGTGCTTATTTTCTTACAATTAGGAAAGAAAAAGAAGGGAGTCTTTGTGTGTGTCTATGTGTGCTGGGCATCCTGTTTTACTGCCTCATTTCCCTAACTAGTCTGCATATTTGGTTGGTATTGTGTCTGAATATACTGAAAATATCTGCAAAGTATTAACTAATATAAAATAATTAATGATTTATTCTAGGCAACCTGTTTGCTCATTTCAAAGGAACCTAAATGCATGGGTAAATTTTTTGTTAGCTATTGGTTCCTATCATGTCAGGAAATAGAATCAAAGAAAAGAAGAAAGTTATGTACTATTTCAATGCCAAACATGTAAGTAAAGACAAGAATAGACCTGGTTTATAACATCTGAAGGAACTTTCATTACCCATCTAGAAAGTTTAATTCAATCAAATTCAAATTTATTCCAATTTTATTTTGAAAAACACTGCAACATTGAAATACTATTGTTACCTGGCTTTCATTAAGAAAACAACTTTGTTTAGACACTTGATTCCTGGTTGGGATAAAATATTCTTAGCTGTAACATCAGTTTTGTAATATTGGCATAAAATATGATTATTTTTTACACACAGCTTTTAAATTCAGTTGGAAGTCAGGCTTGATCTGTCAGGGTAAAAGACACTACCAAACATTGCAATCTTCTTTGTACTTTTCACCTGATTTTGTCAAATTTTCAGATTCCTGTTAATGAAGAAAACTGTTGCCTGAAACCCTGAAAATGAAATTTAAATTCAGAGGCAGAGTAATTGAGAAAGCTTTTGGCAGGCTTATTATTCTTATATAAGGTGGGAATCATATGCAACTTCAGCCATGTAAAAGCTAAATCCCAGCTGAATCCCTTTCTTCTCCTGCCTTTTGAGGTAAAATACATTGTTTTCAGAAAGTGCCTGTGTTCCTCTGTGGATGTAACAAAAGTGTAGATAAACTTTATCATCCAAGAAAAATTAGCCTGGTAATTTTTTTTCTTATGTTTATGAAGCCAAATGTAGGTAAGACTGCAGCACTTCATAATATGCTAAATTTAATTTGATGTGATAACATAGGTGGTAATGGTGAAGAAGTGTAGCTTTCAATGCAGCTTGCAACCGTGCCAGAAGCCATGGGGATATACTCTGGCCTCCTCAGAAGCCCTTGAGCCTATGATCTCTGTTAGGACTGTTATTAGGGCTAGCTTAACTCAAAGCTAAGGCTGGCTCCTCATCATAGGTATATGAAATATGTACTTGGGAGACTGGAGATTTTAGAGGCTATCTGACCAGAAATTTTTGAAGAACGCAATCCAAATATAGGTTTACAGAGCATTGTCTTGTATACAATTTCGATGAGCTTGCTTGGGTACTTCAATTGCAAAAACATTAGTAAAACTGAACTGTAAACATGTATTTAAAGAAAGGAAGTGATAAGCCTACATGACTCGTGATATAAATGAAGAAATATTCTGCCACCTCTTAGAGTGTTATGATGAGTGGTAACCTTAGAAATATACCTAGGGAAAATGAAAGGCCTGAAAAGAAATTTTGTATTCTGAAAATTTCTCTGATTCTCAGTATTTACCTATGAAAGAAATGTGACATACGTGCGTAACGAGGTTTTAGTCAAAACAGGAAAAGAAAAACTTGACATAGGAATTGCAATAAGAGGGGTACCCAGCCATGAAATANAGGGATGTTGTTTTTTGAATGATAAATCTAGCATGCAGGAGAAGAAGTTGTCCCCATCCCCCTCAACTTATTATTTCTGACAAACTGAAGGTCAAAGCAGAGACAGGGATAAATTACCCCAAGAGGACAGTGACGTGGTAAGAACTTTAATTTTCTTGCCCTGCATGGACAAAAAATTGACAAGAAAATGAAAACTGTACAAATAATGGCTTGCAGCATACAATTAAAATTTTGCCCTGAAGCTTTGGCTCATGGGGTGCTTTATTGACATCTACAAGTAGCAAAGAGTAGTGTGATGTTGCTTGAGGGTACTCTACCTCATGTTCACATAGGAGGGAGAGGCATCCAATGTGAAGGATTGCAGAACACAGAACGCTTTTTTTTTTGCATTGCCTCTGGTGTGCTGCCTGAGGAATTCCTGTCATACTTAATTTTTATTTTTATTTAGAAAGTAAAGAAGAATATTGTCTGCTGCCATCCAGCCTGGACAAAGGAATTGCCCTAATGATTCTGGGGGTGAAGTATCTGGATAATGATGCTGCAACTTGTCATGGTTGTAGCAGGGAAGAGTGGCCACCAGTATTGGTACAGGTAGGTTGTCTCAATGACTGGATAAAAGTATGCTTAAGCAACACTACTGATACTGTTCTAAAGGCTTAGCATAGAGTAGAAGCTGTCTTGAGACAAGCGTTGAACAAAGGAGGCTGAATGCTATCCACATGCTTTGGATTGAGGAGAAAGACACAAACTGAATCATCTGACTTGATGAAAAGTTTTTTTGTTTGTTTTTTTTTAAACACTTATCCTCCAGGGTGTTGATGTAGATGTAAGATGATGTTACAGTCTTCAGCTTCCCATATCTTAGTCCTTGCCCTAACATGGTTATCACTTTGTTGGAAACTGCCTAATCATAGTATATGCAGAGATTCATCTTTTCTCACTATTTTTTCTGATGCTGATGTATTGAACACTTAGGCATTCTCTGTTACCAGAGTAAAGACCAGGTTCTATATATGACCTCTATAAGTCTAGCACCAAACTTGACTCTCATCCATCCTGTTCTCCAAGTATGGTCATGATCGTACTTGGTTGCCTCCAAGGGTAGCAAGACCTCCTTTGTGTTATCTTGACACACTGACTGCATAAGACCACTGTGCAAGTTTGGCAGAAAAAACTAAATTGTTGAGAGTAATAGAAAAATAGGATGGGGCGAAAAAACAGGTGGGTGGATAAAGGTGAGTCATGAGACCAGATATTGTTTGGACAAAAAGAATGGGTTAACGTTATTGGAAGGAGGTGGAAGTTTTTTTTACTCTCAAGATGCCTGTTATAGAATCATAGAAACATGGAATTGCCTAGGTTGAAAGGGACCCTTCAGATCACCTAGTCCAACTGTCATGTTAGACACTATAGCCATGTGGGAATTGTCTGGCACTGTTAGTACTTAATATGGTTTCATTCAGCTTTATACATGAACCTATGAACAGCAGAAATTAAAATAATGCACAGGAGGGTAATAAAAAATATTGTGTAAGGAGACTAGCTGAGTCTGATATTCTCTTTACTTAATGAAAATTAAACTAAGAGAAGAGTTGGAAAGTAGAGATGAATACCTGTGGATAGCTAGAGGTTTACTAGGGAGGAGGAAAGCCCATTGTTGTTGTCTTTCCATAGATTGCTTTGAAGGCTTGCAGTTGTCTGAGTTGTTTTCTACTGATGACATGTTTCTATCTTTGCCAAAATGAAATATAAAACTGTGGGAGGGAAAAGGTGTCCAACAGCTCTCAGTGGAAAAAATGATGAAAGCTAACACGTGCTTTCAGACAGCTTTTTAAAGGATTGTTAATTTGCAGTAAACAATAATAGAATTATGTAGCGTGTTCTGTGTTCAGAAAACCCCTTGCAGGTTTTCTTGAAGACAGAAATAAAAAAAAAAAAAAAAACCAAAAAACATTAAGCATCTTCAAGAACAAAGCTGAAACTGTGAAAGAATCTGTATTACCTTTTAGGATGAGAGGTATATCTCCAGTGTTGCAACCTTGCTATGGTCTCACCAGTATCACATGCATTTCCCTTTCTAAAGAACCCAAGGGAAATTGAAATAATAAGATATCATCAGGAATGCTTTTGGTCTTGTTAGTATTTCCCTCTCTAAATTGCAGACAACATTTTTTGTAAGGATGCTTGCTTCACAGTACTGTACTGTAGTTGAAATTGTGGTTAACTGCTGTGGGTTTCAAGAAAGAAACTGATGGATAAGCTTCTGCATCTGCAATGCCTATATGGGCAGAGATGCTTGTCAATTTTGGACCCATTTTAGGACTCTCCAGTGTAGTAGGAATGTTATTTCCTCAGATTGCCTTAAAAACTTAACAGGTGATAATTGTAATCTTGAGTTTGTGAAGTCATTTTTTTTATTATATTCTTGGGAGGTACAAAGTGGTAGGTTAAATTAGGAACCTTCTCACCATTTATTTTCATAGTTGTCTATTGGTGTCTGTGGGGCGCACGTGAGCATGTTTTGCTGTTATTCCATAGCTGCCTCTTAAAAAAAAAAAAAAAAAAATAGTGTTTTATTACAGTTCACACTATATGACATAACAGTATTTTTTGTTTCACTTTTTATGAAAAAATATCACTAGAATGATCTGTACATGAAAAATAAACTGCACAGGATTTGTCTGTACACTTTAGTACTTTAGTCATTCTTTAAAGTAAGATATACTATTACTAAAGCTGCTGTAATCTGTTAGTGTTGTGTATTTTTATTTTTTCTTTTACACACTCTATTGCACCTTCTCTTTCCCCCTCAGACCTTGATGATGCTTCTCAGCAAGCCTATCTCATTGCCTATGCTTTGTGGGGATCCTGGGAAGCTTCTGATATTTAGTGCAGTTCTAGTCTGTTTGATGCTGCTGAAACACTTTGTTTGGAATTCTGTTTTGTTGTATCTTCTTCCTTTAGGGCAGCTTTGGAAGATACTGTGCCTCTTCTAGAGGGCCACTGTATCTTTGGGGCCTGGCACTTGGATATAGGGCTGGGAAAACAATAATTTTGCTGCACTGCAGGCTGTCCTGACACTGCAGGAAGTTTCTTCAGAGGCATTGCCCTAGATGGTAAAGAAGCATAATGTTTTTCTTTATCTTACACACACACTGCTAGTAATGCTCAAAATGGCTCACATTAATCATCCTTTGGGTTTTCACTGAGACATCGGTTTTCCTTTACTTGGACCAGTTGCCTGTGAATCTCACTGAATTGGCACTATGCAGCATGCTGAAATTGCCTTTGCAAGTCTGCCAACCATCCAGTACATGCCAAGCTTGCACCACACCTCTTGAAAAGAACAGGACCGTGTTTCCAGGTTCTGTTTCCAACTGCATTTCTTTCAGTTAATAGGTAAAGCTTTTCCCCGGAGCCTTACACCAGTGAGATCCATACTTCTTCCAACTTAATATCGAGGCATCAAAACTTGCGTCAGCTACAGCTACTCAGCATCAATATTAGTGTGCCACACATCTCTCCTTGCGACAAGTCTACTGTTCCCCTGCCACTCCCTGGATTCTTTGCCTCCCCCACCTTAAAAGCCAAAACCATCTTTGCTTCTCTGACTGCAATTTCTTGAATTATTTCACCCTTCCTGTTTTCTTGTGAACGTTTTAGTCTTAGTGACTGTATTTCTTTAAAATGGTTTCCTAATTGCTGCCTTGTTTAACTCCTTTCTTGGCAAGCAGACTTAGGAGTCACAACAAACTGTCATAGATAAGGGCTGTGATGTTTATGCAGTTACAGATTCTTTGACTTCAACCTGGGTAGCTTTCTAAAACGTTTAAGTGTGTTTTCTTTTGAGCTGAAGCTTCAAAAAAAGCTTGTCTCCTGTATTATATAAGAGTTGAGAATTTTCACCTACAGTGCCTAACTGTCATGGCTTCCTACAGGACATGTCCTTTTAATGTACTGCCCCTAACAAAAGAACTGCATAACACTCAGAGTATTTTAAGAGATGACTTCATTGTTATGAAGACAGAAATTTTAGTAATGGGAGCCTCATTGTCTATGAGATGAAACATAGCAGACTAAAGCAACTAGAACCTGAATTCAGGCAAATCTGGACTAGGAATTAGGAGCCACTTATTTATTATACTAGTAGAAAAAGTTAACTATTAAAAATGCTTACAAAGTTGTAGTGGGTTTTCAGTCAGAATCTTAAGATCAGTATTTCAGTAAGTACTTAAGGAGTAGCACTTGAAAAGTCTGTAAAGCTTTAGTCATCTTCTCTGAAACTCCATCTTACTTTTTCCTATTCAGGAGACAGTCAGCCATTCTCCTTTAATTAAAACAAGAATTGTTTTATTTAGGTTAGGTATTGCCTTTTATACCGGACTAGCTAGGGTCCCTACTCCAGCGAAACATAAGTCCTTCCCCCCTCCTATTGCACGGCTCATTGGGAAGATTCAATATCGATGTCTCTTACATTGGATCATTACAGGTTCTGCAGCAATCAATATATTGACTAATATACTTGATAAAAGCATTTAAATGTTTTTCTATAAAGTCTGTAGATAATTTTAATAAAATAATATTTTATTTAGAATTAAAAATAAGTAGAAATAAGTAGCTCTTTATTTAGACCACCTACAATATTACTCACTTAGATGTTATTATCTCCCAAACTCTATCTCCAATGCATGCTTACACTGGCTTAGCAGGGCAAGACAAGTTTGAGCTGTTAAGCCCTTTTGAGAGAAAAGACAGTAGGTTCAAAAAAGTGGTACCTTCTCCAGTTCATTGTTAGCCTGAGACAGTGAAGGACTTCTTTGTGCTGATGTTTACTGGCATTAAGGCGGGACACAGGAAACTCAGTAACTGGAAAGCTACGGTTCAGCTATTGACAAAGGCTACTTTGTAAGCGTTTTATTCTTTAATAGCTCCTGAACTCCGTCTTATGTTTTATGAAAACAGGAATTATGCAAGAATGTGTCTAGTGCCAAATCCATACTTATTAAAAAGTGCTTGATAGTCAAACAAATACATTTTAAAGGTCAGTTGTCTAGAATACGGACTGTCCAACGTTTTTCTTGTCAAGCGACTTGAACCATGTTTTTTTAAAAGAGGAAAAGAATTAGTGCTGTTCCATTGTGACACCCAAAAAGGTTACAGTATTCATCTCATGTAAATACCCAGAAGCATATTAAACACTGCTGATCTTGCATAGTTGGAGTTTTTTTGGTATTTTTGTTTGTTTGTTTTTAATGGAACGAGTAATGCCAATGAAAAAAGCTAGTACTCCATACCAGAAATGAAAGCTACTTCCAAAGGGACTCCCAATCCTATTAATTACATTGTGGTTTATCTGTAAAGGCAATCTCCTCCTTACCTGGGTATACCTTGAAGGGCCATTTTCTTGAATATGAAAGAGGGCAAGTCATACAAACTTTTATTTCAGACATAGTATGACTTTATTGATATTTATACACCTTTAAGTACTTACTTTTGAATATGTAAGAGCAAATCACAAAACAAATTTTGTCAGTTTGTTGCATTTTAATTTTAATACATGTCTGCTAGTTCTGGGTTTTTTTTTCCCAAAGAGGGCTTATGTCATGATTTCCCTTAATCGCTTTTTATGTGCAGGGTTCTCAACACCTCTAAACACTTTGGTAGTCCTTTCCCATTTCCCATTTATGCTATATCATCTTGGATACCGAGTGACCAGAATTGAAGAGATGAGAAAATGAAGTGGTACTATAACATTTTCAGTTCCTATTCTGTTGGGGTTTTTTTTTTTTCTAAAAACAACATTCTTTCAGACACAGGCAGCTTACACATTTTGCACCAATTATTTCATTAAGTTGTCACAATGTTAGCTTTTTAGGATAGACAGATATGACCATGAGGGGTGTTTGGTTCATGACTGGATGAGCCTATAGAATGCAGTTGGCACGGTAACATACTGCTCTCCATTGGGATGAGATGATTTACTTACTTTGCTTGCAGGGAGAATATGCTGCGAGGTCCTTATGGATGCTATGCAAGCCCTTACCTGTGGCTTGTAATGCACTCTGTGGGCAATGTGGTCCCCAGTGAACCATCAACCACTTTGAACTCTAATATGAAAATCATCAGGTAACTTTTCACAGACTATCATAAAACTTAATCTGGTTTGCAGAATTTCAGCAGTATTTATCAGAGTTTGCTCTGTAAACTTTCCTTTCTTAGAAACCAATGATTTAATTATTTAAATTTCTTTTTTTTTAAACTGTGTATTTCAAAAATTGTCGTATTATTTGGGTTTTTTAAATATGTGGCTTTGTTACTGTTAGGACACTGGCTCCCTAAGACTACCCGTCTGTCACTTCTTGACAAGTCAAACTAATCTACGTGATAATGTGAATCTGTTTCAAAATCTAGATCATACAGTTTTTCTGTGTGATTTCGATAGGCTTTTCTATAGATTACTTTTTTCTAGAGATTGATTT
>VXBH01005050.1:56916-81272 GCA_013400035.1 Rynchops niger | reverse complement strand
CACGGATTACAAGAGGAAGGAGAAAAGGGAAGGAGCGTGAAGAATAACCATGTGTAAACAGAATTTAAAGATAAAGCAACCAAACCGAAGTGATTTCCATCCTTGTAAAATTCATGCTAACTCACCTCAACGTATCTGTGTTTTCATTAAATATTACAAGGGTTTCTGTATAAACAGGCTAACAGCTCTTTTAAAATACTGTAGCGTTTTCTCATGTGTTAACGTTTGTGTCTTCTTTTTTGAGTAAACAGAAATTTAGCAACATTAAGAATTCAGTGGGCACATGTATGGGAAGATAGTTCTGNCTTAAACCCTAGGACCATGCAGATGGCTTTCCAGGAAGGGCTGCTCATTAATGCACCAAACAGCCACGTGTGATCTGAAAAAAATAATCTTACTCAAATCAGATTTTATGGAAGGATGTTTCCCATTAAGCAGTAGTGTTAAATTTAAATCAAGAGCAGGAGAGCAATGAAACATTTGCAAAGAAAATATAAATCCAGTTTGTGTAGCTTTCTGTCAGTAATGCAAAAAAAAAAAAAAATCACTGCTAAGGAGAATGGAGCTCCTCTGAAATGATTTAGCTGATACCCTGAATGTTTGACTGTGGTACTAGCCATCTGACTACAATGGAAGATTTGCCTGTTGATTGACACTTATTCTGTTGCTTCAACAGTGAAGCTGTGATTTTTCTTTCTTTTGGGTTGCTTGCACACACACACACACACACACACACCCCCGCACCTTGTTACATGCTTCCCTCTCTCTACACAGCAAACAATCCTAGATAAGCAGATTAATATGTGGGATAGCTCCTCTTCATTGTTCTGTGCAGCACTTCCAGCTTTTCATAGCCAGTTGGACTTGTTAGGAGGAGCTAAGTGATTGGTTGTTTCCTGGTCTCCGTTTCATAAATTATAGCCCAGCATGCACAAGCATGATTCCTACAGTTGCAGTAATCCAGAGGCCTGTCAGTTCCTGACTTTATGCATGTTTATTCCTACTTGTTTTATAATATTGCACTGGAATTTCCTGTCTTAGATAGTTTGCTATTGCATCTTCAGGACTCTGTGAGTAATTTTGACTTTTTCAACTCTGTTAATTACATGCCGTAAACAAGAATGCTTATGTTTGGGAAGCAGTTCACTAGCAGCTAACATTTGGGATTCTGTGCTGTGTGAGATCAGGTACAGTTAACTTTGTATCTCTTCTCCTGCCAGGTCTAACATAGCTTTTTAGTGTTGCATGTGATCAGTGCGTTTGGGGTTCATTCATTTCTGAAATGGGCTGTGTTTGTTCCTTGTATTTGTTGTTCTTCTATAATAACATACAGTGATGCTGCATTACACTTAATTTGTGTCTAATCAAGACATGTGGTGTGTCTTACATTTTCATACAATTTGTGTAATGTATACTAGCAACTGTGGTAGAATTATGGAAGAAAGGTACACAATTCTCAGCTTGCAGTATAGTAAAGAACCCCCACTCCTTTCACACTCTCCTCTGCATCTTCTCTAAATAAGAACACACAGACCAGTAAAAAGCAGAACAGTGTTAATATCTACTATTTTAAACAACTGCAAAGCTTAACAAACACCCTCTCCCCACCTTTTGTTTTATGGTGCTGTGATGCTTTCCTTAATTTGTAGAGCTGTTTTTGTAGCAAGTGAAATGCCAGCATGTTAGAGTTCACACGTTTAAAATCAAATGCTACTCACAGTGAATTAGAAACCATGGGGAAATACTGTTCAGGATCTGCAGTTTAATCAGATGGAGTTATCACAGTGACTCCCTTGTTGGTTTCCTGAGATTGCCGGGTGTTACCTCTGTGCAACTGAGGTTTAAAATAATAGAGCAACAGATTGAAATCAGGTATTAGAAAGCTTCTAAGTTGGTGCTCTACACCTCTCTAGTAAATGCTACAAGGTCATATTCATTGCTATAAATGAATTAGTTCATGCAAAGAACTTTCCGTGTTACTTGTTTTTCCACTGGAAACATCATTTCATTGTGTGGTGTAATAAAGCTAGCGTTTGTGGGTAAATAGCTTGGCTTATACCAAGAAGTACATACTTTCTGCTAGTAGGATATAAGCCCGTGCAGTTTCTTAATAGCTTTTCTTCTTGAAGCCATAGCTTTTCAGATGGATTTGAGTGAGTAAATAATTTTAAAATAATAAATGTTCTTCAGACATCTGACTTGTTCTTTCTGATTAATATTATAGCTTCTGGGGTTATAAAATGCCTTTGTAAAGCTTCTGAAGAAATCTTTTTTTGCTAGCAAAGAAATTAATTTTTGAACCTGTAATAAAAAATGGGGACATAATTTTAGCAACATGTTTGTCCTTTATTGCCAAGTTTTTGTTTTATGCAATGGTCAGCTACAATGTCAACTTCTAAAATTAAAAAAAAAAAATAGCTATGGAATTTGTGGTTAACATTGCAGTAAAACAGTTTCTTTTTGTATTAGTGGCCTTATCCTTATCAAATTTCCTTTTGTGAGGAGTGTGCATGTCTATTACTTCAAATAGTGAGCTACGCAAACTGTGTCCATGGTGAAAGCAATATTGCTGCTGGCACGTCTTATGTTGTAACGCATAGAACATGAAAGATTAAAGTGACCATCACAAACTGAAAGTCGATACTGTCTAAAGTATTTTTGTTAGATGTGTGTCAGCAAAGTAAACTGTTTAATTCCTCTAAATGGCTTTATGAAGTTAAACAAAAAAGGGTTTTGGTCACACAGGAAATATTTGAGATAACTTTCGCCAGCTTTACCTTAGTGGTCATGCAGAGTAAATAGGTACACTATTATATATGTAACGTAAAACCTAAACAACTGTGAAATTAATTTGACTGAGATGGTATGCATTAAGCGAGGCAGTGAATTATGGTACAAACTATTAGTTTCTATGATATTTCTGAAATAACAAATTCAAAGTAGCTCTCTTAGATGTGAAAAGCTGGTTTCAGCACAGTTTCTCTGACGTATGTGAAGCACAAGGAAATAACTTGGTGAGACATTAAGCTTGTAGAATGTGGTATTGTTGTCTGAACAGCCATGTGACTTGTCATGTCTCATTTGAAAGAAAGTTATCTTTGCTGGGATGTTTTTTTTTTTTAATCTAGTCGGGTTCTTTAGCTCTGAACGTTGCTACTTTATTTTTCCTGTGTGCAACAAAAAAAAGAGACTATGGAAAAGTCTTGTGAGTTTCTTACGGCACTGTGTTTGCTGTGATCTTAACAAGAGTAATGTGGAAAATTGGTCCTGCGCTACAGCTGAATACAAACACTGTTTCAATACTGTTAATACCATTTTCCAGGACCTGAAACTGTATTGATACAGAATTCTATAGGTGATATTTGGAATCTAGCATACCACAAGCAGTGCCTACAGGCTGGATCAAAGTCCTATTGTGATGTATGCTGTTCAAACAAGTAGTAAAAGGCAGTCCCTGCCCTTACTGAGATTATAAACTAAACAGGATGGTAGGCACAGGATGGAAACACGCACAATTTAAACATAACCTCAGGCAAGTCAGAGCAGGTTGTCAGCCAAAGGAGGAATGAAATCCTGGAATATATTTGCAATTATGATGTTTTATTAGAAATATCTGTAGCAAATCTGTAGCAAAAAGCTAGGTCAGTAAAGGTCCACGTTAGGACACCTGTTTGATCCCAGATGCAGTATAGTTACGTTATGCCAAGGCTACTTAGGGCAGAATTAGCTTGCACTGAAGGTTTTACCGCTTCTTGTATAGATGCTCCCTAATTCATAGTTCAGCATCTCCTTGACTATTCTGATGCTACTTGAAAGAAGCTTTTTGTCTCCCCTTATGTTAAATAACCGTTCTAATATTTTACATCCACTTTAGGAAGTCTAGATAGCTGTTTTTTTTCAGAACTCTTTGAAAAGGTTTTCCCAATTGTTTAGTAGAGAGTGTCAGACTTGCATCCTTGCTTAAAACATGCCAGAGGCTTTTCTCTATAGCTGAAAGGGAGCTTAACTTTGCAGGAAAGTTACAGCTTTTATATAGCACCTACTTTGTGTTCTACTGGCTGAGTTGTATGTATTGCTGTTTGGCTGATGCAGATAATATTCATGTGTATTTGGCTGCTTAAATGTAAGATTGATATGAAGAAATGTTTTACATAATTTGGGAAAGCTTATAAAAAAGAGCTAAACTTCCCTTTAAAATTGAAGGTCTGATACCTCACTAGTGAATTTTCAGTGTGAGTTCAGGTATCCACATCAGCAACACAATTTATATGAAAACTCCAATGTGTTTGGGGAAATATTTTTGTAAACATTTTGCTTGCAAATATTGAAACTACGTCTGCTCAGTACAGCACAGAACTGGCCGTATGTGTGTCCTGCTTTGTACCCATGTTATAGTCTCCTGATGGGCAGTTAATTGTAAGCCATTTGCAGCCAGCAGAAACATTTCTTCCATTTGTGTCTCTGTGTGTCAGATGTCAGTTGTGTGAAGAAATCCCCATCACAAAACACAAAAAAAAATGGGGTGACACCCACCAAAAACGTGCACACCTTAGCCACTGGACACATCCTAAGCCTGTACAAGTAGTGGGATCTTCACACAGACAAGAGACAGGAGTGGTCCTGCAAAATCCCAGAAAGGCACGAGCATTGCTTGGTAGGGCAGTTATCCCATGCCCTTGCTTCTGCTAATAATTCATGGCAGCCTTGGGAATTAACTACAGGTCAAAATTAGTAAAGGATCTGACAGGGCCTTCTGTTGCTGTTGCTATGTAATATTATTTGATTGATAACATTAAGTGACTTTGAGTGTGACACTGCTTATCTTGGAAATAAATATTTCTATATTCCACAGTTTTATAGATCCAAAATGCTTTGGTTTCACAGAAGAATGTATTGATGCGACTTCACTGTTATGGTATTATGTTATAATCTTTCATACAAGAAAAAATAATTTTGCTAAGCCTAAGGTATACTGAACTTTTTCTTCTCTCATTTACAGTGGTCATTTTAAATTTCTGAATTAACTATGCACTATATAAAGATTATTCCAGAGCTTGAAAAATAAAAAACTAGGTTCAAATCAACAAAAAAAATATATTTTCTTTTCTTTTTAAATGGGGGGAATTTTGCTTTCTTCCTGGCTGATCATTAAGAGTTAAAACAGTCTTGAGGGAAAAGCAAAAAAAAAGTGTATCCACATCAGTACAATACTGTATTATAACCTCTTAAAACAACATAAACATATATCTGTGATATCTGTGTGCTCTGGTAGATCACTCAGAAGATTGAAAGGTGTTGAATGTGTGGGGCAGTGAGAGAGAGGAAAGAAAGAAATCTAAATAAAAAAACAAGTGAGTTCCAATCATATTTGGAGATAGGAAGAAACCAAAGTGGGAATGTGGAAGCTAAAATTAGCTGTTCAAATTAGTATCTTCAAAGTATCTCGAAAATGTTGGTTTATACTTTTAAACAAAGTGCGTGACACAATTTGGCCCAGAGGGGAAAAGAAAAAACCTGTCACTTTTTTAATGAAGCAGATTTTGGCTTGCTTGTGTAATTCTGTCTTTGCAGTCACTTTCTGTAAACAGTTGTGCAGTGAACGTACTGATACTAAAGTATACTTCAAAGGTGCATGTGTGAATGTTCATAGCAGGTAAGCATTTACATTTGTATATATGTGGAAGAGGCCATAAGCAAAACAGTATTCGTTGTTTGCATGTTATTTGCTTTCTCAGGTTGGAGGACAGGATTGCTTTGGTTTTGTTGTGCCAGGATTTGAGTTCTGTACCCTCTTCCTGTGTTCCAGCCCGCTTTCCTTGAATGAAGGTATTGTTACCCAAAGTAGAATACAGATGTATTTAAATTTTCAGGCAGTAACACAAATATTCTCCCCAAGTAGCATAGCTCCTGGCTCGTGTACAGAGAACACACTGTTCCTTCAAGGACTCGCTGGAACTTGCTGTTCTCTGTATGAGAAATGGCGGTGTCCTTCGCATTAAACAATCTGTTGGCAAGTTTTACCTGTCACAGTGATTTTGAGAGCTAGCAAAGTTCAGCCTTGCTATAGCCTGGAATCTGAATTACAGCCTGTGGGTAGTCTGTTAGCTTTCTTGAGACATCATATCTTAAGCATGATCTCATCTCCCCAGTTCTGCCAAACCAATGCAGACCAAAACTTTTTTGAATATTCATGGTTGGAGGCTCTCAAGTAAGGGCTGCAAGTATATAATTTGTAGGTTGCTAGACCAAAAAAATGAAATTATTCCAGTTCAGTAAGGCATTTGACAAGATGATAAAGGGAGAGAAACAGTTGTTTGTGTATTATCTGTATGGAATTAGTTGTGCATACTTTGAGTTGTGTATGACAAATTGTTTTGTGTGCTTGTTGTGTGTTTGGAAGTTATTGGAGGGCAAGTTAGGAGCTGAAGTGGAAGGAGGTGGAAGGTAGCTTTATGGCCTGTGACAGAAAGGGATCTAGATGGACTAAAGGGACTCTGTTTGCTGTATAAACTGAGCTGGGAAAGGTTGAAAGCTGTTTTATACTCAGTTTCACTGGAAAAGCAGAATTTTGAGAACGTAAGCGATGTGCATATCATGAAATGTGATTAACTGAATCTATGTTTGTCTGTGGTTGTAGTTACCCCAAGCACCTCTCCTATATCTTAAGCTTTCTGGTTACTGTTGGAAAAAAAAAAAAATGCAGTTGACTGCAGTCCGTAAATAACCCACGTGGTAGGGGAGAAGAATACAACCGATCTTGTTATGCTGAATTTCAATACATGACTCAAACAGTTTTCAGCAATAGCAGTATTTTCCTTAGGGTCCAATCTTTTTGCAAATGCAATAAAAATAAAAAAAAAAATTCTCATTCTATCTTAGAATTTTGAAAATGTAGGCCATTACTTAACATTAAGATCTTTAATGTAGTATTTTTTATGGCATTAAAAACCCAGTGTTTTTCATATGTGATACCCCCAAAACAGAACGTGGATGTACATGTACAAATATTTACATGCACAATTAAGAGTTGAATTTTGGTGATGCTGATTTTGCTTGCTATTTTTAAATCTTACATGTAAGATTTCATTCAATTTGTATCAAAACATTTTGATTTTTTTTTTAAATCAACATTTAATAGTTAAGAAGTTGAAATGTAGTCTGTCTATTCTTTATCCTATTATCTAAGGATCTCATCTTCCCTAAGCTCTTTGAGATCTGGGCATCGATGTGAAGGGTTGTAGTTTCATTAATTTACAGCCAAGGAGTCTGCATTGATTTCTATCCTTCTGCCTCTTTTTCCCTGTCTCATGAGTAAAGTGATATAGAAGAGAAGATGTATTTGTATAAAAATGTGTTTTCTGCTTTCTTTACTCTCAGTAATACATATATTGGCATAAAATTATTGTGGTGAGTAGATATTTATGTGTACAAGCCATCATTTACACAGAAAAAATATAAAATACAAATTATACTTGAAACCACACTTTATTAAATCAACGGCTGGATTTTTAATATTTACACTTTCCAGAATCTGAATACGGTATGTAGTTTCTGGACTCAGCTCATACTGAGGTTTGAACATCTGTGGCTCATCCATTTAAACAGATGGTGAGATCTGTGATGTCTCAGGCATTTGTAGTGCAACGTGGTGTCTGGCACTCATGTGTTTGTACACCCACCTATCTTTGACCACTAAAAAGGCTTTTGGTAAATGTAATTTCTAGCAGTGTGCTACCCTTGGACTTCAGGGATATAAAATCTGTTATTTGCCTCTGTTATACCCATATGGATGCTTCCCATCAAGACATTTAATTATGAAGAGGGGGGAAACTCACTAACCTTTTTTGTAATAGTTCCCATATAGTGCATACAGCACAGCATGTGTGTGTACAGCAAAATAAACAATTAGCCGAGACCTGAAAAGACCAGTTATCGATATGCTGTGCATTTAATGAAATTAAAAGGTACAGGAACACCTACCTAGTGCCCTGCTAAACTACACTGTGGACTTTTTTATTTGAACATAAATCTCTCTGTTTGAAAAACATCTGTTACTCTGAATAATCTTCTCAAGTTTATTTTGGATGAAGCCAGATACTCCTGATGACAAAACAAAGTTTAAGAACATAAACCCCAGTCATTACAGCCATTTCCTGAAGCCTTCTCACAGAAATAACACTGAGTCCCTTTATGCAAACATTCAGATTGAATTGCCTTGTCATGTGCCTAGCTGGGAGAATACTGATGTATAGGATAGCTCATGGGAAGAGACAGTCACAAGGCTGGCATTCCCCAAAATGTGCAATGTGGACTGAACTAATGGCAGTCTTCTAGTAATTTTTCTGTGCAAGAGAAATATGAAAGATAACATTTAGAATCCACGAAAAACGTAGCATTAGAAAAGAGCTACATCAGTGTAATATGTCCAGGTTTGGAGTGTAACAGGAAAATACAGCAATAGTAGAAGGGTAAAAAAAGTCAGTTTTCTGTAGGACGTTCTGTTGGCATACTTGGTAGGGTTGGAAAAGAATATGGAAAAAGGTATGAAATAACCCTTTCACAAGCCATTAGTTGAAAAGCCAGGAAAAGCCTACTGCTGCAATGCATTGGAGTGAGAGATTTGAAGGCAATGCTTTATGGCTTAAAGACTTGATTTTTCTGAAATGCTGTTTCAATGAAAGCAGAATTGCTTACTTTTGGATATTATTTCCTCTAGCTTCAGCTACTGACTCGTAATTCTATCTCTTAGTAAGTTTTATTGCAGCTTAAGAGCAAAATATCACTTTCAAAGTATGTTACTAATGTTTCGTAAAATCTTTATAAATACTTTCCAGTCCTGGCTAAGATTCTAAGGTTTTAATATAATCCCTGGTTTTAGATACTCTTCATCCGTCTAAACTATATGGAGCATTACTTGAAAAATTCCTCTCTTCATTGAGGATGCTTTTCATCCTCAGAAGGTTTTCATGGCTCATTGCAGTTTCCATTTTCAGAGATATTAAGCAATTTACTGTGTGTGTTGTATTAGTGTTAAGATAGCCTGTTCTGGAAAAAATACACGTATTTTCTTCTGTACTTATTCTCCCTGGAATCTGATCTTCCCTCATCACAATTTGCTGCAAGTTGACCACTAAAAGTTATAACTGTACTTTCCTGATGTAAGCAAAGTCTGTGGTGGTGGTGGTACTTTTTTTTTTTTTTCCCCCAAACTGGCAGATGTTTGGAAGACTGTAGTGTTGGAATCCTTAATAAAGCAGGGATTTAGTTCACTATGTATTTGAGGCTACGCAGCCACCCATGTTATGCAGCTTTGGGTCCCATGGCCCTAAACCAGTTCAGGCTTCATTTACTTATTTATCTCTCCAGCCCCTACCTCCCTCGTGGAAAGTATCTAAAATGATGTTGAAATTATGCTTTCTTGCAGAAAATTTCCTGTGGGTGAAATTTCCTTAGTATGAAATGGGGCATGTCCAGTATGCTCTGAGCCTGGCATAGTGGGAGTATTTAAAGGGTAAACAGCAAGCTTTGGACAGTGAATTGTGTAGGGAGACAAACCTACACACTTCCTGCGGGGTTGTCCCCCTGTGCTAGCTGGCACCGCCAGCACCATACCAAGAAACATGTTTGAGGTTCCCGTGGGGGATCAGTGGTCCAGGGTTCAAGCTTGCAGCCCAGCCATGTTTTGTTTGGCTTTCGGAAGCAGAGATCTATCTATCTGCTGTGTTTACTCATTGTGCTACCACATTGTCTTTTGTCTGGGTAACTTCTCAGCCCGCTTCCTACACCAGCTGACCAGCTTCCTGGTTGGATCTTTGCTTGCTTGGGAAGGCAGGTGCTCCCCAACAAAACAGCCCTCTAGTTACCTAATGAAAGACAGCACCCTGAAGAAGACCCTATAGGTAAGAGAAATTCCTCTCCCCAGAGCATGTGCTTTATCCCCTGCAGGACGTGTGCTGCCTGGGGCACCTGCTGTGTCATTTGTACAGGGATTTGTATGTCTGGGCTGGGGTGGCTTTGGGCACAGTCTGTAACTACTCTGAGCTGAGCCCAGGGGTGTGAGTCTAGACCAACCCCCTTTCCTGCTTCAGTTGCATTGCTCACAAGTGCTCGGGGAGTTTTATGTACAAAGATTAAGAAACCTTTGAATTAAAAGCACTGAATTGGGGCATTGACATGGGAAGCTGTATGAGGGATCTTCGAGGTGTTTACATTTACGATATATCAAGATAGCACAAAGAAACAATAAAAAACATTTTAAAGTATACAAGTTAGGCTAATGGAATTCGGCGGAATTACCTGCTTGAAATTAGGCACTAATGTAGTCCCTTGCTGACTTTCATTAGTAATGCATTTCAGAGACCTACAGTGAAAAGTTTGAAAAATGCAACTTTTCCCCACTTCTTTAGCTTGCACTACTTTTATATGAAAGCCTGTAGTTTTTGCTGTTCATCACAGGGATAATCCATGGGAAGTTTAGTGTGAGGGGATTTTTTTAATCACTTTGTATTTGCTTAGTTTTTTATTGATTTGCTTTTACACCATCATATGTCTGACTACCCAGTACTACACGTATACTTTAGTTTGGATAAAGTTGCCCTCTCCTGTGGAGGAAAAAAGTTATCATGCTGCTCCAGGAAATTAGTTGATATGAGCATAGAATCAAAATTCCCAATTCTGGATCAAAGATTCCTTAGGAAATCTGACATAACTCTGTGGCATTGCTTAAGAAAGGTAACCCATATACAGTCAGGCTATGAAAATATAAATACACCCCCATTCCCCCCATATATCACCAGGTGAAATAAATCAGACCCTGAAGCCACTATTGAACATTGAAATTTACAGGTGGCTCTTGGAGTGTAAAGTCTTGCTGACACACACACTAAATATTTTAAAGTGTGCTATACTCTGTGATGATCAGATATTCAGTAATGACTGAATTAAAGGACAGCTGAAGTGAGAGGCAAGTCACGTAATTATGATAGAATGACAATTTATAGTAATTTATTGGTTTTATTATTCTTCTTCTTTTTTCCCTAGTTGCTGCTTAAACTCATTTTCTCATCATTCAGATTTGTAAGTGATCAGCTGTCAAACAGTAATTTTGGAATTCAATTATGCTTATTAATAAAACTCAGTGAAATAGCTTACATAAGCCCATATAAATCATCAAAATGCAAATAGCCTATTTTAAAAGCAGCATAGTGCTAAAAGAATTTATAATGTTAATCCATTCACAAAATTACATTTTAACTTGATAATTCTAAAAGCCCTAGATTTAAACAAAGGCAGTTCCATGTCAAGACTCTACACGGCACTAGATTTGAAGAAAGTAGAAATACAAACCAGTGTTGGAATGTGACACGTGTTGTGCAGTTGGTCACCACTGATTTTCATTTGGATCTTTGAAATCAAAATGCAGGTCACAGAAGATGTGTAACTGTAGCAAATTTGAGGACTAGTGCTGCCAGTTACTCCTGTGCAGATGATTCAGGAAGGGGAAGGGAACGGATGTGAGCAGCGGTTTCAGATGCATTTGCTGCCTCAGTGCAGTCCCCTTTAGGGACCCTGGGATTCTGGGTTCATTTGCAGGTTTTCTAGGGGATTATTGTTCAGCCTGGAGAAGAGAAGGCTCTGGGTAGCCCTTATTGCGGCGTTTCAATATATAGCGGTGGCTTAAAAGAAAGACGGATGCTTTTTACCAGAGTCTCTAGTGACAGGACAAGGGGCAATGGTTTTAAACAGAAAGAGGGTAGATTTAGACTGGATATAAGGAAGAAATTCTTTACTGTGAGGGTGGTGAGACACTGGAACAGGTTGCCCAGAGAAGTTGTGGAGGCCCCATCCCTAGAAGTGTTCAAGACCAGGTTGGATGGGGCTTTGAGCAACTTGATCTGGTGGGAGGTGTCCCTGCCCACGGCAAAGGGTTTGGACTAATTGACATTTGAAGGTCCTTTCCAACCATTCTGAGATTCTATGATTCTAATCTGGTTGTTGTAGCTATCTCTGTGTCTTCACATATCTCTTTTCTTCCTATACACCAATCCGGTCCTCACATTTGGCAGCCTTTCCAATATTTTTCTGTGCCAGTCTCTCGTAGCTTTTCCCCTCTGCTATCTAACTAGCCTTGCTGACTTCTGTTCCTACTTTCCTCTGTTTTTCCCAACCTGTTGATCGCTCTCTCTGTCTGGCTCTTTTGTGTCCAGATACTTTCCCTCCCTGATGTATTGCCATGTCTGCTTATGCTTAGCCTCACATAAAGTCAAAATCAGTGTTGTAATAGTGAGAAGAATCATGGCGTTAAGGAAATCTGTACTTGCTTTGCACTTGGGATGTCAGTCCACTATGACTGTCCAGCTGTAGACATACTTGCAGGGACAGCTGAAAACACATCCCTGATGTTCTTCATGTATCTCAATTTTCCTTTCATTGTCTTCTCCAGATTCACTGAATTCTGTGGCTAACCTGTGTCCCAAAAACTCAGTTTGAAGTAAACACCTGCTAAGTGAAATTTTACTCCAAACAGATGAAGTTTGGCAAAATTTATCAGCAACTGAAAACAGGATCACATTAGAAGAAGAGTAAAGGAATTTGATCTAGGACGTGTAGCTGGAGTGTTCTTACCAGTTCATATCCCATGAGCCTTGTGCAGTTGTATCCGTAAGATGACAAGACAGTGGTGGTCTCTTCAGAGAGCAGCAGGAAAGGGGAGCTCCTGGTACTGCTCAAAGACACAATGGGGCTGTGGTAGGTGGTTGCCAGCTTCACAGCGATGGACCATGGCAGCTGTGTCAGTATTTGCTGCCTTGCTTCCTCCTTGCAGCTGGGAGCTGGTTTACACAGTCGCCCCTAAAACAGAACAGGAGTGTGTTTGTTGTCGTCTGACAAAGCTTATCTGTGTACCAGCATTAGGCAGGCCTGAGATGCAGCTGACCATCTGGACCCTGAATTTCTGAAGGATTCTTTCCAAATCAGGCTTAGCATTCCCCCCTGCTTCATATTCATCTGGTTCTAATTCCTTTTCTTGGGAAATATGTTGCTAATACGTACAGGGCAGATTCTGTACAGCAGGAAATTTTTTCATAATTAATAGAAAGACACATTAGAGAGTAAATTATTATTGTTTTTAATCTAAATGTTGTTTTTAAGATTTGCTAGACAAGCTCAAATAAAAACATAGTTCTCCCAACTCAAAAGTGCTTTGAAAAGCATTTTTAAAAGCTTTGCACAAGCTTTTCAGAGGAAATGGAAGTTTTAAATTCAGGTTTATGGCTTTTATTTCTCACAGCAAATGTTTTAAGGCAATTTTACAAATTTTATGTAAGTGATTGTTATATAAATTATGTAAATGTTATGTTAAGTGCCATTAGTTTGATACTTAAATTTCTTTTGTTAAAAATCTGCTAAGAAAAATCTAAGATAATACTTTCTGTTTCCTGCTTCGATACCCAGTGGATGGTGAAAGGAAACTGTATGGATTGGTTAAATGAAGACAAAAATAGTTCCCTAGACCAAGCCTCTCCTTTCCAAAGAAAAGTCAGGAATTAATTTTCCTGTTGAAGTGTACACCAGTGCTGCTGAAAGATATGTTTAAAAGTGCATAGAGCTCTTTCAGATGCTTAAGAGAATACCTATTCTGTTGAACAACTGACCAATGCTTATGACACTATAAAATTGTATATGCAACTTAAAATTGGAAATTTTTTTTATCATATTCTGTACCTAGCAATCTTCTGATTCCTTTTGGTTACAATGGAGATAATCACAGAGTAGTTGAGGCTGGGCAGCACCACTGGACATCATTTAGCCCAACCCCTGGCTTAAAGCAGGGTTGCCTAGAGCATGTTGCCCTGGGCCATGTCCAGTCAGGTAGCTCCTATAATGTTTCTGAATATTTATTTTTGTTCATAATTTTCTATTATCAAAATATTTTTCCCGTTTAAGTCAAGCAACATATGAAAATGCCTATCATAGTCTGTTTGCTCAAGATAGGCTTCTTTGGTAGAAAAATATTTTTCCAGATGATTTTCCTCTAAAGCGCTTGTCCCTCTTTCACATAAGGAACACAAAAATCTCTCATGCTGTGGAAACAGTAAAGTTTGAAAATTCTTTTAAATGTAAATTTGAAAAAACAGAAGGGCCTTGGGCCTCACGCAGTTATCACAATCACACTGTCCTGAGAACAGCATTATGTCTACAAAATAAACAAGGTGATTTACAACAAATAACAGGGGGTCTTGACTCAAGCCAGCAAAAACTGGGGCAAACAGGAAAGAAAAAGAACGTGTATCCAAGTTTATCCACAAACAGTTTGTAGATTAAAGGTTATTTTCATTAAGGCATGTACCTGTAGAAGGAGCAGACTGGCTATTTGTTGACAAAAGGATAAATGCTCTGCAGATCTTCATATGTATTTCTATAGTAAAAATACACCTTGCCATATTGAGAAGAATGCTGCAGTAAATACTTGGTTATTTACCTATGGTGGAGTTTGAGTACTGCCTACCCTAGTTTGTTCTTTACTTGCGTTATTCTTTCTTTATTGAATGTTTGTGTATTGCAGAGATGTTGGCATTTCTAACTTTCAGATTAATGTCAATACGCTCTTTGTCTAGATATTTGACTATGCAAAAGAGTGGGGATCTAAAGGTAGGAATGCGTGGAATAAATCTCTTGTACAGTAGCAGATAACATAAATTTATTAAAATATTCTTTATGTGATTACATTAAAAGTTACAGGCATTTAGAATCTGCTATAGAATAATATAGAAAAATAAAATTAAGAACTTTACTGAGCACCATGATCTTTCCAGCTGTCTTTGTTATGAAAAGAATTCAATTGTTGGGAGCAAATCATTGTCCTGCAGGAATGCCTCATATCATCAGGTATACTGCTCCAAAGCCTATGAGTTAATCCATAAATACTTGGCACGGTCTGTGCCACAGCTGTGTTTTGCCAGATCGTTTTGCAGGACTTTTTTCTTTTATGTGAGACCACTGCCAAAGTGTCTCAGAGGGCTCACTGTAGTGTTGTCATGATAATAGATAGGATTGCTTTCGTGCTTAGATGGATAATGTTCTCCTCAGTACAACAGCCTCCACAACCTCTCTGGGCCATCTGTGCCTGTGTACAGCCACCCTCAGTAATGAAGTGTTTCCTGATGTTCATGAGGAAACACCTGTGTTTCAGTTTTCGAAAAAGCCTGGCTCTGTGCTCTTTGCACCCTCCCTTCATGTATTTGCACACCTTGATGAGATCCCCCTGAGCCTTCACCTCTCCAGGCTGAACAGCCCCAGATCTCAACCTGTCCTTCTCTTGTGGTATGTGCTCCAGTCCATGAGCCCCTTTCACAGCAAGGCCATGTTGCTGGCTCATGTTCAAGGGGCTGGGTGTCCTCCAGGACAGGCCCTTTTCTGAAGAGCTGAGAGGGCTTAGCTGCAGAAATGGTGCCAGGGTACCTTGCAGGCTGCAGGGACTCACTGCCTGCAGGGCTGGCGGAGTCTTTGCATGGTGTGGGGCAACAGCGTTTGGGGGGTGCCCCAACATTGTGAGGGGATGCTGTTCAGGAGCTCGTGGACACGTGTGAGGTTCCTGATGGGCCGTCTCAGAGAAGTCCCCATGGTGGGGAATGGGATGGGTCCCACTGGATGGGGGAGGAAGCAGAGGGCTTGGTAATACCACTTCTCTGCCTGTCAGCCTGTCTCAGAGGACTCAGTGTGGTGCCTTCACGAGAGTAAGTAGGATTGCTTCTCTCCACCTTGGTAAAATTGCTGTAGGGACCAGTGCTCCAGTTCAGCTGAAGCCCAAGGTATACAGAGTTGCTGGAAATATATGACCTCTTGGGGACAGCTTGATCAATGCCCCCTTTTTTTTCTTTTTTTTTTTCAAATAAATAAATTGTGACCACTGTTGGCACCTGCTTTGTCAAGTTAGAAATCATTTATTTTTAAAACAATAATCCCAGAATGGAGTATATTGGAAGTGTTCTCTGGAGATGTTCTTGTCCCCTCACCTGAGCAGGTGAGGCAGAGCAGGTTGCTCAGGAGGACTCAGCAAGGGCAGGGCTATCATGGTGCCTGGACTAGCAGGTCTCCAGCACCTGCAGCCTGGCTGCTGGTCAGAGAGCTTGGACAGGCCTGTGCTGGAGGCATCTGGATGTTTACAGGAACTTCATCTCAGAGTGCTTGACGCGAGGAGACCGCAGCACCACCATGCTGGTGCGGAGGACGTAACCAGGTGCATCAGATGGAGGTGTTGGAGGAGCTGCATCGCCCTGTACCACTTGGTCCTTCCCCACATGCCCCCTTCTGCCAGTGGTGGGGCAGTGTTGGTGGGACCCTGGCACAGATGGTAGCATCACTGTAGGGATCACCTGCACACCTGCTCCCTGGCTATGGTCCTCTGCCAGTGGGCAGATGAGCTAACCACGTAATCTTAGTAGTCACTGTGTGCAGGACACTTCTCTTGTGGCCCACTGCTGGATGCAGCTGAAGCGGAAGCAGTGGCACGACATGTTGACAGAGGCTGCATTGTTCACCTCACCCAGGCAGATGGAGCACGGGCTGTCTGCTGCTGCATCTCACCATGCTGCCTGCTGCCCTTGGCTGGTGCTGGCTGTGGCAGCACAGCTGCTCTGCTCCCCATCCATGCTCCCCAGGCATGGCTGCCTCCACACTCATCTGCAATTCTGCTCCCCCACAGAGAGCCAGCACAACTCAAGCTAGCACATGGTACCTGCAGGAGGCCATCAGGGAAGGCAGAAGAACTGTCTGGGGGTCATCAGTGGTGCCAAGGGTACCAGCATCCTCCTTGTGCCCACAGCTCCAGGACAGCCACGGTGCGGGACCTGCAGCCCTGTCCAGACAAGACTGTGCAGAAATGCAGCACTCCCAGTGCAGGTCCACAGTCCTGCCACATCTAGCACGTGGTGCATGTGTGCCTGCTGGAGCAAAAGCGGCTGGGCAGAGCTTGCGATACTCAAGAGCAGTGATGTTGTCACCACCACAGATGCTCCCCAAAAATGCTACAAAAGGTCTCTGGGGCTGCCACCTAGCCACTGTCCAAGTGAGGATGGCAGACGTCCCAAAGGGGGAAAGCCCCTGCTTCAGAGGATGTTGACCACCTTCTCATGACTTTGTGGGGATAGTTTAACCTCGGGCCAGGTCCCATGGTAAGAGTTTGGTGCCTGCTAGCGCAAGGGCCTGGCAATGGGGCAGCACAGCAATCCATGTAGGAAGTCTGGTGTCCTCCTCGGTGCCAACAGAGTACCCTGACTCAGCTCTTCTGAGGGCTGTCATGGGAGAAGGAGTCACCCGTGGTCTCCCTTGGGAAAGCTGCAGAGAGCACAGAATGGTTGAAGTTGGCAGGGATCTCTGGAGGTCATCTTGTGCAATCCCCCTGCTCAGGCAGGGCCTCCTAGAACAGGTTGCCCAGGACCACATCCAGAGGGTTTCTAAGTATGTCCAAGGAAGAAGACTCTGCAACCTCCCTGTGCAACCTGTTTCGGTGCTCGGTCACCCTCACGTTAAAAATGTGTTCCCTAATGTTCAGAGGGAATCACTTGTATTTCAGTTTGTGCCCACTGCGTCTGGTCCTGTCGAAGGGCACCACTGGGAGAAGCCTCTTCTCGGGATGAACAGTCCCGCCTCTTAGCTTTTCCTCCTGTGTGGGATGCTGCACTCTATTCATCATTTTACAGGCCTCTGCTGGACCCTCTCCAATATTTTCTTACATTTTTTTGAATGGTGCTTGACAAAGGTTTTTAAACCCTTGTTTTCAAGATATTTGAGGGGGTTATTTTCAGATCTCAAATAATTGGAACCATAAGGGAAATCAAAATTTGACCTCATCACCTAATAACAAGATTTTTGATAGGATAGAAGTGGAATAACGAGTAAATTTTCTGAATGGTGTGACTAGGGTAACACTATTAAACAAGCACTGATGTTTAAGGCTGTGACTGTAATTGGAACCATTCGTTTTTCATCTTCTTTCCTCATCCCTTCCAGTCCTCACCATTAAATATTCAGGGAAGTATGCTGCTTTGGCCTGTGCCAGAGGTAGGTCTCAAACTATTTTTATTTAATTCTTTAAAGGGTCACAACCTACAGTATGCAATGAAGAGCTATGTAGCGTTGTGCTCCATTGCAACTCTTACTGCTTCCTGTGAGTCCTCTTGAGGTGTGAAACTATCTCAGCTGGTATTTATTTAGCTGCAAAAGTACCTGTAGAAATGGAACAAGGGTCTAGCAGAACTGAGAATTATAGGAGAATTTTCCTTTCAGTGGCAGATTCCATCAGGGGACAAATTAATTTTAAGTTTATATACAGGGTGTCCTTGTGAATTAATTCTGAGTATTTTGTAAATATGTATAAATGTATTTTAAAGATTTGTGGCTACAGGTAACAATGTTGACCCTGGTTGTGGTTTATTGTTTTGGGTTTTTATTTGCCGTTTTATTCTTGTCTGCTTCAAGAAAGAAAGACAGGCAAAATTTTCTGCTTTTCTCCAGGGTCCAGCTGAGACCCCCTCTTGCTAACTGAGATTGATGCTTTGGGTAGAGATATGAAAGAGGGAGGGAGAAGACTATACTTGCCTTTTTCTCTTAGTGGGTTATTTCTGAGAAATACAGGAGCCCTTGCCTAGGGGGAAACTTGTTTGAAAAGGATGTTCTGGTTTGTGAGGTTACTTGGTGCTAATCATTGCAACAAAAATTAGACTATTCGTAAGAAAACTTCATAGTATTTAAATGAGTTAAATGCAGGTCTCAGTGGGGATTGTGGATACCCCTCTTGAGAGTTTGTCCTCTAAACTGTCAAATGTAGCGTTTGCCACCTGTCAGGGAGAGGGCTCAAGGTCTTGCAGGTACTGATAAATGCGTTGAATGGAGTTGAGTGAGGTCATCCGCTGACACAAAAGGGTTTGCCAGGAACTGTGGCACTCTGGGAATTCCACACATTTCTTCAGCTATGTATGATTTCTTCACTTCAAATGAAGTTTCCAAAGTCACTTGAGTGCTCTCAGGACTAATTGTTTTTTTCCACTACTTAAAATGCAGAGGAGAGAAAGCACTCCAAGAATTTACTTAATAGGATCATCCCTAATTTCTCCTTCTTTACAAGGGCTGCCTAGGTATTTAGACTTATGTTTTAATTTCACTGCACACCTAACTCATTCTTTGAGTTTCACGTGTATGAAATTCCCCCTTGTATGAAATTCCTAATTTCATGCTGGAACCTGGCCTTGAAGGCAACATTCATACCACATGCTGAAGAGCGGGGTAAAAGCTACACAAAGTGTATGACATGTTACCAGGGGGTGAACAGCAAATGCCACAAGACGGAAAATGAAATAAATTTATTCTGTGGTGGGGTCAGCTCCTTAAAATGAAGAACAGCCTTATTGTGATGGCCACGTGCTAGGCAGCGTTTGGAAATTATGTATTGCAGGGATAAAGAGTAATTGACTGTGCATGATGGAAATATGATTATAAAGAGATGATTCTTCTGTTGACTGAGAACTGAACGTGGTTTTTGGCCTTCTGTAAAACACAGCTACAATGGCAATAGGTGCAAAAAGGAAAGCAATAGTCTATTTCTGAGAAGAGAATGGTATTACTGTGAGTACACACAGCAGCACTGTATGTTGTAGGTATGTTGTAAATCTGCTATAGGTATGTGCATGGGGCTTCTGATGCTGTCTCTAAAGACTGTGTACAAGTAATTGTGGTAAATTCCCAAAGGTGAGAAGTTCAAGATAGTGCTACAGAAAGATCCACAAGGATGTGTCAGTCATGGCCTGAGGAAATCTTGCAAGTAACAGTGTAAATCTAGTAGTAGAGAATATCCAATACAATACATTTGAATGGGATGAGAGTATTAATGAAGATCAAAGACACAGCATAAAGAAATCTAGGGATGCTTAGTCTGTAAGCAGAAGTTAATAATATGGGAAAAACTGTCAAAAACCAGCCAGTAAGCAAGGAACTGAGTATGACTTTCCAGAAGGCAGAAAGGAGCCTGCAAATGCAATTCAGACTTTAAGCAGCATGCCTAGAGATATGGTGTGATGAAGCTGAGAGGAAATAACTCCTTTAAATATACCCCTGATGTAAAAAAGCCTTTATTTGTTTGCTTGCTTGTGGAGGTGTTTTTCCTTTTTTTGACCAGTTCAGTTTAAGAAAATTAGAGGAAGAAGAACATGAAAATAAAAATAGTCTCAAACTAATTGCAAGCTAGAAATCAAAGATGACTCATAAGCTAATGGAGGCAATTCAGTTGCTAGTTTCAACACTTTTAAAGAAAGGATGACATTTGCGCTAAAACATAGCTGTGTATTTTGTTGACTAAAAATGAGGATAAGGAGCTTTGAGCAGTGGGAATTACTGTTCAAAGTGGGGATTTGTGAGTTACTGTGTATGGTATAGATACTTAGACTTATGTTTTGATGTTCTCTGACTTGCATTTCTTAGTTTAGCGTCACTTCGTCCAGGAAATTTTATTATGAGTGGGGATGCCTGCCAAGATGGTGCCATGTAGGGTTAAACAAGAGAGCCGGGTATACAAAGCTTCTCAGAGAGAAGGGTTTGTGTTCAGTAATGTTTCATGTTGATTTATTTTCTCAGCTGGGGAAGTTTTCTAAACTTGGCTTTAGCGAAGTACTGAAGGATGACTTCAAGTCCCTAAACATGGGCACCTATATAAGAAAATGTTAGTCTATCTTTTGAACACCTTAAGTTATCTGAAGATTAAAAGTATGTAGGGAATTCATGCTTCTCTTTCCTTTAAAAAACCTATTAGTTGCCTATTTACATAGCTAGGTGCCTAGCTAAATTTTAAATGTGTTTTTTATTACAACAGACATAATAGCTATGTTTGTTGGGAAAAGACGTGCAAGAAGCTTGGTAGAAAAGGTGCACTTCAATTGAAGATATTTATCTTCCTGACAGTTCAAGGTTTTCACTATGTATCTTTCATGGGAAGACCCCTGAAACTTATTAGTAATGCATCTTCAAATGTGTCTGGCTTAGCTGGTATTGTTCACTGGCTTTTTAGTATAACAGACATGAATAAGAACCGATTAAGTAAACTTGGCAATCTGCAAGTTTAATTTGAGAAAACTTGAAAAATATTAATTTACTTTCCTGAGGTATCCTTCACATTCATTAGCCTTATGTTAAAGTGGAGTGCAAATATCAATAACAAAATCATTTCTAACATGTGGCCAGCAAAGTTACACTTACTTTTATATCTTGTCTCACAGTAACTTAAAGTTGCTATTTTTCAGGGAATACGCTTAGGCTTTTTATAACCAAGTATGACCAAACTCAGAAATTGACAGAATGTATCTCCCAGCCAACAAAGCATAATCTTACATTGTCAGTAGAAAATTAAAAATGAAACCACTATTAAGAAGAAAAATAACGTGAAAAAATTTAAATTAAAGAAAAATTAAATCTTTTTGAACAGAAGAGCTCTGTATTTATGACATGAGCAACAAAAATAAGACCGTTCACTTAAAAGGTTCCCTTCATTTAAGCTTGCCTCGTGACTTGCAAGTAACTAATCTTTAAGTGTCCTGTCCATATGTGTATTTTATTAGTCGTACATTAACAAGCCAACTTGAGGTACATCATGGTTAAATTATTTGCCTGAGTTAATTAAATGACTCTAATTTATATAATAATCACTGATTGTATATTTTAGGCTTCTTGAGGTTGTCCACCAATACAGTGTTTGAGCCCCTTTTTATCTTTGTATTGGCATCTGAGGCCAGTACTTGGGAAAATAAGCGAGCACACCATACAGCATGAGAGTTCAGACTGGTTTCTCTCCCTTTCTCCATACCAAGAGTGCAGGTCTTCCCTTTGCTATCAAGTATAGTTGGGCATGCAACTGGTTGTGCAGCCAAAAAGTTCCCTTCTGCTCTAGACGAGATTTATGGTGATGTGACAACACCCAAAGGTTAAGGTGGAGTAAAGGAGATGATTGGTTATGTTGAAATACAGTGGTAGAGATAAATTTGTGAAACAAATTTGATGCTCATAGGAGAACAAGAGTTTTAAATTATAAAGAAATAAGAGCAAATGCAATCTTCTGGTGCACCATAGAGATGCAAAAAAGTAAAAAACTTGCATTTCTTATCTGACATACTAGCAAGTTTTCTCTCTCGTGTCATCATTGTTTGTGTCAGTAGGATCCTTTTTGCACTGTAAAATGGGTCAGGAAAATATTTCAGATGCTTTGTCAGTCTGATGTTATAAATATATTTATTTGCTTTTACTAGCTCTCCTAAGAGTAGGTTTGATCCTTATGACTTAAAGTATGTCATGGTTAGGGATTTTGTACTTTTCTGTCTGGAAAGTCCAGTGCAGACTGTACATGGGATTTGCAGACATCTGATAAGAATCAAGGGAGACGCAGGATAAAAGACTGCTTTATTTAGAAGCTGTACATAAAAGGAAATGCCCTAAGAAAGTTGCTCAGTTGGAATAAGATTTTGTAAAGGGCAACATGTTAGCTCATTTACAAGAAGCAGAAACCCTAACAATATACATGTGTACGTACAGACATAGGAGCATAATTTAAATTATGATCTCTCACATTGCCCATTTAAGAACTTGTATAAACTAATTTTTTGCTTTAAATAGCATCTTTTCAGAAGCCAATATTTAGTAGCCACACTTAACAACACCATTGCAAACGCCTTTGACACCTATATAACCCCATCCGATATTGGTGGGTAAAAACAGGTTTCTGTTTTGATTTGAACCAATTTATGTGAAGTGTCATGGCCCAAGTATACATGTAGGAATGCAATAATGAAAGTTCCTACTTCAACATGGTTGTAGTTTTGGTGAGTTTCTGGCTTTCAAGCCCAGTTTTCTCTCAGCCTGGAATGGCCATGGTGCGGTCCTGCAGTGGAAGCTGCAGGCACCAAATTCGGTTTTCCAAAGGGGCTGAATAACAGTTTTTTTGCTGTCCTTCTCAATGCACAATTGCATTTGGTTTTGTTACAGTCAGTTTCTGAGGCTTTTGTTCCACTGTGGCAAAACAGTTCCTGCGTAAATTTTTACTGGGTCTGTACTGTTTGACCCCTCTGCATGAGCTGATTAGTTCTTGCCCCATTACACCACGTTCAGGCAGAACTGCAGTCCCTTTCTCAGAACATCATTATCCATCTCTCTGAAGGTTATGAGATTCATGAAGATGGTCATGACATTCTTCTATCCACCCCCACAGCGTCTACTGGGTAGTAAGGACCTGCAAAGTTTGACAAATGATATAAATATGTATCTTAAAGCAAAGCAGCTGTTCAGCTTCCTCCTTCCCCCTCACTGTGCAGTGCAGCATTCCCATTGCTATATTCCCACACTTCAGTTCTCAGTATTGTCCTGACCTGCAGTCCTCTCTTCTGAGGGTTGATTTTTACTGTTTGTTTCTTTTCTGGGGAAGAACATCAGCTGATGTCCTTCTTCAGAACAGGCAAGAAGGGCACTTGCCTCCCTTTTCCATGATGACAGCAGGCATGTGATGGACATGGAAAGTAAACTGTAGTTCTCCAAAGTGTGATCATGTGGTTAATGTATTCCAGGCCAGCAGGAGAGAACGTGACCCTACACTGAGAGCCTCTGGGACTCTGTAGCGCATCAGCATGCCCCTGTTGGCAAGCATCAGGTGGATTTTACTAGCTTAGGCATTGTCCTGAAAGAGCTTCCAGCTACCTGTTGTCAAAGCTGCTGGCACAGCCACTGCCGTGGGGAGCATGGGAGAAGTTGACATGGAGCGATTTCTACCTCCTCGTGATACAAATGGTGCCCATCATCCCTCCAGAGTCTTACTTAGGAAAAAAGTAATTATGTAGATGCACTGGTTGTGAAAAAGCACAGAGATGTTTACAGGAGTCCGTAAGGAATAAGTAGTAGGATACTGTGATCTGCTTGGCCTTAAATACTGAGCATTTCCCAAACCTTCTAGTGATTTGAGCACACGTTCCTTGTTTCCCATTTACCCTGTCCCACATTGCCATTGTTTTTATCCTTTCAAGGACAAATCTTAGGAAGCAAGTAGCATATAGTTTATTCTCATGTGTTCATAAAGCAAGTGCTCTTTGCTTCAGAAATTACAGGGAACGCACAGCAATAGGTAGTGCTCTATGTAGGTACAGAAGTCCAGCATGGCTTCGTTTTGTGCTGCTGTAATCAGCATGTTTACCAATAAGCCTGTTTTGGGTATTGCTTTGTGACATTCTGTACACAAGCTCAGTTTGACTACAGAATCTGGGCAACACAGTGAATAATTTCTTTGCCATTTCTGGTCTCGGTTTCCTCTATGCTTGGGTGTTCTTGGGAATTTG
>VXBH01005050.1:37567-48545 GCA_013400035.1 Rynchops niger | reverse complement strand
CAGCACCTCAATGTCTTTTTTGTAGTGAGGGCCCCAAAACCTAACACAGTATTCGAAGTGAGGTCTCACCAGTGCTGAGTACAGGGGGCGATCACTTCCCTAGTCCTGCTGGCCACAATATTTCTGATAGAAGCCAGGATGCTATTGACCTTCTTGTCCACCTGGGCACACTGCTGGCTCATGTTCAGCTGGCACTCAACCAATACCCCCAGGTCTTTCTCTGCCAGGCAGCTTTCCAGCCACTCTTCCCCAACCCTGTAGAGCTGCATGGGGTTGTTGTGACCCAAGTGCAGAACCTGGCACTTAGCCTTGTTGAACTTCATACCATTGGCTTTCACCAGTTGATCCAGCCTGTCCAGATCCCTCTGTAGAGCTTTCCTACCCTCCAGAAGATCCACATCCTGCCCAACTTGGTATCATCTCCAAACTTACTGAGGGTGGACTTGATCCCTCTGTCCAGATCATTGATAAAGATATTAAACAGAACAGGTCCCTATACCAGACCGTGGTGAACACCACTTGTAACTGTCCACCAACTGGATGTAACTCCATTTACCACAACTCTTTGGGCCTGGCCATCCAGACAATTTTTTACCTAGCAAAAACTACACCCATCCAGGGCACAAGCAGCCAGTTTCTCCAGGACAATGCTGTGGGAAACAGTGTCAGAGGCTTTACTGAAGTCCAGGTAAACAGCATGCACAGCCTTTACCTCATCCATAAGCATGTCACCTTGTCACAGGAGGAGCTCAGGTTAGTCAGGCAGGACCTGCCTTTCCTAAACCCATGCTGGCTGGGCCTGATCACCTGGTTGTTGTGTAGGTGGCATATGGTGGCACTCAGGATGATCTGCTGCATAATCTTTCCCGGGACCAAGGTCAGACTGACAGGCCTGTAGTTCCCTGGATTCTCTTTCCCAGCCCTTCCTGTAGAAGGGTGTCGTATTTGCTAACCTCCAGTCAACTGGGACCTCCCTGGTCACCCAGGATTGCTGACAAGTGATGGAAACTGTCTTGCTGAGCACTTCCATCAGCTCCCTCCCTCCATCCCATGGGTGGATCTCATTTTTTCTTAAATGCTTGCTGTGTCCTAACTTCTGCTTCACTGTATGGGGCATGCTGACAGTAAGTTAGTATGACTTTTTCAATAATGTAGGGCTAGAATTCCTTTCAGTGAGAATTCCTGGACAGAAATCTCTGGCTATGTAGTATGGGTGCCATTGAAAATCAGTCTCAAGTCTGAGTTGCAATTTTTTGATATTTTAACTGTTAAAAACCTGTTCATGACTTTTGGATAACTGTTCCTTTCTGTCTGACAGGTTGTTAAAACTGTTTTTTATCTAACCTGTCTATACCCTGCCTTGGATAGCACAGCAATCCATCCTACTCCTCATTGTTTACAAACCTGGTACAAAACCAGCAGCAGCAAAGGATAGTGTTGAGATTTGCCTGCTGAAGACAACAAAGCCGGACTTGCTATTGGGAGTATAATTAAGTGATATTAAATACCTCCCCCCCACACACACTCCAAAATACTGTGTGCGTGTATGTCAATGAGCCCTTGATCCCTTGCTGTATCTTTCTTTTACTTTTCTCGTTTTATTTTCCATGGAAGGGGGCGGGGGGGAAAGGCTTATACTTCATTTGAATAAAAATTAATTTGTTATATTAGAAGCTTTGGGAAATTTACATTTTCTCAACCAGTTCTAGGTATATCTTAATTCTTTGCTTGCTCAATTACCATAACAACTTGGGATGGGATGTTTCTTTCTCAAATCCTTTACTTTGCTGCTTGTGATGCGTTCTAGCATAAGTCCACAATTTCCACTGAGTGCATAAATATTTTTCTGACATTTTTGACCGGCTCAGTGAGCAGAGACTCTCTGCAACTTGAGTTTAGGACTACAGGGGCAGTGGATATACAAGGCTAATAAATTATTGATTTACTGTAACACATATGCTAATACAACTCAGCCTTCTCTTGTTTGCATATTTTCTAGGGAACCTTATACAAATTCATTAATTTACATTGAGCAGTGAATATTAAGCATTGCCACTACTTAATACTTGAAGTGTTGCCTTGCATAAGCTTCATTGTTGTACTACTTAACTTTCAGCTGGGATTTTTTTTGCCTGCAATATTGTCTATGTCTATGGTCTCCGCATTAGTGTTTTTATTAAACAAGGAGAAACTATTAAAAGAAGGAAATACTGTAAGAATCGTCATTGACAGAAGAGAAATAAAAATCAGTCAATAGCAAAGCAATAGAAGAGGTTTTTAAAAAAATTCTAAAAGACAAAAGTTAAATTAAAATCTGTATCTGTCTCCTTTCTTCTTTCCTCCTCTCAGGACACAGCATTGAAATGATTTTGAGGCAATGAGGAGAGAATATTTCTAAACGCTAGGAAAAATATGGAGTATAAAAATTTCACCCACACGTAGTTGCAGATATATTTTTGCTGGATTACACATCTGTCCTGTATGCTACACACAGCTGCTTAAACTGAAGATAAGATACGACTTGTACGGTGTTAAGTTTAATATTTTTGCCTACTGAAGTACCATTTGGGGAATATACCAAACCCCCATGCTGATTACTTGGATATTAAATGCCAGCATTTTGGTATGACCATGCAAGCTTTTTCAGAAATTACTCTTCAGCTCAGTGCAAATGTGGGAAGTGTAAAGGTTTGTGATATGTCTCTCCAAGGTGGTGTTCTCTTGTGGTACAACTCTGCGATGTGAGGCCAGAAGGACACTTCAGAGTGCAACCTCATTAGAGAGCTGAAACTTAAATAATTTAATTTATAAATTGAAAACATTGTTTTTCAAGGCTGTTAAGTTGGAAGAGTCAATGATTGTGAGATTTGCTTCAAAAGACAAAAAGAAATCCTAGAATAGTGAAAATAGCACATAGGTTAAAGCTGTACTCAGTTCCACTGGTTGACATGCAATAGCTCTGACATATATGCTTCACAAAATGTACAGGATCCTGTTTGCTTTTCAATTTAGCTTGATAAAGACTGTATTTTGTACTTCATCTCTGGCTTTTGTTTTCATCCAATATACCAATATGTATGCTCTATTGATCAAATCACAGGAGTTTTCAGAAATACAACGTGAAATATGTCAATAATTATATTAATGGATGTTTTACTGTGTTTCATGAGCCATCTTTAGTTGCTGTCTTTCATTGAGAAGTTTTATCACCTAAGAGGTGATAAACAGATAACTCATAGGCATTCATATGTGTGTTATCACTAATATAAAGATGTCAGGTGCTTCGATAATGCTGTTTTGATTTCAAAATACAAACTGTTTTTACCATGTAGAATAGCAGCTTCTCCCTGTGTCATATTTTTCATAGCACATTAAGTTGTGAAACAGCTTTTTTATTCACACAATTGCTCATTTTTTCCTCTCTTTTTTCGTGATTTTTGGGAAAGCCCAAATTACCCACTTATGCTAACTTATTTCAAAGATTTATGCTTTTTTATGCTGTATTTTTGTTTGCTATTTTCCTCTCTGAATTCAGCACATTTGTACAAAACAGTTATTTTTGAAAATGTGTGCTGTCTGTGTACTAGTTCTGTAAGTGAGACAGTTTGAGGGAGAATTAACGTAACTGTTGATTCAGAGCTGAGAAACTCCAATTCCAAGTATTTCCTCCCATTGCCTATTTCTGGGATTATTTTTTTTTCATCTACACAGTAAAGCTATTCTGATACTTGTCTAAAATTGGGCAGTCAATTAAATACAAAAACTGACGAACACTTTAGTTTGGAAGATTGAGTTATTATTCTCTAGATATTTTATTTAAAATGTTTTAATTGGATGGATGATTTTAAATTGTACTACTTTCATTACACACTTCATAGCAATGGACTTCATTATCAGTTCACACTGAAAAGCAGGTGCGCAAGGGATGTATTAACCATATCATGTGTGTAGGGAAGGCATGTACATTTTCTTTAAGAGAAATAAAAGCTTATAAACTGCCAGAGGAAGTGAATTTATTTAATTCCCAAAAGTCGCAGCTCAGATTTCATTAAATCTTGGAGTTGCTAAGATGCTGGTGTATATTGAATTTTGAATGAATAACACAGAAGATCATCCGGGGAAAGTCCTTGTTCCAGACATGTTATCTTCAGCTGCTCAACTTTACAGAGTCAGATACAGCTTCAGAGCCATCAGAGTAATGAATTTAATGAGTAAGTAAACTTTTCTAATAGAACAGCTTTTTCTTCTTGGTGTTGGGTTCCCAGCTGCCACCTCTGTGTTATACCAAAGCTACTAAAGAGCACCTCTCAGGTCAGCGCACTGCTACATGCATCACGCTGAACTCTTTGTGAATTTCATATATAACAAGTAATTATTACTCCCAGGATTACTCAATCAGCATGGAATTTTTTTTCTGGTGATGAATTTATGCAACTTGCATAATTGCACAATTAAACAGCTGAATATAGAAACTTTGAAGAAATGCTGTTTGGAGGTAGTTTTTTACCTGCTCTCTTTTGTGTACATTCTGTTCTTGTTTTCATGGAACAGGTTATTACTGCTGCTTATTCCTCTGAAAGAAATACTGGTTTGCTTTGGAGCATTAGAATGGTAAGAGGGCAAAACAGCAGGAACAAAGGAAGTCCAGGCAACTATTTAAGAAGAGGAAAAATGAACTAAAATGTTGTTAATCAACATGGAATTAGCATGTTCAGGCTACAGAAAAAACTTACATTCAATACAAGGCATATAAAAAAATTATATTCAATACAAGGCATGTAGGAGAAGGACTCTCTCAGCTGGGGTGGCCATCTTCTTGTGGTTTCATGACTTCAGACTTGACCTAAGCACAGTGAGATACCAGGTGGCTTGTGGACTACTTGACAGGTGATTGCTTTTCTTCTACTTTTCTGCCTTGGCACAGTGCATCTGTGGCTCACACACCTCCTGGCATAGTCCTGAGGATAAAAGGTCAGGGGATGTGACAAAAATTCTGTCAGGTGCTTCTTGGTCACTAAAGACTGCATTAAATACTTCTGTTCCAGTGTGGATGGTTGTGGGGGATCAAGGATTTAAATAAACAAACCAGCATGAGATATACCTATATGGGTACAGACATGGAGGGCGTAGTACAGGCAAATCAAAACTATTCCTGGATGTATCTGTATTGTGTATTCCTGCTTGCATTGTTTGGGCTTCTCTGTCATCATTCTGCTGCTCGATGAACAATTGTTACTTGTGCTATTAAATTTGATAGCTTAATTTCATGGTTTACAAAGGAGTGAGCAAAAAAGCAAACACGGTTCCATTTAAGGTACTTTGTTCATTGTAATTTATTCATATAATATACGTGTATTATATGAACATTTGTTCATGTAATAAAGTGGAAGCCAATCCAATTTGGGATAACAAAGTTATATTTTGAAACAGTACCTGTTTAGCATCTCAGTTTGTGTTGAATTCTTTTTATAGCAGAAGTGGAAAAACTTCAGCTTTAAACTTGAAACATTTCGTGAGCTTTCACTTAGTTCATGATACTGTCAGCTTCTGAGGGAGCAAAAATCTTTCTCATATGTTCTCCAGTTTTAGTGGTGCAAGTGTATGGGTCACTGCTCTTTATACATGTTCAGTTCTGAGCTCACTGCAAAAAATTGGATTAGTCCAACTGATTCTGAAAGGTGCTTTTGTGGAATCTACTAAGAACTCCAGGGACAAGTATAGTCAATATTATTTTTTTTCTGCTGTTTCCTTTTTATATTACTTTTTACCCATTTGTGCTTTCCCTCTTCTCTCTTGTGTCAGTGATGGTACCTGTTAACCGTAAAAGTCTTGATTACCCTCAAGCTACTATGTCCCTAAGCGGATGCTTAGAGTATAAGAGGGCATGTATGATCAATGCTTTCTCTGACACAGCCTCCCAGCTTCTGGCATGGTAATATGCATTGCAAATTATACTAGTAGTTTGAATTACAAATAACTGCTTTGGTTTGGGTTAAATCCAGAAATGCCCAAACAAGGAAAATAACAAAAGAGTAGATTTTTCCAATTCTAAATACAAAAACAGTCCCCACTCTTGATATTTTATTCTTGATAAGTGAAGCACTTTTGCTTTGCAGACAGTATGAAGAAGTCCTTTAAATGATAATAGCGTGTTTCAGTAAGGTATTATCCTCAGGAGAGCACAGGCTTTTCCAATAAAAATTATCAACAAATATCAATCTTTATTTTAAATAGTAAAATGTGAGTTATGTTAGTACTTCATGGGTTGCAGAATAAATTCCAAGGTGCTTCATGTGATTAGAGGACAGAATGGAATACGAACAACAAGGTCTTTATTTCTGATGGATGAAAATAAAGTTACTTGTTATACTATACCTATTAAAATATGTATTTTCATGCTTCTTATCTAGTATCTAAGTTTATGCTACTTTTTTAGCACTTGTATTTAGAATACAATTAAACACGTACAGTTTTGAGCTTTATTATACAAATGTCTTCATAAAACTTGCAAGAAAACAACTGAAATGGACTCTGGATTAACAGATTGTTGAAATAATCTGTGTTCCAAGCAGGTACGATAACAGCAATTGCTGACACATGCTGCCATAGCAATATGCCTGTGGCATCTCATCAATGGAACACAGTGTGTTCATTTTACAAGTGTCCTAAACTAATTCTTATAATGCCATCTTTTTGGGTATATTTACTTGAAAGCCAATAAAATTCCTGCTAAGGGCAGGAGTCCTTGTAATGAATACCCACAGGTTTGGTTTTTTCTGTACAAATTTGTTAGTAGGCTTACAAATTGGTCTTAAAATCCATGTATGTAGTATAACTGTGCATGTTCTCATTACTCATATACCTTTCTATGTCTTCGTAGCCGCTTGATTTGTCTGGACAAGTAGTGTCGAGTATCTAGGCTTCATGATAAGCACGCCTGCCCTTTGTGTAAACCTGATATTTAAATTGGGGATTTTGATGAGCAACTTTAACAAAGAATTCAGATGGCTAACCTCATAAGGAAGTGTAAGCCTTCAGTGCCTAATTTCCAAGTTCTCTTTTTTTATGTTACTTTTAAGTCAGTCTGTCTGTCTGCCTGCCAGTCTTCCCCCATCCCACAGAGTCTTTGGCAAGAAACAGATTTTAAAGGGGTTTGTAATTTTGATTGGAGTTCAGTTCTTTGTCTTCACTGCTCTTGCATGAAAATCAGTTGGTCTCTGTGCCTTCTAGCTAATTTGTTTCAATTATAAAACTGGAGGATGAGGAAATGGATTAAGGTATTCTAGACATTCCTCTAGACATTCTCAGACCAAACAGCTTTTATTTGCTAGTGGAAAGGATGTGAAAATCTATGCAGAATTACACCCTAAAGCCAAGTCATAAATATCAAAATTGTCTTATTATTTGACCAATATTTATCCATCTAATTAGGCACTTAAAAAAAACAACTCCCCCCTCCTCCCCAAAACAGAATGACAATATAATGACAAAAGAAAGAAAGAGGTAGGAGTGGAACTAATATATTTACAAATAGAATCATAGAATGGTTCAGGTTGAAAGGTACCTGAAAGATCATCTAGTTCCAACCCCCTGCCATGGGCAGGGACACCTCCCACTAGACCGGGCTGCTCAAAGCCCCATCCAGCCTGGCCTTGGACACTTCCAGGGATCCACAGCTTCCCTGGGCAACCTGTTCCACTGCCTCACCACCCTCACAGTAAAGAACTTATTCCTAATATCTAACATAAATCTCCCCTCTTTCAGTTTAAAAGCATTACCCCTCATCCTATCACTACACTCTCATAAAGAGTCCCTCCCCATCTCTCCTATAGGACCTCTTTAGGTACTGGTCTCCCTGGGACCTTCTCTCCTCCAGGCTGAACAACCCCAGCTCTCTTAACCTGTCCTCATAGGAGAAGCGCTCCAGCCCTCTGATCATTTTTGTGGCCCTTCTCTGGACCTGTTCCAACAGGTCCACGTCCTTCTTATCTTGGGGACTCCAAAGCCAGACACAGTACTCCAGTTGGGGTCTCACCAGAGCACAGTAGAAGGGCAGAATCACCTCCCTTGACCAGCTGGCCACATACTAACATTTAATATTGATTTGCTTTTAGTTGTCTTGCTATCACTTTATACCTCCAAGCTACTTTAGCATTTATGACGTTTACATACTTTTACTAAATTTTTATTCAAAGGAAATATTTGCTATTGTACTTTTGAAGGACTGTTAAGCTAAATGAAAATCATGGCTTGTTTTCTGAGGCTTCTTGTTTAATTTCTGCTGCATGTGGATATGGTAACCTTCCTCAGGCAGCTGCTAGCTAATGTCATGCTATGCATGAGGGAGAGCAGCCCTGAATTTTAATGAATGCCTCAGCATCAGGGTTTAAGTCTACTGATGTTCTTCTTCTTTATACAACCTGACATTTGTCACACAAAAAAGAAAGCTTTAGGGCATAGTTTTCCTGGGGGGAGAGGATGTGGAATAAGAAACTTGCATGTGGCTGTGGTTTGTGATGATGGTTTTCTGCTGCAGATGCAGGCTCCGTCCTGGTTTGCTGCTGGCTGGCGTGAGGATTTCTCTGTGCCAGCAGGTGTGGCTCAGTAATTGCTGAAATCAACAGGAAACCTCCCAAATGAGTGGGAAGCCTGTTTGCTTGAGAACCATTGAACTAGAAGATAAATGTTAAGCATCTATTTCTAAGCTAAATTAAGTCTTCCATAAGTAGTATTTCTGTACTTTAAAAGCAATACTTAGTGAGTGGCATCAAATCCCCTTTTCCTCCACAGGAGAGTTCCAGTGGTGGATATAACTGCTGTTGTTTCCCCGCTCTGTTTTATCATTGTGTCTATGCCTTGCTGTTGAGAGGCTGCTTAAGTGGAGCTACTTCCTTATTGATCACATTAAGTCTACACTTGTGTGATTTTGTGGACAAACCAGGGTTGGGCTGGTTTTGTGCTGTTAATACTTGTCCAAGGAAGTGCTGTCAAGACCATACTTTTATTTTTCCATAGCAGTTGATAGTGGAAGATTAAGAAGTCCTCCAAATGGTTTCTCCCACCTGAAGTTTCATCTTTTTTTTCCTGTAGAGAAGACAAAAGTGTTCTCAGCAGTAGGGGAGAACACACGACTCTTTTGGCATCTCCTCCTGTACTTTCAATGTTGAATGTATTTGACTGAGTGTTCTAACAAAATGCTAAGAAGGAAATCCTGGTAGTCAATACTGGTAGAATACTGAAGACAATGAAGGATACTACTTGAAAAAGAAAGTTCATGCAGTAAGGCCTTCAGCCTGATGCCAGCCTAACACAACATGTTGCATGCTCCTTTAACAACCTGAAACAGATACAAGCCATTAGACATTACAGAGTGTTGAAACAGCAGCTGTTTTACTTCTACAAAATGGAGCATAAGGGTCCCAAGGTAAAAACAAGTATAGGTAAGGTAGCAAAATGTCAGTAGGAGAAAGCATTGCTTTATATTTGATGAAATGAGAATTTTAAAATTTTCTGCAGTTCTAGTCACTCTGGCAAGGTGGGAAGAAAGTGAAGGCATTTTCCATTTCATTAAGAGATATCTGCAGTAGTAAAGTTAGCTTTGCTAACAGCATGACATAACAGAAGCAGGTGAATACCCCTTTTATTCCTAAAAGATTTTATAGCTTATATGAAAATTTCTTTTCCTCTATTTTAGAGTTTACATGTGTTATCAATAAGTTTATGTCATCTGTGACTTTTCTGCTGTAATATTAAATATCTCGGTTAAACTAAGCTGATTCAGTGTCTGGTTCAGTCCTTCAGTATGTTTAATGTCATTGAGATGACTTTCAACACTTGTTTAAACCTTTACTCCTATCTCTTCTTGCATCCCATTTTTCCTCTCTTTTCATTAACTTTTTTCATGCTTCAGATGTGGGCTTGCTAGCTTGTTGATTGCAGGCCTTATTTGCTTGCTCAGTGTTTGGTGCCTGAAGCACTGTAGTGTTTCTGTATCCATTAGATCAAGAGTATTAAATATTGCCTATGAATACTGATTGGAAGCATGCAATGTCGAGTGCCCTCTTGACTTTTACAAAATCTGTGCTACTGTTTCTGAATATTCACTGTGATAAATATACCAATCACTTGCTGTTTTCTTCAGCTTTTTGCCTTTGATTAACACATATGTTTTGCTACCTTTAAAGAAAGTGTTCTATGTTAATACCATTACCACAGCTGTTTATTTCCAAAGTACGAAAATAGGTATTGGTGGGGAAATACCAGCACCTCTCATCTCACTTTATAGTTTTGTAAACTTAACTGCAATGCAGGCTCATTTTGGCTACAGCTATTTTGAACTGTTAATAAATAAGGATATAAAATTTGCAAAGGGTGTATATCTTTTTTAAAAAAAATTACATGGCAGGTCAAATGGAAGACTCAAAATTACTTTTTGTTAACTACAGTATATGTCTGAAAATTACTTGCCCCATCAAAATGTGTTAGTATGTCATTACATCTTTATTCAGTCTCTGTGGTGAACTTCCTGCATTTGTATTGGAAGATATCTCCAAAATCTTAACACTCTTTAAAATAAGTAACTAATCTGTGAAAAAGGCTAACGAACCCCAAAGGACTTTTGGCTGGACATTGTTGTGCTTTGTGGAAATTGCAGTATTTACTTTTACCAGAAAAAAAGGTGGTTAGTTTTAGTAATGGTGTGGGGAAGCGGGGGAAACTCAGGGAGGGGGAAAATGCACACTGGTTTCCAGGCAGTTAACATTCAGAGAAGTGACAAAGAGTGCAGAATAGACATTATTTTCAGGGGAGTAGAAGTGTATTCTAGCATATAGAGTTTAGAAAGTTGTTGGTAACATTTTAGATTTCTTTTGCAGTGGTTTAAGTAAGTCAATGTGAAGTATATAACCTTTTGGAAAAGTCAGTGAAGAAGAGAATGGCACCAATTCAGACTCATTTCTCCTTCATGCGAGGAAGTTAT
>VXBH01005050.1:19244-31931 GCA_013400035.1 Rynchops niger | reverse complement strand
ATTAACCTCCATGAGCAGCAGAGGGACAGCCTGCCTCACCATGGTCTTCACCATGGGCTGCAGGGGAATCTCTGATCCAGTGCTTGGAGCATCTCCTCATCTCCTTCTTCATTGACCTTGGTGTCTGCAGAGTTGTTTCTCTCACACATTCTCACTCCTCTCTCCTCCTGCTGCCATTGTGCAGCAGTTTTTCCCCCTTCTTAAATATGTTATCCCAGAGGTGCTACCACCATCGCTGATGGGCTCAGCCTTGACCGACCTGCATTGGCTCTGTTAGACATAAGGTAAGCTTCTGGCAGCTTCTCATAGAAGACACCCCTGTTGCACCCCCAGCTACCAAACCCTTACCATCCAAACCCAATTCAAGGAGATAAAATTCCTGTTGTGAACTCGGTATTTTCTGTTCGGATAGGAAAGTCAGCTCTGCTTCTGTGTGTCCCCAAGAAGCTGGGAAGAAGAGATTACACTTCTAGTTAAAGTGCCAACCTTCACTTTTCCTGGCTTAAGCCCAAATACTCTCTCTCTAGCATCTTATTTCGTGTTGTAACCAAGATTGATGTTACTCTGAATTTATTTTTATGCAAACCGCTTAACTTTGAGATTAGAAATACTATTATTTTTATGCCAATTAACAGTGTAGTTGGACTTTGGCAGAAATAATAATGTAATAAGCTGCTATCTAAAGTGATTTTAATGTCTCAGGACAAAGTTTGGATTTACTTGTGTGCTGTCTCAGAGCAGATCATGAGGCAGTTTAACTTTGTCAGACTCAGAAATCATGTTTTATTGAGTGTATTCCCAGGTGAAGCGACTGAAGAAGCAGCAGCAAGTAGGCAGTGTTTAATACCTGAGGAAACAGGCAGCTGGCAAACAGACCTGCTTCTTCTTCTATGTGGTTTTCTGGGCACAGAGAGGAGAGCTGGCTAGCACCAGAGTCTCTCTGTCATAGCAGGTCTCTAAGCCTTCTACATCATGGAAATTCGTTGCACATAATGATTCCTATCTAGTCCCGGAAAAACTCATTAACTGAGGAACAGAAGCAATGCTAATGATTAAAATTTTTAATTTTAACAGATAGGTGTAACCTATTTAAATGCTATAGGACTTTTATGTAATTGTACCACTGTAATCTATGTTTCTGCTAGTATCAAAGGGTATCACCTATTCCTTTAACTTGAAACTGTTGGCTGAATTTGATATGAATTCACAGATGATTTTGATCCTGATGAAGGTCTTGCTGTTCACTGAAACTTGCTATTCACTGAAAGGTGAAGGTCAGCAATCTTAATGTCAGAGCTTTGTAGATTAGGAATCTTGCTGTAAATGGGCTTGTTTATTCTTTTTCATTCACTTTTTGTTGGATTTGTTCCTTTTGTGTGTCACTGTGTTACTCAGATTTGAAAACATTCAAATTCGAAAGGAGCCTTAGGCAGCAGTTGGAAATGGTTTCTGCTTTGCACTGACATTTCCTTTAGAGTTCAGTCAATTCGTCCAAGTATTCAGAGATCTCTGAAAATACGTATGAGTTTCTAATTTCCATTTATAGCTGCAAAATCATGACATGCATTGGTATTGGGTTTTGTTATGGTGTAGGTGTCTCTTCACTACTCCTCAACTGGCAGATTCAAGAAAGAGCTTGAACTAGAGAGATGCCTTACAGGTGGACTCTCAGTTGTCCTGACAACTCTACAGTTGTCTATGTTGAGTGTGTGTGTATTTGTCAGTGTGTAGTAGATAGAATTGTATTAGCTGGGTGAATAGAAAGGAGACATTATTATAAATGCTTTCAGGTCGTGTCTACATGTCTTGCCTTTACACGTGTTCCATAGTAGAACTATTGAACTTGGCATGCTTTTTTTTTGAGTAGGGACTCTTTGCTTATTTGATTCAAAATCAACAGAAGCTTTTCTATAAAAATATTAATAAAAAAAATCTGTTTCCTGGTGGAGTTTTAGATTTTTCACTGGAAATGTTCAGTATTATTTTTGCTCACTTATTACTGTGGCTACAGGAGCAGTCAGAAGCAAAATGTTCATACTTGAGGCTTTCAACCTTTTAACTTGGCAGAATGGGATATAAAACCTTTGCTGTAGTGGTGGGTCAGGTCAATAATATGCACATTCGACAGAAAAGATGGCTCATACCATGTGAACTGCAAATAAGTTGTAGGTCCGTGGATGGATTTCAACATATTCACTTTAACACCATTTAGAATCATAGAATAGTTGGGTTGGAAGGGAACTTAAAGATCATCTACTTCTAACCCCCCCCCTCCACATCTTTCCTGTAGGCCCCCTTTAGGCACTGGAAGGCTGCTACAAGGTCTCCCAGGAGCCATCTCTTCTCTAGGCTGAACAACCCCAGCTCTCTCAGCCTGTCTCCATAGGAGAGGTGCTCCAGCCCTCGGAATATCTTTGTGGCCTCCTCTGGACTCGCTCCGGCAGGTCCATGTTCTTCTTATGTTGGGGATCCTAGAGCTGGACACACTACTGCAGGTGGGGAGTCCCTCAACCTGCTGGCCATGCTTCTTTTGATGCAGCCAAGGATGTGATATGCCTTCTAGCTGCACATTGCCAGCTCATATTCAGTTTGTCATCCACAGCCGTAGCTAAAGTATGTTGTCTGTTGTCTTTGTCATCTGCACTTTTAAAATCTACTGAGCCTGTATTGATAGAAAAAAAGATTGTAGATTTCAGTGTTTATGTCTACTGGGAAGCTTTAACGCACTTCAGAAATTATCTCCACAGGGTGTGTGTCCCTTTACATATAACACTTCATTTTTACTAGGTGGAAATTGGAATTTAATCTGAACTGGAACTGCTCGATATTTCTTGCTTGTCTATTTCAAGTTATCTTTTTCTTTTGACCACCCACGAGGCCTCTCTGTGGTTTCTCTCCGTCAGCTCCCTGCTGCTCCAAGGCACTCCAGGCTGTTATGTAGCAGACAGATCCTGGCAGAGCGTGGGTGTAGAGCAGCAAGAGTGCTAATCAGCTGTGTGGCCCTCGTTATGTCAGAAGTGCCCTCTGCCCCTGAACACACACCATGAAGTGTCCTAATCCAAAGAGAATATAGAATACTTGGTGCAAGAGCAAGGAAGAAGGGAACATCTGGAAACACCATGATGAGCAATGTACTTTACTAAAATAGACTTCTACCAAAAAAACCTGTCTAAGTAGAGTCTCTTGAGATATGCAGACTCTTCTTCCAGGGCTTTCCCTTGCACCAGACAGCTAAAATGTTCAGAAAGCAAGTGTGGCTTATATTAACATATTGTGTTTTTTTAAGTGTGAAAGAAGACTTGTTACCAGATAATCAGCCAATTCTCATACCAGAGATGTAATGAAGCTGGCGTGATCTGCATCATATTGAGGATGTGTGATTAAAATTCTATTCTTATAAAGATTTGTATCAGAGAATAGAAGCATGTATGTTAGTGCTCAAAGTCCCGGACAAAGCATCAGAATTGTACTGGTTGTGTTTCATAAATGAAGTGTTTATGTTCTTTTTTGCTGCCTTTAAAGAATTGTCTTTTCAATTCAGCACATTGTATACCTTATTTTCTACATATTTTCCTGTTGCATTGGAAATAAAAACAGTGATTACAGAAATTTCAGAGGAATTTCTAATAGTTAATTGCTTTCTAATTCTAATCAATTAATTGCTTTAGCACAACCTGATTCAGCAGCTACGGAAAATCATTGCCATCGTAAAACTACTTGCAGGCCATATTGATATGAGTTGATAGTTTTACGTTGCTGCTTTGCAGGTCTCTGTACTGAAAGCAGCAGTTTGGCAACTGTTACGTTCATTAACGATTTAATGAAAGACAAAGGAGTGAATATGGAAGTGTCAATCTGTGGTCCCATGTGTACAAAAATACAGGTTTTCTTTTCACTGGTTTTGAATATATGGCAACACTGAACAAGTGAAACTGAACCTTTAATAGCATGTTTTACATGGACTCTGTATAGGACCCTGGACAGGATGAACATCTCTTAGGTATGGTTGGCATTCAGAGAATCAGAAAGCTAAACTTGTAATGGGATTTTTGGCACAGGAGCTTCTGGATGGAACTCAAACAACCACAAAGGCAGATAAATGATGCTCTCGTAAAGCACTGGATATCATTTTTGCCAAAGACGTTTGGTGTTTACCTGCCTGAATAAAGGAGGTCTGCTTTCCTTCAGGTGAAATAAATACTAGTGGACCTGCTAGCAGCTCCATCCATGCTCTGCTTGAAACTATAGAACCATTTCACTCACCAAAATGTCTCTTTATGCATCTCAGGTTTATCTACAGTCAAATTTAGCAGCATGTATCATCAATGGGGACAGTGTGGGAAATGTTGCAGAAAGCTGCTAACAGCTGAACTGTGGCTGTTCCCCAAATGTCACACCACAGATAAACTGGAGCAGCCAAGCAAATACAGCACAAAAAGATTTCCATTTTTTCAAAATATACAGCATTAGGACGACATAGTGCAGGTTGCCAGGAGCAAAGATACTGCCACTGATTCGCGCAGTAGAATTGCAAAGACTGTGTGGAGAATGGCAGATTGTGCTGGGCTAGGTACTTCATTGCCTTTTTTTTTTTTTTATATCCTCATAATGAAAGATAAAGCTATTTCACTGCATGCAGCAACCTCCAGAATAATAAGTTTTGGTGGTTAAAACCAGGAAATTTCTCCCATATTTCTTGCAAGTTTTCTTGTGACAGAGATTGAAGATGACAAATCCTACTTAACTGTATCTCTGGCAACACTGGAGCATCAGCGTTTCCCTGCTGTATAAGTGATTCTCCAGGTTTAGCCTGAAATAGATTTTCAGTCAGTGAATGCAGATTTCCTGTTATCCCACCCATCCAGGACACTACAGTCTGGGGTACTTTGTCCATTGTGACTTATTTGTAATTTGTTTATCTTTTCTGTTGCTGTTTCAGTCCTAAGTGTCTCGAAGCATAAAAACTTAAAGTTCCTACTGAGAAAGTAATGGTGAAATGAAAGGTCAAACCTTTTAGTACAGTGGCAGGTAAACAGCGAGTTTTGGCTGCCAACTTCAAATATGTGGTAGATGTTATTTATGCTTTTAAGTACTCTGTTTCATCTCCACTTTCACACTCTTTTCTGAGACAGTTTTAGACTAGAAGGTATTTAAGGTATTTTAGTTATAACTGCTCCCTCCTGTGCTTACACTGCTCTGCTCTCTTCCACTGCATGGTCAGACAGGTTAGCCTCTAGATTTTGCACTGAAATGGAAGAGAAACACTCACATGGACAGAGACTGGTCTCGGTGATTAAATGTCAGATGATGTGAATCACCATGCAGAGAACAGCACATAAAGGGAGTTCAGCCTCCCCAAGGACCGCTGACTCACTTCTGATGCCCTGCTTATCAGAGGGCTGGATTAAGAGCCAAGGCTGTTTGAACAGTCTGTGAGTTATGGCTAACGCTTGGACTGTAACAAGGAAGCTCTAACTAAGCGTGCAAACCCAGCCTGTTCCTGTGCGGCTCTGCTCAGCTGGCAGCCTGCTTGGCAGGCTTTGGCTGAGTGAATTGCAGTGAGCTGTTTGAAAAATGAAGGGATGCTGCATGGAACAAAGGGTTAAATGCTGACTGTGTATGAACTAGAAAGTGTCTTCAGGGGTAGGCAGTAGAGTGGGAATTGAGTAAACAGAAGCACTCGAATATGCAATGCTTGGGAATTATGGGATGGTACCAGGCCATTTTCTCAGCACAACTCAATTGCATCTTCGCTCAGCTAACATAGTTAGCTGCCTCATCACTGAAAAGTGGATCAGTTGGAGCTTGTATAAAGGAAAAATATGGACTTCTGCACTTGCAGAGGCTAAAGAGCATATTCAATATATGCGTGATTATAACGCAAGGTTTAAGGGCTATCGATAAAACCAGTGTAGGAGCAGAGGACCAGCCTGAAGTGTTATAATAATCCCTAGCAGTCTCACAAGCAAGGAAACTATTACCACTTACTTCTGAGGACAGAGCGCAGCAAGGGTGGCTTAGCTGAGCTGTAGGGATGGAGTCACCCGAAGTGACACAGTGTGGTTGGCTTTTTTGGTTGGGGTTGTGTCCCCCTCTTTCCCTTGTCCCCCTCCTTTAGAGACATCTCTTTAACTTGTAGGTGTTAAGAACAGTCAATTCAGCTTGCAGATTGGGCTTTGCATAGTTATGTTGTGAACCAGGGAAAGACAGGATAAATTTCTATGTGCTGTTTTTGTTTCCTCAGGCAGGCTGGGAGGCAGACCTTCGCTTGCTATAACTGAGTGTTTCCACTGCTTTCATGAGAGACTCTGCAATTGCACGTGATTGGGAGGCGAATAGAAATAAAAACCTTGTGTGTTAAGGTTAAGCATAGTTCATTTCTCTGTCAACTCTGTTAGGCTGTAATTAGCATGTAGAGAACTTACACGTGATGGAGATTGCACGGAGCAGTTATCTGCCCAGGATTTAACTAGCTCACAGCATTATGGTGGAGTCACTGGTCTGAAGGAGAATTTGTTGGCTCATGCTGCTGTCCCATGTCACAGTTAAATATTTCCACTCAAGAGAGAGGTTTTTCTAGGAGCCCTCCGTAGAAGGAGGCCATGGTATTTCCAGGCAGGGTATCCCACTACACTGCCTTTTGTCCTGTTAAAGTTGTCCTAATATCAGAGCTTTATCTTTCTTATTGAAATAAAGCTATTCAATTCAGTGCTCCAAAACTGGTCATAGTCTTGCAAAGAAGATATTAAACTATTTAAATGCCACTTATTTTAAACATTATTTGTGTTAAATATTGAGGGAAGGGTCTTGAAGTTACTTGTGAATCATTCACTGTTGTGATTGCTGATTTCCTTTGCAAGTTTGAATTATGAAAAAGTGAAAAAGGCTTTTTTGCTCATGTCTATCCAATTTTGATGGATAATTATTTTATCCATAAATCAGTGCTTGGGAGTTTGGCCTTTTGTAACTGGAATTTAGGGTCCAGCTATGCCAAGAGAAAATACATGAGTACATGTTATTCCTGCTGCATAGAGGTGTTGAGTAGAGATAAGTGTCACAGATATTCTGCTATTTAGATGATCATGGTAATGTCAGTGGAAGTGGTTGTTGTGGAAACCAGTTTCATTCTTTCCATTCTCTTTCTAATACCATATTTGTAAATCAATTCACTAATTCAACTGAAAATGAATTTGAATTGAAGTATTCTGAATTCATTTAGGAGCCACAATTACGCACACAAAATATATTTTACCTGCAGTTCACTTCAAGGACTATCAAGAACTGTGCAAAGTCCTCAAATTTTGTTTTGGTTTGTTTTGTTTTTCTTTTTTTTTTTTTTTTTTTGCTTCATTTTGTTTGTTTGCTTGCTTGCTTTTTTTTAATTGAGATACAAGGATTTGCAATTTGAGAGTGCCAGAGATTTGGGATATGAATTACTACCAAAAAGTGTTGAGATCTTTGACTTATTTAGTAATTAATTTGACAGGATTATAAACCAAAACATTTGAGGTTTTTGATCTGCGAGTTTATAAAACAAAGCACAAAATTCCTGTACAAATTTGATAATGTGAATAAGTTGCTGGCATTTTCATCATTGCTTGCTTCCATACATGGAAACACTACTTTTGATGTGTGATTTTCCACTTTTGTTTCCGCTCTTAATGATACTTCGTCTTAAAGGTATATGTATCTGCTGCTGTTCATACTAATACTCTGTAGATGAAAGCTGCAGCAGGGATATCATTGCTCTGGTAGCTCTGCATTTCATTATATTTTAGATAGTGAAGTGACTCATTAGCAGCAAATGTTGCTTTTACTAGACTGTGTAAACCAGAATATTTGAAACTATCTTTCACGTTCAGTCTATCAGCAGATGAAATATCAGATCATGAAATTAGTGCTATCATGTCTGTAACATATCATATTAACATTTAAAAGAAAATTACCTATTTAACTCAAGTAAATAAGAAAACAAAGGAAAAATAAAACCAAAATATATTTTCTGTCCACTTTATATTACATTTTATTAAGTGTGTTCTGCTTCTCTGTGGTTACTGCATGCAAGCAATTGGATCTTTCTTCAAGTACACCTGACAGGGGAAAGAAAAGTAACTTCAAAAACCATTAACTAGTTCCATTTCCCCAGATGTGGTCTACAAATTTGTTATACAAGTGCTACTTTGAAAACACTGGGGTTTTTTTGCAATGATGTAGTTCAAGTAAACCCTCCTGTATGTTCTGTTTTTTAGTAAGGTACAAATCTAGGTTTAAAATAAAATGTTCCCCTTAGCTGTCGCCTTGGACCATTTGTCAAGTGGAAGAAGTAGCACAGCATTTTAAAGCACTAATGTCATTGCCAGACCTGTTCTTGCATTTGATGCATAAAAAAGCTAAAACAATAAATAGGTCAATAAATGATTTATGATATTTTAGGAATATCGAGTTATGCTAAAAAAGTCTGAATCTCAGCTGGATATCTGGTTCAAAATTCTGAAAATACCCTATGCCCATTTTTTGGAAGTAACTAGTATCCCAGGAGACAAGGTTCTTTATCAATAGAATCCCACAGACACCTACAGAATGAGCTAGGCAATTCCTGAAACTTCAAAAAGTGCTTATTCCTGCAAAACCTATTGAAATCAATGGAAGACAGATGTATTGAAGTTTTCAGAGCTCTCACTAGGTGATTTTTGCAACTAGCAAGTCTTTGAATATCTTTGATGTTAAAGTTTTGGTCTTTTTACCTTGATGTGTGTGAACAACAACGAAAGACTGATTAAGTCTTTATGTAATATTGGACAGATAAATTGGATTTAATTTTTTTTTTTTTAAAGAGGAATTTAAGAGGTAGCATTAGATAGTATTAAGATCAGAGAAATAACTGTGCCTTTTTTTTGCAAACGTTTATTACACAGCTGTTTAAAAACAGTTTATAAAATGTCAGTGTTCTTTAAGGTCACTGCAGTCACTTACAAGTGTGGTGTCATGATTCATAGCATTTTCAGTAATGGTGTGTGAAAAAAGACCTTGTTTGTATAAATGAAGGTAGGTGATAAGACATAGTTCTTATTTCTGGACCAATGAGTACCTGGAATGTGTTTGGCTTTTTAAATTGTCAGAAGAAATAACCTCTCATCTTTATTTTTACTAGAAAACCAACTGTGCACTGAGCAAAAAGGAATAGTGTTTGATCCTCATTTTTTTTTGTGGGGCAGAGAACACGGCAGGTGGGGGGTTGGGGAGAGGAGGAGGGCAGCTATTTTTACAGAAGTTCTGTTTTTAACAGAACAAAAAATGCATATGAAAACAGAGCAAAAATTTCATGCATTCTTTTTTAATGGAAACCCATCAAAAGCGCTGGCTAGCCATATTAAAAAGTTGTAAGGGACCAGTGTTATCAGGGGAAGGTTAGTTGCCCTGGATTTAAATATCACACAAGCTTCCTGAGTATAAGTATAATGAATTAAGTAGCCAAAACCACCACACTTAATTTTAAATATGTCTGGCAGTGAAGCCCAGGATAGGTATCCAGTCTTCCTACACAGCTGGAGAAAGGTAAGATGCTAGCCTCACAGGGAATTACTTGATGCTGGCAGTAGTAATAAAGCCAGTTGAGGGCTCATCTGCCCCATCCCACCTTAGCCAGCTTTTTCCTGTGCAGAAATTTGTTGGCCTGTTGGCAGCATCAAGAGACCAGGCTGCAAACCAAAGCACTGCAATGATCTGGGTTAAAGCAGCCCTCTACAAAAACATGATAGGGGGAGGGGAGGGGAAGAGTTCTTTAATCATTTCAGTGATCTGGTTTGAAATATTGTCATGATGGCTCTGTTGTGTAAGGATAGCTGTGTGGAGACAACCCCAGTGACACACAGCTGAAGAGGAAGGGGTAGGAGAGCTTCAAAACTCCTTTGCTGTGAGAGCAAAGTCTCTGCTACCTCCACTCTTAGGTACTCTGTGTTGCTCACTGGAAGACCCAAGAGCTATACTGGTACCTTACATTGCCCAGTTATATACCTCAGTTAGATACACGAAATAAAATGTTGTGAGTACTCTCTGTGTTACTGTTTTTTAACGGGAAGAATAAGCTATATACAGTAACATAGGAAATGTGGAGTTTGTAATGCAAAACTTACTGCTAATTAATTCCTAGCTTTGGTGAGGAATATTATAGAACACCTTAAAATAGAAATATTTAATTAGCTATAAATAACGGCCCTGTGTATTTTTGCTTTTCATAGAATCATAGAATCATTTTGGTTACAAGAGACTTTTAAGATCACCAAGTCCAACTTTTAACCCAACACTGCCAAGTTACCACTAAACCATGTCCCTCAGCACCACATCCATGTCTTTTAAATACCTCCAGAGTATTTAAACCATTTCTCTAGGCAGCCTGTTCCAATGTTTGACAACTCTTTCAGTGAAGAAATTTTTCATAGCAACCAATGTAAACTTGGCCTGGTGCAACTTGAGGCCATTTCCTCTTGTTTATTGCATTCTCCAGTTTATAGGATGTAAATTTTTTCCTTTCATGTGTATTTTGGTACAGTTGCTGTGTGGTAAAATGAAAGGTTTGGAAAAAGCATTTTGAAATATTTTGAAAACCTAAAATAAAATGTTACAAATGCTTCCAACAAAAAATAAGCTGTGAAAGATATTATTAATAAAAGGGAATAATTTTGTCAAGGGAAGACTTGCCCTTTCATCAGCTGCCCCAATGCTTATCTCAGCCTAACTCTGCTCATGTTTTTCAATTCACCCAGGGAATAAGCCACATCTTAGACATGATTGTGCTAAACCTATTCTGCTCACAGATTCCTATCCTCACAGAGAAGAATGAATACAGAATTAAAAAGAAGGCTTCTGGAATTGTAGGACTGATTTTCATGAAAAACTAATGTACTATGTGTCTTCATATTTAAATTATCTCCATTTTTCTAAGAAGGAAACAAGATGGTTATGGTATTGTTAAATAGCAGTCTTCTCACAAACTTTGAACAAAGTATCAAATCACTGAGATTCTGTAAAAAAGAAAGAAAACTGGAGATAAACCTTCAAGAATAGAGAAGCCCTGTTGTTCTTGTCAAGTGTCATTGTAATATATGGTATCTGTCTTCTTTTGCTAGCACAAGCAGATTAAGATTTCTGTCTTCCTCCATAATTGTTTATTAAGAGATTACTGTTTAGCCACTTGAGACATGTAATAGGGAATAAAAGGAATTGTGAAAATCGCTATTTTTGTTTGATTTCACTACTTTTCACTTAAACAGTGAACTGGCTCTGATAATTTAGCAGGTGCACTTGCATTTGGCTTTATTCACTACTGGTTTACTATGTTATTTCTGAAAGCATTCCAATGAAAATAATTGCAAATTCAATTACAAAGTAAATATTTTCATTTCTGGCTGAACCTGTCTTTGCCTTTTGTTCATGTGTAGCAATTGTTGCTGCATTGTCTAGACTTGATTTACATTTTAGTTGAGTTTCAGACCTTTTGAACAGATGATCATGTACCAAGAGATTATGCAACCAGTAATGGAGACAAAAACACTTTTTATAATTTGTTTTAATATGAGAGAGTCAGCCATAAGGAAAAATATGTTGCCAATAGAACAGAAGTTAAACTTTGATAGTATTTTGACATGAAACAGACTATGCTAGAAGAATCATAGGAGCCAGATGGTAAAAGTGATATTTCCTATAACTGCCAGCATTAGAAATCCAAGCACTAGTACCAGCAATATAGCTACAGGACATACTTATTTCCAAGTCAGTTGAATTGCAAATGGAAAAGTTGTCTGAGTATTTAAATTTTGTTTTAAAATTAAAATTTCACTTCCATTACTCTTTCAGAAACTTTAGTGTCATAGCTGCCATAGATATGAAATAGCAACCTATAAGCTACGTAAAAGAGAATTTTTTCCCCTCTTTCCTTCATGGCACTCCGATTGGTAACTGAAAACAGGAGTATTAATGTCCAGTTCATAGTTCTGCAGGGGTTTCTTTTATGGGAAGAATACGGGAAGAACATCAAGAATCTTTTATTATTTTCTTTCTGCTGATAAACAGTTTGTATTTGTTCCCTTTTGGTAATTAATTCTTTTGTACTTAAGTAAAATGGAATTAATACCAAGCAAGATTAGAAGAGAAAAAGTATGTTGTTTTCCTAGAATTCATGACTCAGATTGTGAATACTGAATGCATTTGTAGGTGAAGAACTTTTATTCTCATTCTGACAATGTTCTCATTTCTATTATCTGCCACTTTATTCAGTCAAATATGAACCAGAGTAATGTGATCCTGCACTGTTAAGATTAGAGAAGTGCCTGATGCACTTTAGAAAGTTTAAAAATTCCAAATGAATTAAAAGCCTGAAAGAAAATATAATACTTAAAATAGAACTCCATAATATTATAGCACCTACTTTCTCTCATGCTTTAAAGCTAGTATTCCCGTAATTTCACTGAATTATTTTAATGGCACCCTCTTTTAAACATTGTATTTGAACTTTCTAATGTGGTGATCTAATCCATTTGAATCATTATGCCGTGTCTGATGTGGATTTGATAAATTTGAAGGCAAAATTATTTCAGCATAGGCAGTGAAGTCAGGAATAAATCAAGGACCTCTTGAAAACAGTTACAGTTTTGCCTGTCTATTCAATAGATAAAACTTCACACAGGATTT
>VXBH01005050.1:8039-19235 GCA_013400035.1 Rynchops niger | reverse complement strand
CCCAGGATTTACTAGTGATATGTTAGGGTGTGGAAAGGGGTGGTAGGAAAGATGAGATTTATTTATTTATTTGTTTGTTTGTTTGTTTATTTATTTAATCCCTTGGAAGTGTAAACCCCTGCAATGTATCTCACATATACTTAAGTATATCATCTTGTAACTTTTTCACTGCAGTTTCTGGAACTGTCTAGTACAGTCCTTCCAAGCAAATGAGAAGCCTTAAGTTTTAATGTTGTTTTTTAAAATAAGCTTACCTGGTGACAATGGTCCTATCAAAGACATTTAAGCAGAGAANAGACCAGTAGTTCTGAAATGGAAAACTAAAGCGGCTTGCATCAATACAGCATCAGTGTTTAACTGAGGCAATTTACAAACTTACCAAGTTAACAGATTTATTCCTGTGCTACGTCTTTATAAATTGAAATACAGAGAAAAATTTTACTTTCTGTTGCACTCCTTCTAAGACAGAGAAATGCCAGGGATGTAATTCAGTTTCCTAAAATCCAGCAACAAAACAAGCTTCTTTCTAATTTTACAGCTAGAGTAGTTGCTAAACCATCCTAACTCATGCGCAAAGTCTGATTCAGTTCTGTTGTTTTAATGAGATGCTGCTTAGTAATTGAACATATAAGAAAAATTAGCAGCAACGTGATCTGCATTTTGTAATTTCCTCACCCATTAATCTTCTAAAGCAGCGTAACTGCATTAGAAAGGTAAAATTAAGACAAATATTTCCTTTCGCTGTGTTCCTTCCTAGTTCAGCTAACTCTCTTGCGTAGATGTTTGCATGATTTAAATCTAATCTCGCTCAATATCTGGATAATGTGCTGAAAGGAAAAATATATGCTTTAGTGAAGGAAATGAACCTGGGGTTCATAAGTAAAACTGCTGATATCCTAGTTGTTTGTACTATTCCTAACAAAGAGATGTTCTGTTTGAGATCTCTCTCTAATTTCTTAAAATTCCATTTTTTCTCCCAGTTGCTGACTGCTGTTGTCTTAGAATTTTATCTGATGCAAGCCATATCCTTCTGCCTGGGCCAAGACAAACTCCTCAGCTGTTAGGTGGTAGCTGGTTCTTCTAATCCTACTGTTCCGCTCATAACAACATGTGAAGTTAAATTATTGTCCTTGGCAGTATGTGTTGCTTTCCAGAGGAACATATTAGTTTGTTCCTATTGGTCTCCTGGTACAAACTTAGAGATTTTAGAGATGCAAGTTTTGCTAAGAGCTCGTAGAGAGTGGATTTCAGAGCAACCATTAATAACCAACAAATCTTACTGCCTTTTAAAGCACATTTACTGGGCTAATGAGTCTACAGAATATAAGGGTTATTGTGAAGGCTGGACTGGAGTTGATAGATTATTTGCAGTATTAATTAAAAGTTGCAGCTCTACGGCTTGTAGCCGTAACTAAATAGCACCACTACTAAAAGCTAAAGACATGCACATTATATATTTGCAGTATGCATTGTATATAAACTACATACTTTTAAATCTAGAAGGGATCATGAGAGTCATATAATCTTACCCTTCCAACACAAACTCTAGTAGTCCACAGAAAGTCTTGCACTAGACCCAGAACATACAGAAAATCATTCATTCTGGAATAAAAACTTCAACTAGCTTAAAATCAAATGTGTCCCTTAATAAATATTCCAATCATTACTTAACCTTCTTGTAGTCATTATGTGTAGTTTGAATTTATGTAATGTCAGTTGGATCCTTTAACTGGTTCAATTTCTTAACACGTGTCTAAACATAGATTCAGTAGCAACATCCTTATGCTAAGCAAGTGTGATGAGAAGATGACAGTAGGGTCAAATTGTAAGTAAGGATCAAAGGAATCAATTACTAGTCAGCTCAGGCATACTGCATCAAAGCAGTGCTTTGCACTTAAGTGGTCTGCTTAAATTTAAACACTTTTTTCTGCCTTAAAAAAGGTGCTGACTTGTCGAGTATCTATTTAGATTCAGGGAATCACTTCTTCCCAGTTCTCCCTAATCTGATAAGATTGCTTAGAGTACCACTTAGGTCTCCCAACAGATATAGAGCAGAGGAATGCAAAATTGGTTTGGAATATTGAGTGTACAGTTAAATTATATAGTCTATGCATAGCTGACCTGAATGAGCCTCCTTTGCACCCTTTCTGGGGCTGATATTGATGCTTAAGATAGTGAGTGCCTCCAGCTAGTGCTCTTGGAAATGAGTAGGCAGGTCTGTGCAAACTCCCATACAAGACAGAACTGAAACTCCTCTGTTACAATCTGTAGTATTCCTGCTGGTCCAGGCTGGGGCTCCCTTGAACAGAACGTACAAATTGTGCTAGTCTGTGTGGTGGTTCTCTGATATGCACAAATGTTAATTAGTGATTGGGTTGATCTCATTTGCCTTTCCAAACATCTGGTGACTTTTGCATTACCTACTCTGAAGAATCTTAACTATTAATGATTGTAATACAGTTTACTAACTCACATTTAAGCACAATGCATTTGCTAGCTTGTGTAGCACACCATAAATAAAGATGGCATTTACTGTTGTTCTGTGTCCCTCACCCCAAAATACAAGGTACAGCAAATGTACAAATGTTTTCTTTATCCAAACAGGAAGAAATCTTTTACAATGAGGGTGGTGAAACATTGGAACAGATTGCCCGGAGTGGGTGTAGATGCCCCATCCCTGGAAACATTCAGGGTCAGGTTGTACAGGGCTCTGGGCAACCTGATGTAGTTGAAGATGTCCCTGCTCATTGCAGGGGCGTTGGACTAGATGACATTTAAATGTGCCTTCCAACCTTAACTATTGTATGACTCCATGAAAGTGCTTTCTAAATATACATTAATAAATGAGGGAAAGTTTTAAAACCTTCAATAAATAACATTTATACCAATTCAGAAAGTGGAGACTGAGCTTCAGGAAAAAAGAGAGCAGGAAGCCTCAACAATTGTTTCATTTCTTGTTTCACATGTTGTTGTTCTGTTTTGTTTTGTTTTTTACAACCTTGCCTAGCTGTTAGAGCTGCTGGTACTTCTGTGGTAACTGGTCCAGCCCGATATAGACATGCTTCAGTAGAAAAACAGAGAGTCATTCAGATAATCCCAATTCATAAATAAAAGTTAAATACTTCATACAACATTTTTCTTTTGAAATTGAGCTGCCTGCAAAGCATGGGTAATCATGGATGAAGACATTTCAAAGGGAAAGGCTTGTTACTTCACCTCAGGACACAATAATTTTTGCTTTTGGAAGGCTGGCCTGGGAACAGTGCTCGAATTCCAAACATTACCCTCTTAGTTAAATTATTAACTGGAAGGTTGTCTGTCCTCCGCCTGTTGCTGTTTCAGGTATTTTCAATTCTTTCAAGCACTTATTTTTGTTGGAAAAAGTTTTACTCAAATAGCAAAAGTATTAGGAGCAAAGCCATTTGTTCTGCAAAAAATGAGTGTCTTTTTATATAGTTGTAGGCTATTTGACTAATCCTCCCTTTTGGGATGCCAGGCCATTTATATCTCTTGTTTGAAAATGAGACATTTCTGTAAATGAAGGGAAGACAGCATGGACAAGTGATATACCAGGAACCTGTCAATTTTTCTTGGTTGTAGATTTTGTCTCATTTCCCACAGTCCCCAGCTTTTCTTTGTTTTCCAGTGTTTCCCTGAAAAGGTTAGGTTCATTGTTTTTGTATCTGGGGCATTTGATCATTCTATAGACTTAAAATCCAACATGATACATGGATTCCTGTTGTACTTTTGAGTAGTCATTACTCTGAGCTGAAACCACCATTTATTTTGCCATATCTATCAACCCAGTTGGCTTCTTTATCAAGGAACTATATTGCAGATTAGTCATACTATCAATGCTAACACCTATATTATGATAATGGGTAGAAAGATCTGGGAGAAGACTAGAGATTGAAAATGGATGAAATTAGGTGTTCGAGGGGGCAAAGCATTTCCTCAAATTATATTTTTAAACACTAATAAAATGGTAGCTGTGTATGCTTCCCATCTATAGGTGGTAGTGTCCAATGTAGGATAAAGGCCAGGTAGTGCTAACCATGTTTTTGTGTGTGCTTATCTATGTGTATACTAAGGTTACTGATTGAGGCCTCTGGGGTTTTTCAGGCAGAATTTCTCAAATAATATTTCTTTTCCAGATTTCAATGGAAATAATACAAATGGAGTCCTCCTAGTCTCAAGAATCCATGGTAAAGCACAGTGGAGTTTTATTAATAATTAGTCTGATGGTTTTATGGGGACCTCTGTGATTTCAGGTAGAATTTATAATTTATTTAGATGATGTGAGTGTTTATTTTAGCAGTGCAGTGAATATTCTCAATTTAGTTATCTATTTAATTTCTTCTAAGAAAGGAAGAATAATAGGCATAATGTTTCATAACTATGAGCTGTAGCTTGTATAAAGGACAAGTCTGCTATCTAAAATAGTTTTGTAACCTTTCTAGGTGGTGTCTAAGCAATTTGGCTATGTCTGATTGGCTGCATAAAAAGGCTTTTACTGTTGTGTGGCAAGTGGTAATCCTGTCATTTTAGGAACAGTCTTAAACTGGAAAATGTTGCAGGCTTTTATAGTGCCATCCTTCAGGAGCAAGACTTAAATGAAAGGCAGAGAATGAATACCTACACAGCTGCCATTACACGCTTACTTCCAAAAATACTTTTTAAAATCTGTCAATGCCTTAAGAATTCACATTCTGTTTGAGTTTAAGCTGTTCTTTACTTGACACTTTGTCAATACACTGATACTGTTTGGGAGTCATCTTATTTTTCTGAGCTGAAAACTCAATTGCCTTTTAAATGACTTTATAGTTGGCATTAAATGTTCCATGAAGCACAGGAATGAAAATGCGTGCAAACATTTAATGCTTTAATGGTTGCAACGGCAGTCCATGCAGTGGACTGGAGCTTCAAAAATAACCTGTGACTAATCACTGTGTGACCACATCGTTGTGCTCTGAGATCCCCAGTGAGACTGTACATGAGATACCCTGACATATGTCTTGCTGGTTTACAAAGTGAAAATTTGTGATTTGTTTCTATATGCACCGTGGTGTGCGCCCTGTTTTTTCTTGCTGCAAGTGGCCCTAAAAGGGCTGTAGGGAGCAGAGCAGTGAACCCTCATTGTGGGACTGCACAGAAGGATGAGAATAAAGAGGGGGGAAGGACAATAGCTCCTGCAACCCTTCCCTTTATCTTCTGCCAAATATATTGCATTTTCAGATATTGCACTAATTAACGTTTGTGCATATCAGAAAACCACCACATAGGAAGGAGGAGAACAGAAACCTGTCAGGCTTGCAATGATAAACATACTGTGCCTCGCTGTTATTTTTTAAATAATAATTTTTTATTTTTAGTAAATATGTTTTAAACTGCTCTGTGATTACATGTCAAGTCAGAGTTCTTCAGTTTCACACAAATAGAAATAAACCTTTTTTTCTTTAATCAATCAGCTGCCTGCTTTTTTCTAGTGTATCGTGACAGCATATTGAAGAAAAATTAGAAAAATGTGATGAGTTCAGTGGAGCAGGGCACCTTCCAAAAATGTTGTAAGCCTTATACTGCCGTTTACAAAAATAGAATTATTTATGCCTGATATAAAAACTTGCTGCTTAAAACCTTCTAATAAATCACACAGATTATGCTATTGATGAGTCAGTCAATTTTTGCTTTTTCTTGGGAGGTCATGTTGTTGTATGATTTGAGTCATTCAGTTTGAGCCCGTCAAAGCTAAACTTAATTGCAGGGTTGCAGAAATACATTTTTCCTACAGTCCGCAGGGAGATCGTTTGCAAGCCTGGGTTGTGTATGTTTTAGTTGGAAACCCTAATAATGAAAGGAGAAGAAGCAGCACTAGCAGCAAAGACTGCTCCCATATTTGGGTCACAGACTCCAAGGCTTCATTTTGCTCTGTCTCCACTGGCAACTCTGCAGCCAAAGGCCACCTATTCTGGAGTACTGATGTGAGGAAGTCTTTATCACTTTCTCCTTTTCCTGACTTGATGCATTTCTCACAATCTCTCTCCAACCTGTGCTGGTTTTTTCCACTTCTTGAGCTTCTGTATCTCTCCAGATGCATGTGCAGACAAGAGATCACACCATCAAACACTGTCCAACTGTTTTGCTGGTAGGAAGCTTTCTGAGTACTTAACTTGCTGCACAAGCAGATTTCACTACTTACAATACCAGTCAGGTAATGCAAACTTGCTCTGCAGCTAGGTAGTGGGGCAAAACAGGAGATGAAAATAGAAAACTAAGGTTTTTGCACTTAGTCCAAGGTCCAGGATACCCATTTCTGCACATTATTCATTTTTAAGAAGTTACTGACTTGTGTAGGAAATCTAGCTGCCTTTCAGGTAGTGCCTGTAGTACTGTCCTAATACTAAGTTGAAGAATTCAGAGCTTTTACTGCATCAATAAAAGTATTATTTTTAGATGACAGAAGTGTGAAACCAAGATCTTGTTCCCTTTTGATCATTCAAAATGCCATAGGGTTATTGAAAAAAAAAAGAAGGATTAAAGTGTTTAATAAATATAAATAAATAATAAAGGACTTAAGTATTTGTAACAAATACTCCATTATTTTAAAGTTTATCTCCTGTGAAATATCTGAAGGATTTTCAGCTTAAAAGGCTGAACAATTCAACCTTGTATGGTCTGGTTGTCAGAAGGAGATGTAAGCTCTATGGTTAGGTGTTTTGCATTTGTCTTAGAATGAAAAATACTTGCTTTCAAGGCCTTGGCTGATGTTACTCATGGCTGCTTTGTGTAGCACTTGGAGAATTCTCTAGACACAAGACATATTATATCCATATACTGTGAGATGTCATTTCTTTGAAAAGTCCAATATGACACAATTCTGCATACAAAGTAGTTTCTCAGCTCTGTGAGATTATCATAGTAAAACAACTCAAGACTGATCCTTTATTTATTTATTTGCAGCATTTGGACTCTTGCTATAATTGACTATCTTATACACCTCTAAAAAGCAGGGCTAATTATTTAACCTTGAAAGCGATGTCCCAAAAATTGAACGGGGAAAAACATTAGGGAATATCAACTTTGAACTTGTCCCTGTGGAATAAAATACAAACAGATAATGAACATTTGTATTATCCTGTTGATTATTTGAATATAAATGGATTTTGACAATGGAGAGATGTAACTTTTTATGCCATCATTTAGGTGGAAGCCAATGACGTAACAAAATTACTGCACTTTTAAAACAATTGTGATCTCTGATAGAAAATCAGCAGTCATGTGGACTTATTTGTTCAAAATAACCTCTAGGATCGTATTTGTAAGAAGGCCAATGCAAGAACGACCTTCCTACTCAATTTATCTTTCAATTTGCAAGTGGTGCAAACTGCTACTGGGGTGCTGTTGTGAGTTATGGAGACTGAAGTTCAAGAATGATGAAAAATTAGAAAATGCTCAAGCAATGTGACTTGTCATGAAAGAACTCAAGGCGTTCAGTCAAACTGATTACAGAGGACTGAAAGTTGGACAGGATTAAATGGCTGAACATTGAAGCAAGAAAATCCAGATGATTGAGGTACATTTTTTTTAAAATTTTGAGTGTAGTCAGGGAACTAGTTAAGACTGCCATGGAGTCTTCATTGTGGCAACATTTTTAATCAACCTTGGATGTTTCAAGAACACATAATTTCATTCAAATAACAATTAAATCTGAACAATAATTTAGGATGGATTGCACAGGCAATCAAGTCTGATCACAGTGACTATTTCAAATTTTGTAATTCATCTGAGCCATTTTAAGTTACAAGTAGAGAAAGAGGAAATATATTGGAGTGCTGTTAGAAGACTTCATGTGTATAAAAATTTTTTATATTCTTGGACAGACTTTCCAATTAAGTGCATAGAGTTGATGCTGAAAATATTTTGAAATTTTTGTTACATTGTACTAAGTATTATTTTAATAAAAGAACCGCTAATGTTTGCAAGGGGTTTTGTTGTGCACAGGTTTAAGATTGTGCAGTGTTTCCTGCTCTTTGGAGGTAAATGAAAGGCAGTTTGCTTCAGAAGTTCTTGCTTGCTTTATGACATTTAGTTAGGCTGTTAGCAGTTAATCTAAAATCATATTGAGCCGTACTTGTTACCCATATTAGCTGTTCTGTACTGTAGGACATGAGTGGTTGTATGGTCATATATTAACACTCAGCATCTGTTTTTTAAAATAAAAGTGTGATTTTGGCATTTATTGAAAGTCAGAATTTCTTGTACTGCTTTATACTCAAATTTACCAGCAAAACAAGCAGAACAGAACAAAGACTTGGTTTGACATTCTCCATGGTAGAAAGGTCAACTTTAACTTTCGTAATTCTTCAATCATAATGCATTTGGTGGTTTGGGCTTTTTCTCTTGTCTGTTGTCTTAGTTGGTTCACATGGTACCTAACATTTTATAAGCCTGCACTACTATCTTGATCTTCTAAGGATGCATAGAACTGTAAGACTTCTTTTTTTTAAGTGTGTCATCTTATAGGTGTGTTTCACCTGTTTCTGTCAGTATAATAGTTCCATTTCCACTCGCTAACTTGGTATTATTGTCTTTTATTTTCTGGATTTGATCTGTCAGCTCTTACACGTACAAGGAAAAGTTTAACAACCTCAGTATTAATTTCTGAATTGTTGACTTATTTTTGTCATGGTCGCTTGAAATTGACCAAGTTGAGAGATACAGATAGGCTTTCCTGTTTGCTTTTAACAGACTCCGTCAGATTAACACTTTTCTTACAATGAGTGTGTGTCTCTCTTGCCATTCTCAAGGTGGCACATTGCTGATTTTATCTCTTAATTTCAATCACGAGAAAATTCTTATAAAGAGAGAAGATAGAAGATGCAGTTTCATGGAAAGTATTAAAAGTTTCTTCAAAGGCAAACATCAAATCCTCAGTGCATTCTCCTCTTCACTCTTCATCAAGCAAGTAGACCTCTTTTTCTAGGCTGTAAAAGACATGATGTATTTGAAAAGTCTTTCAGATGAAAAAAATTAATGAGTTGCCATTACCAGTATTTACTACCTCTCTTACTCCTTTCTACTATATTACTAAGATTCTGTCTTACCAATAGGCTTAGAGAGAGCATTTTTACAGTATAGTCTCTTTAGATTCCAACAGCCTACAATACAGCATGACATTTATTTGTCAGTCTAAATTTTATAGAAGAGAATAGTGATTATTTGAACCTTTGTCTGACTGTAGAAAAATTTACATGCAACATTACCTTTAGCACACAGTTCTCCCTTTTTACTGAAAATCCCGTTACTCTTCTTGTTCTATCTCATGTCAGCCCATCCCTAAGAAGAAATAAAAATAAATAACTTCAGTTCTGCTCCAAGAAATAACTTTTTGGAGGATGATGATGATGATGATGGTGATATAGGGTTACATGTTTATCCTTACATTTTTCTAGACAGTTTCTGATATAAATGGGAAATATACTATAAGTATAGCCAAGACACTGGTAATTTTGTTTTCTCTCTTCAGCAGAGAAATGTCTTTGCAATTGAAATTTAGCAGTTATTTTTATAATCTCTCAATTTAAATAGAAGACATTTATGCTTTATTCATCTGTGCACTGTAAAGTGATATACATTGTAGCAAAACAAACACTTATGACTTGGAATATAAAAAGGGACCTATTCTAGTACCTGTGGTTATTGTTTCTTTGAAGTTAAAATGCACTTATACATGAAATACAAAAATACCAAAAGTAGTTTTCTAGCCAGTGCAGTTTATACAGGTTTCAGGTGACTTAATTCATGATAAACAAATCTATCAAAAGCAATTGAATACAAGGACATTACTTTGTGTCATGCTGTCCCTGAAATGGAAGTCAACAGTGTGGGACATTATGAAAGGAAAACATCATCTATGCTCTTGCTGTGTTCTTCTGCTCTTCCATGGGCATCTGGTGTTTGCCACTGTGAAAAACAAAAAGACTGTATTACATGGACTTTTCATCTGATGATGTCATGATCCTTGTACTTTTAAATTTTGACCACAGTGTTAGTTTGTTTAGTTACAAGCATGCTTCACAAAAACAAACAAACAATAAAACCCCCAAAGACCAAACAAGCAAATGACAACAAAACCACCAACAAGAAGAAAAGAAATGTGGATAAATAACCTTATGCAAAAGTTTTCATGATAAGCCTATTTAAAATGGGCATTCATCTTCTCTTCCATACGTTACCCTAAAATGCAGGATACAGCTAAATGTCAGATTTCATTGCCGTAGCATAAAGCGTTACTACTTTTTCTGGCGGTTACTACACCACTAGCTGGGGTAAGTAGTAACAGAGTAACAGCTCCTGCTCCTTTCAGGTCAAAGTGAAAGGACTGGCGTAGCTTTCAGTGCTGATTCACGGCCTTTTATTTTACTTTGCCCCAGATGAGGAATGTGTAGATGGCCACTACTTACCTGTCTTAGAGTTTTGTGAATTCTACCCGACTGCTGCCACTAAGTGCTCTAGGCTGCAAAACAGTTTCGGTTCACTCCGTGAGCCTAAGTCCACCTCTGCCGTAGACACCCTTCCCAGCAGCTTGGCTTTCTCTTCTCGTTGTCAGAACCTTTACCAGCATCTCGCGTGCATGGTGGAATGGTTGGCTGTCCAGCCTCATGATGGTAACAATCAATATAACCTCTATCTGCGCGTGTCGCTGAGACAGTAATTTCGTCTGGCGTTTCCTTTGGCTGGTGATAGATAGGTTACTAGATAAAGGCCTTGTGTACAGACAGATACAAATTAATTTAATTGAAGCAGGTCAGACACTTTGAGCAACTCTTGATTCCTTATCTTAGCTAAACTCCATTTCTAGCTGACCTTAGTAAATCTCCATTTAAACTGCTAGTTATTATTAATCATGTGAAAATAGATCGATTACCTGAATTTAAATACACATATTTAAATTAACTGCTTAAAACTTCTTCAACCAGTCAATGAGAAGACCAAAGCTGTCTATGGATTAGACGTTACACAAATTTTTCTTGATTAAGATAAATACACAATACTAATGGTCAGGCTGTGCTATAAAATGAGCTACAAAGTACTCTAGGAAGATACACATCTACATTTTCATGGTGTTGGGTTTTTTTGTTGTTGTTTTGTTTTGTGTGTGTGTGGTTTTTTTTGTTTTTTTTTTGTTTTTTTTTTTTT